>JAEAOA010002360.1:3482500-3544399 GCA_016746295.1 Potamilus streckersoni | reverse complement strand
CACCAATAATTAGAACATAAAAAGCGATTATGTACGACTGTCTTTTACCGTGACCACAGGCGCATAAAGTAACTTTTCTTTTCTTATTTAAGTCTTTTTCGGTGATTCCCTTCATTCAGGATTGAAAAGGGGTCACAGCACCAAATGCATATAATTATTTGGTTACAAGAGAAGAGCTATCATAAGAACGCCCAGTGTGTCTGTGTGTGTGTGTGTGTGTGTGTGTGTGTGTGTGTGTGTGTGTGTGTGTGTTAGGTCAAAGATCACAAACGTGCGTAACTTAAAAATTGGAAGAGGAAATGAGGCGGCAGATAACAGATCGAAATTGTAGAAATCAATTCCCAAATGTTAGAAACAAATTGTTGTTGTTGTAAGGTTTAACACTGTTTTCAGCACAAGATAGGCGACACGTGGCAGTCAGTATAAATGGTGGAAGAAGAATCCGGGAAAACCCCGGAAAGGACCACCGACCCACGAGAAGCTCCTGGCAAGCTTTCTCACATACCCACATTGACCGAACCCGAGACTCGTACCCACGCAGACAGAGCTGATATGGCAGTGATCCGTAACAGTGAGCGCTTTAGACCACTTGGTCACTAGGGGCTCCCACTCGAAAGTTTTTGCTTTTAAATCTTTTGATCGAGAAGCGGAAGGATACATATAATGTACATTGCTTGTCAGTTTTCCAAGTGCCTGAGATTTAACTGCAATATTTGCGTACGCCTGTTGACTTGAAATTGTTACCGTTGGTTAATATTTTTATGAAAGTATGTCTATCATCGAAACTGAATCTGAGTTCACACCTTTCAGCAAACTTATGTCATTCTGTTTACTTTCCAGTCAGCAAATCCTGCATCTGAGTGCTTCCTTTGCAGGCTTTATTCACATCAGTTTAATATAAAGTTCAAGGTCAAACTTCTATTTTCTTTCACTTGATGCAGTGAAATCTATATTGTGTGTGATTGTAGCATTAAAATCGTGTCACACACAAAATTAGTGCAAAAGAAGGATATCTTGTAAATTTCTGTTTGCTAGTAACTCGCGTTTGAAATGTCAGCTGTAATCGCCTACATTTATACCAAGATTATACACAATAAAACCTACAAGACATTAATCTATAGTGATTGCAACAAATGCACATGACACTAACCTATAAGTGCTTGCAAGAAACCTACGTGACAATAACGGTCGCGTGTCATGTGCGTTTATCATTGAACCCTTGCGGCCTATCTGCAAATTAATATTTCCGCTCTAAATCCGCAAACAGATCACAACCAACACCACCCCGTTACCCCGAGGAAGAAAAAAAAACGCAGTTTGCGGAATGGTGAGAAAGTGCCACTAAGGCAAAAACAAATTCTAAACATTATTTCGAAATGTTAGTGATGGAAGTTTAAGAATATCTTGAATGGAGGGCAAAAAAATTAACATATGTATGATATGTACAGTCAAATAAAGTCGGAAGTAGATATTTAGGGTAATTAGTAATGTACAATTCAGTACAGGTGTACAGATAGTACTTTGATATGAAGAAATAACTGACGATTATGTTACTAGTGATGTTCTATTTCCTTAAATTATCATGGAATATTCAGCAATGAGTTTATGAAATAATGACTTACAATAATAATGTCATGCTTTTTTCGACACTTTGAAGCAGTATACATCGAGTCATACTAAAGACTTATAAAAATTGTACAATCAGCTGCCTCGCTAGGCGCTCAGCAATAATGACTTTAGTGTTAGGACTAGTCGGCCTGGTGTCAGAAAAATGTGACTGGATGGGACATGATGCTACGTGCCTGCAGAATGATGTCACAGTGCTAGACATCACTATAAACTGCCACACTTTAGACGTCGAAGAGATATGACTGAAAAAAATTTACAGCGAAGTTAAAATTTCAACACAAAGACACGCGCACGCATGCACGAAAGGGATTCTGTATCAGTGAAGCAAAAATGTCTCTGACACGTATCAATAATCCACTGAGTAACAAGAAGTGGATGTTATTAAGAACTTTGAGAAATTGAACGTAAGATGCTTTTTTATTGAAAATACTGTTTGCAAGTTTTTTTTAAAAAACATTTAAATCAGTCATGAAACTTTGGGATAATTAAATCCTAAATACAAGGCATAGAGGCCTGTGTTGATTTATTTACATCGTTTTATGAGAACCACAACGAAACAACTGTACATGTCTGTTGGGACCGCTCGCGTGACCTGAGTGGTTTAGCGTCCGCCTCAAATGCGGCAGGACTGGGTTCGAACTCCAGCCGAGTCATGCCAAAGAAGAGTTTAGTGTTAGGACTGGTTGGCCTGATGTCAGGATAATGTAACTTGTATCGTCTTGTACATGCTGTACTTTTATGTGCTGTCTGGCTGTGTTCAATTGATATTTTGTACCCACAACAATATCATGTACACCAAAAACCCTCGCTACTCCCAATATATGACTATCAGGATGCAAGGTTATACGATGGCCACCGTACTCTACTATATTCCGGGCCGCCTCACATAAACCGGAGATGTTAATGGTATGCTCTCCTCTAGGTTTATTAATAAGTAATCATTCAAAACGTCTACAGGCCTTTTTCTGAAATGCAACTTCTCATTTTGCTAAACTGAATTGTACTTGCTGAATTGAAAAATGTTGCACAGTAACGATGGTAACTTACAATAGATATCCCTTTTTATCTTTATTAATCGATATGGCTGACACGTAAGTTTGGCATTATAATATTGTATAACATTCCAATCTATTGATGCGCTCAATGCCCTTATGACTTGCCTATATTTGAGATTACTTCGACCATCAGTGACATAAATCATCTCTTTCGGTTCTTCTTTCCTAAGCACCACATGTATTTGCTAAGATTACATTCAAGCACAAAAAAAACTGACGAAACCAGTCGTCAAACACACACACACACACAAACACATACACACACAAATCAATATGTAACACGAATGTGCTAGGCGTCAATAAAGCTCCACTAATTAATATATAATTAAACTGAGAAATAAAAGTAAACTTCTTCCTTAATCATATCATAATTGATTCACTATAATCCCATTGTAGAAAAACACGAGGATACAAACATGTATTCATGCAAAACACTGTTCTGACCGTTTTACGCTACAATTAGTTTTTAATTCTCGATTGCTGACAATTGAGACATTCAATAGTTTGGAATAATCATCGTACAAAGTATATATATATATCTTAATGAATAAATTTTGAATTTTCTTATAATTAACAATTTTCTTCTTTTGAAACACTCTGTTTGCAGTGTCTTCTCACACACAAGCGGACACACATCATACAGTTGTTAATATTTCTCAAAGCTTCAAGCGATTTTAACATAGTACCTTTTCGATGAAAAAACAGTGGAGATGTACAATATACAATATCAAATTGCTTCCTCTAAGTTTTTTAAATGCCTTTTCTGTAAAGCTTTTGGTACCTGCACATTCCACTTACAATTTGCTTTGTTGTTTTTAAAGCAAATAATGTTTCATTTTCCAATTACTACGTTTTATACACGATATTTGGCTATACCAAGCCTACCTAACATATGAAACCGATTCACATTACCAGTAACCCCTTATTTTAATGATGGTAGATCTGTCTTTTTGAATGATTTACGGAGGAATGTTTTTGCTATTTCTAAATTCAATTTGATTTTCTTATGAACGTACAGGGAGAGAAAGTTAAATTGATATAAGTTTTAAAACGATTGAAGCAAGATTATAGCGTAGAAAGATTAACGTACCCACAACTGATGTGAAAAATTCAGGTGCTGAACTTCCGGCTGCCATAAAAGTTGCCCCGGCAACGTCCTCTTTTAAATGGAGATCTGCATTTACAAGAAAAAAAAGTGTAAACTGGTGTGCAATACCTCGAAATAACTCCTTCTTTTAACGCATAGCTCTCCTACATTTTGCCTTCAGAATAAAGCTTTTTACCAGATTCTAGATGGCAGTTAAACAGGAAAAAATAAAACGTGAATGGAACTTTTCACGTCCATTTTACTAAATTCTCCATTCTTGAAAAAGGGGTCGAAAAAAAACCGAGCTTCTCTTCTCATTAACTCAAAAGTGACTTTTCAAAATTAAAGATATTTGTGATTGGATGATGTTAGAACAGCCTCATGCGTTTCTCATGGACAGAAGAGAACGATCTTTGCTTTGTTGAAGTGTCAATGCTCTTCGTTTTTCTATAAAACTGAAAACAGATCTTTGGGTAGAGGAATTAATTTACTTACATACTTTTGATTAACACCATACATTGTGCTCCTGTGAGATTTGCTCTCTGTATTTATAAATGCTGTAGCATGCACCCAGCCAACATATGTCCAGCTTATATAAATGGACGATAATCTTTCGAATAAGCAAATTAGCCGATAAGGAATCAGTCGTTTGCTTGGTGAGTGGGTTGTCTGGTTGGTTTATAGGTTGTTTGTTTGTTTGGAAGTTTGGTTGGTTGGTAGATAATAACGCAGTGAATGCATAAATGTCTATTTTGACAATGAGATGGGAGTCAAGTGCCTTTACAAGAATTCAACGAGATAGTCGTCATCATTATGGCATGGATGGGTGTCGAAATCGCGAACCTTGGCTCAGGAGTCTGATACTCTGCCGCAGCAAAGGAGTAATCGTGCATGCAAATAAATGACGTCACAGCACCCATGAAGTGCCATTACATTGATGGGCACAAACACATAATTTATAACAGATTCGTAGCGAGGGATTGGCAAGACACCGCACGTGCCGTGGGCGTCACTTGAAGAAGGAGGGAGCGCAAAATCGGTGAGCAGAAAATAGTTGTTTTTTTATATGCTTTTAAAGCTTTAGTTCTTGCCGAGGGCGCCACTTTGATAGGGGCGAAATTTTAGTTCTTGCTACGCATTGTAGTCCTCGCTACGCATTTAATAACAGCGGTGATAAAAAAAAGTCCTCATAAAATTTATAATTATTGAAAAAGTTACAGTTTTTAATAGGACGCTTGAATCAATATTTCCGTTAATGAAGCAATATAATCATTCATTATTTTCGATAAATAACAGTAATTATATTTGTAGCCAACAATGCTGGGTCAAGTTTATGCCCACCACTACATGCACAATCCAATGACCAGTCACGTGCCTACATGATGTAGTTCCCAGTTACTTTCATTAGGACAATGGATTATTACATCTGCTAAAAAAAAATTCCCAGCCATCACTTAAAGATGAACAAAATAATATTAAATGGCATTCACCAGGGAATCTTACAAATATCGTACTGTGAAATATTTCTTTTCAATATGTGTTTTTCTGATGAGGAAATATTTGTGCCAATAAAATGAAATTTGACCAATGGTAGCAAAATGTTTAAACAATTGATATTACGATAATTTTTGCAAAGATATGCAATGACCAAATATTCAGTATTACCTTCACAAATTCTCTCCAATGACGACACAAAATAGTCATCGCAAATAATGGCCAGAGCGGCAAAAAGATACAGAGCAAAAAGTATGTGCAGAAATACGCCGCCATCTTTTGTATCTTGTAACGTGAAGAAATTGGGCGGAAATTCATCCACCGTGTGATGCGTACACTTCTTTTCCGTTTTATTGCCATCTAGAAATAAAGAAAAAATGTATAAATTGTTTGAAAGAACTTTTTAATATTATATATAAGAAAGATTTTAATTCACAGAAATTCAATGTGTATTTTTGGCATCGGATATAGTTGCAAAGCTGCATAAATCTTGGCTCCAATTTGTTTAAATCTTCGTAGTCATGTCACTAATTTAATTGGTGAGAAATAAATAGAATTTTGGATTATACTCACACACACACACACACACACACACACAGAGAGAGAGAGAGAGAGAGAGAGAGAGAGAGAGAGAGAGAGAGAGAGAGAGAGAGAGAGAGGCAAAATGAAAGTCAACGAATTCTGTCAAACGATATAAAGTAGAAACAGAAACACAGAAATCGATAATTATATATTTTCCGTACCGTGCTAATAGAAAGTGCTAAAAGTGCAAAGCCGGCAGGTTAAAACAAAAACACAATGTATAGAGAATTTTTTAAATAGTGATCAGATCATTTAAGTCACAAGGCGTTACAATGTTATTCGAACACTATGAGCTAAATATTTCGTGGATTTATTTTACAGTGTTGATCTTTGATACTATGCAAAAGGGTACCAATATTGGTAGTATCGTCCACCAAGACAAATGGCCCTGTAAGTAAGACTAATATCACAGGGCACAAATCGCTAAATGCATAAAAATACTACTTATCGTTTGTAAATAAATAAATAAAAATATATATTTAAACATTTATATATTTATGAATATACATATATACACATATATATTTACACACACAAACATATACATATATATAGCATCCGATGCTCGGGAAGCGTTTTGAAATGACAAACAAATGTCTTATGAACAAAATATTTCACAGAGCAGTTAGTTGTCAATGGACGACATCTGCATGTAATTAGTGTTTTAAATGACGACACAGGGAGCCAGGATGTAATTTGCCGTAACTGTTTAGAAACTGATATTATTTTGTATTTATGAAGCATCATTTGGGGAAAAAAAAGAGAGTGTGTGGGTGATGTGGAGACATCGTAAGCTTTTATCGACCAGTCAGATATTTTTCGTTCTCTAAATAAAATTTTCTTTGTTGTCTGTATACCTTGGAGAGAGAGAGAGAGAGAGAGAGAGAGAGAGAGAGAGAGAGAGAGAGAGAGAGAGAGAGAGAGAGAGAGAGAGAGAGAGAGAGAGAGAGAGAGAGAGAGATCCTTACCATCATGAAGCCCTCCTACATCTCGCTTCAATCTGATTTGTTGTTCTGAAACCTTGGAATCGTCATTCTTATGGAGAATGTCACGTGAACGGAAATGGAGGCCAAAAGTTACAAATGTGATGTAAGCCAAAGCTACCAGAATCAATTGAAGACTTCGGATTTTAACTCTTCGATCTTTCCTTCTCCTTAACGCAGCATTCATTTTGCATTAATGTTAACTCAGATGACTTATCATGATATAAGAAAACAATTTCTTGTTATTTTAATGGCAATTCCTGTTAGCCACCCGTCTGTCACTTCGGTTATAATAAGGTACATAATTTTGATAAGATTGTAGTGTATGTACAAATCACATGCTCAGTCGTCATAGTCGTTATCTTCTTCTCTGGGAAGATAAACAGATAAAATCCATCAATGTATATATATATATATATATATATATATATATATATATATATATATATATATATATATATATATATATATATCTAAATATATATATATATATATATATATATATATATATATATATATATATATATTTTGTTGTTGTTGTTGTTGTTGGGCTTAACGCCATTTTTCAGCACACGATAGGCTATTCATGGCGGCCAGTATTAATGGTGGAGGAAGAAACCGGGAAATCACTGGAAAGTACCACCGACCCACGAGAAGCTACAGGCAAGCTTTCTCACCTATCCACATTCGCCGAATCCTAACTAGAACCCACGCAGACAGAGGTGAGATGGCAGTGATCCGTAACGGACAGCGCTTTAGACCACTCGCTTAATGGTATAGACTAGTTGCGGAAACTGAAAGCTGGTTGTATTTATAGTTTTAGCACATGTGAAGACAGCCATGTAGAGGTTTACAAACACAACGTTTTTGTGTTTATTTGTTTGTCGTATATATGTTCTATATTTGCCTTTGAAAAAGACTCATTAGGAGTCGAAAACGCTTAGGCTAGTTAGTTACTAGTTTCATACTGTTCGTCGTCAGTTTATTGCATCTATTTTAATTAATCCCTGACACACGCGATACCTTGGTGGATCCAGTACGCTTGAAAGGGTTGTTATTCGCCATATGATTTGTACTCTCTCTCTCTCTCTCTCTCTCTCTCTCTCTCTCTCTCTCTCTCTCTCTCTCTCTCTCTCTCTCTCTATATATATATATATATATATATATATATATATATATATATATATATATATATATATATATATATAGAGAGAGAGAGAGAGAGAGAGAGAGAGAGAGATAGATAGATAGATAGATAGATAGATAGATAGATAGATAGATAGATAGATACTAGAAACTTAATAAAAGTGTCCTAATTACTATAAATAGCTACTATTTAAAGCCATAGTAAATCCGACATCATATTTAAAAAAAGGAAACTAATCATAGAACTGTGTTGTCCACCGGCTCCTCATGTTGAAGACATAGGATATCTTCTATGTATAATTTATAAAGGTCCGATATTTAAATGTTAACCTTGCGGAATGTCGTCTTTAGGGTTTTCCACGTCATTGGAAATGTGACAATTCATGATACACTCTCCGAACGTGTTTCAACATATCAACATAGTATTCTAATTTGAACTGGATACCATTATATTGGTCAATGACACTACAATGTATGCACACTACCTGAATATCTTTCCAGTCCTTCTGGCTTTCCTAAATGCATATGCACGAACTTCTGCACAGTGCCAGAGGATCGCGTTAAAATTGTGTCAGCGACGCAGATGTAGTCAAACTACGTATGACTCGTAGTGTTTTAACTGTCACATGGTTACATAACCGCTTAAAGGTATTGGATGACACGATCTTATGACTGCATGTACAATCACACCTTGGAAGCACATGATTATCTTTTCTTCACAGTTTAGTGAATCAAGAATTTATTTCCTTATTTTTCAATGCAATGTTTATTATTGTAATAAACCATTTGGCCCTTAAGCATACGTACTATATTAAACTGATCACAGTGATAGCGTTCAGGTATAAGTTATAAATCCATATTACATAGTTAAATATTGACGCGTAGTGCTTTTGTTGTTGATGGTTTGGATAGAACGCCATTTCTAAGCGCAAGATAGGCTATACACAGCGGCTAGAATTACTGGCGGAAGACGAAACCGGACAAACCCGAGTAAAACCCACCGACTGCGGGAAGCTACTGGCAGCTTTCTCACATAGCCACATTGGCCGAGCCCAGAACTCGCATCCACGAGACAGAGATGGCAGTCAAAAGGATCGCTTTAAATCACTCTACTACCCAGAGCCCATGACGGGTAGTGAACACAAAATATTAGTATTCAATCTGCAACATAAACAATAAAGATATAAAGCATAATTCAGCTTTAGCAATAATCTCAAACAGGGAGAAAGTGTAGAATGAACGTTCTAGTCGTTTGGTAAGTATTATTGCTTAAGATTATTACGGTTGTCAATTTAGTATATATATATATATATATATATATATATATATATATATATATATATATATATATATATATTCCGAATGAGGTCATTAGCAGCCATATTTGTGGCATGCTCGCATATAAAAAGAAAAAGCATAACTCAGCTTTAAAACACACATTATAGCAATAATCTTAGACAGGGAAAATCTGAAAAATGAACTTTCTGGTATTTTGGTAAATATTATAGCATGACTTTTACTGTAATCAATTTAGTATATATATATATATATATATATATATATATATATATATATATATATATATATATATATATATATATATATATATTCCGAATGACGTCATTAGCAGCCATATTTATTTACAGTTGTGTTTATGTGGCATTTGGAAGTCTAGATAAATTCATTAATTCTCAAGATATTGTTACATACATACATACATACATACATACATACATACATACATACATACATACATACATACATACATACATACATACATACATACATACATACATACATACATACATACATACATACATACATACATACATACATACGCACGCACGCACGCACGCACACACGCACACATACATACATATATATACGTGCGTGCGTGCATGCATGCATGCATACATGCATACATACATGCATGCATACATACATACATACATACATACATACATACATACATACATACATACATACATACATACATACATACATACATACATACATACATACATACATACGCACGCACGCACGCACGCACACATACATACATATATATATACGTGCGTGCGTGCGTGCATGCATGCATGCATACATACATACATACATACATACATACATACATACATACATACATACATACATACATACATACATACATACATACATACATACATACATACATACATACATACATGCATACATACATACTTACACATGCATACATACATACATACGTATGTACATACATACATACATACATACATACATACATACATACATACATACATACATACATACATACATACATACATACATACATACGTACGTACGTACGTACGTACGTACGTACGTACGTACGTACGTACGTACGTACGTACATACATACATACATACATACATACATACATACATACATACATACATACATACATACATACATACATACATACATACATACGCACGCACGCACGCACGCACGCACGCACACATACATACATATATATACGTGCGTGCGTGCGTGCATGCATGCATACATACATACATACATACATACATACATACATACATACATACATAGATACATAGATACATACATACATACATACATACATACATACATACATACATACATACATACATACATACATACATACATGCATACATACATACTTACACATGCATACATACATACATACGTATGTACATACATACATACATACATACATACATACATACATACATACATACATACATACATACATACATACATACGTACGTACGTACATACATACATACATACATACATACATACATACATACATACATACATACATACATACATACATACATACATACATACATACATACATACATACATACATACATACATACATACATACATACATACATACATACACCGAACGCAAAAATAAGGCTTCTGTAAGTAACTGTATTGATAAGGTTATAAGCTGATTTTGCTTCAGTTGTCCTTATTCAGAATGGTCAAATTTTGATGGTCACCGACAGAAGCATCAGCCAAGCTGCCCATTGTTCAGGTAAAATGGTCAAGGCAGGTAGGGATGTCAAGCAATATTTTTATATAAAATAGCTTCTAAAATAAAGATTATTAACTTCCTAACTTGATGTTAAATTCACACATATCTTCATGCTAGGTATTCTCCAGTATCACACAAGTATATACTTTTTCCTAAGTTTCAAATACATTGGACACTAGAAGAGACAGTTGTATTTATTATTATTTATTTGTAACGATATGAACATATTTTATTTTCTCTTAGATGTAATTTATTTACCAGATTTAATTTTCATTCTGCTGAATGATGTTCTTGATTAAGTTAATACAATTCTGTATTTAAGAAAAAGAATATCATCTGAATATGAATGAAAGCAAAAACTAGCAATATGCTGTACAACAAACCTATGATTAATTCGCCAAACTAGCAATTACATTTTTGAGATAGTTATAAGACATCCTTTGTTTCACAGTTGGTAGAAAAGAAATTATATCACCAACAACTTGGAAAAGCAGAGTCCTAAAAATATGGACTTAGAGATTAGAAGGCTAGCCAGAATAATCCACTTCCGTTTTCCGGATAAAGCAGTGATGTCATTTAACATGATATTGTAAGTAATCTTTAAATATTCTCTTTCATGCAGCTGCGTAATTTTTATTTAATGTTGAGTAATCGTATAATATCTCTTCGCCTAACGCAAAGAGTAAATGCAAGAAAGCTTTACTGTTGCATATGAAAGTTAAAGTTTAATACATTGAAAACCAACTGAAGTCAAGACAAGCTCCGTATCTAAATTGTGTTTCTTCTAGTTTTATATGAACTACCTGGTCCATTATTAACGAATGTATTTTCGTTTCGGTAAATGCGCTCCAAAATAAGCACGATACAAAAGAAGTGGAACGAGTTTAATTTCCTGAATAAGCTTCAAAATATGTAAACTAAAAGCAGATTTATTTTCTTTTAAACCGGCCTTTTTATAAGACATGCTCGTCTTTGTTTTGCCTTACTGGTATTCAAAATGCATGTGATCTTTATTCGTAAATCAAGGTAACCGCCTTAGCAAATGCAGGGCCCGATTTGGATCATTTTGGCGGGGACCCCTGGATTTATGCATGGGGCTTCCTTGTGAGCACGGAGTTTGAAAAAAACTTTTTAATACGTTTCATATAATATTTAATTTAAAATTTTCTTTTCATCGCTGTAAAATTACTTTCTCACTTTAGATGTGTATTTTTAAAAAAATGCAAAAAACAATTGCTAACGTTCGGTACCCTTTTGAGCGTGGGATCAGATTGGGCAAAATAGATCAATCGGCCTGAAGCCGGACCTGCTCTACGGTAAAATATAACTGATCTAAACAAAATCACAAACGCAATAAACGATATAAACTAACTGTTTCCATAAAATCCGTATTGTGTTTGAAGTCCTGTCGATTACCTATGGTGCATAAGCTTGCGTGATTGCACTACGTGGGTGTCGGTGCAATGACCTTTTCAATTATTGGGTATTTTCGGGTACATTCGGAGCATTCTTTGATTTGACGGAAGTGGAAGCTTTAGACCGCATAACTGATATTAATTCATTCTTAAATATGAATTGAAACTGTTATATTATCATGCAAAATGCACATTAAAATATTTAACATCACAATACCTGTTGTTTGATTAAAAATTGTCTATTTTGTAATAATAAAAATTGAAAGGAAAGAGCGAATAAAGTAACAAGCATTCAACCCCGTCAACTACCGTGCTGTTCAGTGACTATGACAAAGAGCAATACTGCATTCAGTGAGATCGAGATTGTGGTTATTTAAAATTTTAAGATTGTACGATTTGAGGGTAACTTTTATTAGTCGACAAATCAATAGTTGTGAGAAAACTTTAATAGTAGTAATAACAACTTTATTTTCTGACTTTAATAAATTTGTTTCAGAATCGACCAATCTTGAATATATTCCTCTAAAACTAGAATTTTAAAATTATAAATGAAACTTTAAGTACAAATAAAACTCTAACTTCGGTGTCTATTCTCCTGAGTTCTTCTCCCACCAAATATATTGGTCACTACGTTTGCTGATAAACGTCGTTAACCCCCGTCCCCAAAGAAAACTAAAATAAAACTTTAAAAAGTATATTTTCACAATACATTTTTCTGCTCTTATAAGTGTTTTTAATACACACAGTTAAACTCATAGGCTAAACACAACGTGTTAACAGAAGGGCCCAGAAACAGTATTTGGAATTCACTTTGCCGTCTTGAATTGCAAACGGAATTGTCCAAATGTCGTTTCACGTATTTATTTTACCACATTTAAATGCTCATAGAATAGAGTTTAAAATGTAAGACAGAAATAAATAGTGGTTGTGGAAGAAGGTATTGATAATACACACAAGAGACAAAGGGAATAAAAAATTAATAATAGGGATTTTTGTAGGGCGGTGTCAGTTATGATAAAAACAATATATTTAGAAAAAATGCAACATTTTGATCAGTATGTCAGAGAGAGAGAGAGAGAGAGAGAGAGAGAGAGAGAGAGAGAGAGAGAGAGAGAGAGAGAGAGAGAGATAGATAGATAGATAGATAGATAGATAGATAGATAGATAGATAGATAGATAGAGAGAGAGAGAGAGTAGTAGTAGTAGTAGTAGTAGTAGTAGTAGTAGTAGTAGTAGTAGTAGTAGTAGTAGTAGTAGTAGTAGTAGTAATGATAAACTAATGCAGAAATTTGAAAGTATATCTTTCCGTGGTTTACTCGGTACATAAACTCACGTTTGGAAGTATGCTTTTATTTGCATGGATGGGTCATTGTTAACCTTTTGTTTACTTTAATTCGTTATTTTGTAGCAACCGTGAAATCTACGAAAGTGATATTACAGTTCTTTTTCCTCTATGCTCATTGTAGTGTCTTTAGCAACATTATTTATGCTATCAAAGAGGTCTCTCAACATGTGTGTACAAAAAAATTGCCGTACTTGAAATATTCCTCTACTAAATTCCTCACCCTCTCATTACCGGAAAGATAGTCACTTCAACAAAAGTGATAACTTCTTGTCACTTACTAAGAATATGTTTACTTAAATTCTTATGCGCTTTCACTACTCGCTTTTCTCTTTACAGATAACTGACATACGTATATATGGAAAGGGAAAAATGGAACTTTCAAAATTTGGATTTTGTTTCAGAATTATGAAGTAGTCTATTTTTAGAATTGATTTCGGAAGTAAATATTTGAAATGCAAACTTGTTAGAACTGGAGGAGAGATTCTGTAATGTAATTAAATAATTAAATATATACATAAAACATTAAGAGTCGAAATTTTAATATCAATATTAAAAAATAATAAATTCCGCATTTTTAACCTAGTGTTCCCAAGTTAAACATACCAATTCACGAGCTCACATGAATAGTTCGACGTTATTTTTGTGATATCGGTAATACATAATAAATAATAATAGGTTATAATAGCAGGAAAACCCTTCCGTTTAAGATGAATTCCGGAAGATCAGATCACATAGAAAGGCAACGTACGCCATGTTTACCTTGTCATGAAGACTAATGTCATGAAAGTGTTTGCCTTCAGTGGGTTACATACCAAAGGTATAAAAGGAGTTGGCTGCCATCCTTTTGTGATTAATAAAAAGTGACAACAATCCAAAGAAAAGTTTAGGGACAGGTGCAAGCATTCTTAAATATCAAAAATAGCACAGGTATGAAAACAATCGAAAACAAGCAGCTAATGGGTCTGTGAATCAGAGGCAGCAGTGACTCATTGGTCAGTGCCCTAAACTTGTGATCAGTAGGATGACTCAGTGGTCAGTGCGCACTCGCGATCAGTACGATACGGATTTAAATCATGAAGAGTCCAGGATGTGTCAGTCTTTGTGGTTTGTTCATCGGCAAGGCACTTTACTAAATAAGAAACAAAAACGTTGGCCGGATCAGGTCAAGTGGACAGGGTGAGGGGTGAGAGAGTTTTCAAAAAAAAAATTCAAAATGGCTAATACTTTCCTCGAAAGGGTACAAACGCAAAATTATATATGTCTACTTAATGAAAGTGTGTTTAATAAACGTGTCTAAGAATAAAACGATGGCCATACTTCATGTGACAAATGACTACTTTTGAGTGTGTGCATGTATTTTTTAGCTGGCGTGGGGTGAGGTGCATAAACTCTGGAAGCACATTCCTCTCTCCATCCGGCCCTGATAAATTGCGAGATAGTTTATCATCTATCTCTATCTATCTATCTATCTATCTATCTATCTATCTATCTATCTATCTATCTATCTATCTATCTATCTATCTATCTATCTATCTATCTATCTATCTATCTATCTATCTATCTATCTATCTATCTATATATATATATATATATATATATATATATATATATATATATATATATATATATATATATAGAGAGAGAGAGAGAGAGAGAGAGAGAGAGAGAGAGAGAGAGAGAGAGAGAGAGAGAGAGAGAGAGAGAGTTACCTAGACGATTTAGACTTGTAGGACTCTAAGAGATTCGTGTGCAGTAGCTTAACAATTATATTTATTATATTTAATAGAGCCCTAATTTTCTCAAGAACATTTTACATATTGTCATGGCTATGAAATATGGCATTGATTTCCTGTGTCACGTTTTTCCATCCCACCAGTCGTAACAGGACAGTATTGCCCTGTATTTTGTTAATATACCGATAGACAACAATTATAACAGTGTCATTCAGTGTAATATATATCGTATATCCAGAATGAAAATCTCTCTCTCTCTCTCTCTCTCTCTCTCTCTCTCTCTCTCTCTCTCTCTCTCTCTCTCTCTCTCTCTCTCTCTCTCTCTCTCTCTCTCTCTCTCTCTCTCTCTCTCTCATTACTTTGACTCATGAATACACTAATAAAATTTAATTTGTGATCCAAAGAATTTTTAATATCGAATTGTGCTCTGTGAGAAAGAGTGATATATTTGGAATAAGGTATTCGAATTCGTGAAGTGAAGATCCAGTCATATAGAGTGATGATTGTATCGTAATACTTTTATTCCAACTGTAAATGTAAAACGCATGCAAACTTCTACCAAGAGAACTTTCCATTTCATTTGATTTTCAATGGCGGTATATTTTTTGAAAATGCACATATATATTTTAATTATATCAATGATGCATCTCCCTTTTGCTGTGCAATTTCGTTTTGATAAACCATTCCGAACAATCATAACAACAATTACAACCTTCCCCAACAAGAACAGGCAAACATGTTTTCTAAAAGACAAGCTGAAAATTTTAGTTCGTTAGGTCACTCATATCAATCCTATACAGGCCACTAAGTCTCTATATGATTAATAGGACTGATCTGTCCTCTTATTTTCCCTCACTAGCTTAATCGGTCATACTTCATTTATATTAGCCCTTACTATCTACGTATGAACGGTAGTAATGGATTGTATATCAAAACTGATTCACGGTATGACTAGTTTGACTATCACTGTTTGACGTGGATGACTGTTGGAGTAGATAAGGTCATTATTATTCATTATGAAATGTCGTTTGCACGTATAACAGTTCCTGATTTTATTTTACTCGCATAATTGGCTTATCCAGCAGGAAATTCCCGGAAACTGACTTCAACTGTCTCCGGAAAATACTTTTGACTTTTCAAAATCTGCATAATTTTCATCGACTCGGTTTGTAAAGTATTTTTATGTTGTTTGGAATGTGACAGAGGGGCCTGGGTCTACGGTGAAGAGACAAGTGACGGATTGGAAAGGGAGAAATATAAGACAAATCAACTCTCGTTCGGAATTTTTGTTCAAGTGTAGATTGTGCTTAGTTGGAATCGGAGTGCATGATGCATCCAATGTGGAAATCTCAGACGGAGTACAAGTAATTTGACAAAGAGCAAGTTCTAGGTAGGAATGTTTGCAGAGGAGATACAACAACACCGAAGTTTTCACTAACCAATGTTTTCACTCATTTAAAATGTGGAGACCTTTAGTCTTTGTGATCATGTGTTCCATGTCTATTACATCCACGTCCGATGCTTTCAATATCATGGATGAGGGCGCTCCAGTGTTTACGGGAGGAAATCTTAGGGACAGCTATTTTGGATATACTGTTGCTATTCATTCGGATGCTGGAGCTGATAAATGGTATGTACGAAAAAAGGAAAGGTATGTACTGATACCTGAAAACAAAGAGATCTTGTGTGCGTTTCAGTTTTCTTGTTCGAGTACGTGCATTTGTTTGCGCGTTAGTGCGTGAAACTGAAGTAAAGGGGTGGGTTGAATATAAATGTTGCTGTGCGTGTCAATGGGTTAAATGTGCCTTTAAAGTCATCCGTAATGATTAGAATTGCATTATTAACTACATTGACCATCTCTTTTTCTGCTCACGTGCATGTTTATATGTGTCTGCATAGCTGGATGACTGGAGTGGTAAATGGATAGATGTGTCGATGGATATAATTTGCATAAGTAAACAAATAAATACATTGATGGATGGATGTATGTGATAGAATTAATGTAACTTAATGGTCCCGCAAATTTTGCGGCGCCAAATAATTATTAACAGGTCAGAAAATGGCACACAACTATGTACAATATTAAAATATTACTGTTGATTAACTTTGTAGAGAGAGAGAGAGAGAGAGAGAGAGAGAGAGAGAGAGAGAGAGAGAGAGAGAGAGAGAGAGAGAGAGAGAGAGAGAGAGAGAGAGAGAGAGAGAGAGAGCAGTTCAGTGCCGGATTAAACCCTGTGGAGGCCCCTAGGCAGTCGAAATCTCCCCCCTCCTTGCAAAGTATCTCCTAAAACGTTTTTAATTTTAACAAACAATAAAAGGCCCCACTCCCTTAGGCCGGTGCTTACTCTAACTGTTTGGTAATCCGGCACTGAAACAGTTCATTCATCATTGTGAATATTTTTCTTATTATAAAGGATTTTTGTGGGAGCCCCTCGAGACAGTGATACGGCAATGCCATTTATTGATCGTCCTGGTGTTCTGTACAGATGCAACATCAACAATAAGTTCTGCCAACCCATCATAGTAGATGGTAAATATATGCTAATATGCTTTCCGACTTTCTATTTAACTATCTTCTATCTTTCAACCGGATATCAAGCCACTATTTCTATGTATGTATGTATGTATGTATGTATGTATGTATGTATGTATGTATGTATGTATGTATGTATGTATGTATGTATGTATGTATGTATGTATGTATGTATGTATGTATGTATGTATGTATGTATGTATGCATGTATGTATGCATGTATGTATGCATGTTTGTATGTATGTATGTATGTATGTATGTATGTATGTATGTATGTATGTATGTATGTATGTATGTATGTATGTATGTATGTATGTATGTATGTATGTATGTATGTATGTATGTATGTATGTATGTATGTATGTATGTATGTATGTATGTATGTATGTATGTATGTATGTATGTATGTATGTATGTATGTATGTATGTATGTATGTATGTATGTATGTATGTATGTATGTATGTATGTATGTATGTGACATACATACATACATACATACATACATACATACATACATACATACATACATACATACATACATACATACATACATACATACATACATACATACATACATACATACATACATAGTCGCGGAAAACTAAAGCCGTTTTGTAATAGAATATGAGTCATTTTTATATAAATCTCTGTAAAATTATGAAACAACAGTAAATACACTTAGATAATCTAGAAAAGTCACACGTAAATGCTGTTCCTGCCATGCATTCACAAACTACCTGTCACTATTGCAAGTTTCCTTGTGTGAAGGAAGTATTTAGTAGTTATATACTTTGTAAAAATCATGGAATTCTTTTTAAATAAAGGATGACCTTAAACTGACAAGCATTTAATCATTATCTTTACAAATGGGAAAACTATCTATAGAAGGAAAGGTATGACGTAGCAGAACAGTAGATGTCAATACCGCTTTATGCCCAGCGCCTACCCTTTCCAACCGCTCCGGAGACCTAGTGATTATAGCGTCTGACTCGGTTGCGGGAGGTCGTAGGTTCGATCCCCTGTCTAGTCATACCAAAGACTTACAAACATGGTACTAATAGCTGCCTCTCTTGGCGCTCAGCATTAAGATGTTAGTGTTAGGACTGGTCAGCCTGGTGTCAGGATAATGTGACTAGTTGGAACATCATGCTACATGTCTGTGGTATGATGCTCCAGTGCTAGACATCACTATAAACTGCCACACAGCAAAAACTGTAGCGATATGATTGAAAAATTGTTATAGCTACGTTAAAAAAATCAAAATCGCATTATATCACATTACATCATCCCCTTCCCCCTCCATATTGCACCCCTTCCCAGCTCGCGAAGACAAAAATTGATGATCGTCGCGGAGAGCTTGCGGAATCGTAGATTAATAATTGTCAAGAAAAGCTCGAAGAGACAAAAATTGCCTGAGGCATGACACCCACCCCCAATCCCCAAGTCCAGGCCGAGGGGAGTTCAAAAGGAATAGTGTCTGTGACTCACGTGTCCTGGTGTGTCCACGAGGAGGAGTGTCGATGACGCAGGTGACCTGGTCAAACCACGAGATTTGTTATTAAAGAAATACTTGCCAAAGGTTATAAAATTCACGTTTCGAGGGAAAAAAAAATACCGTACTCTAAGCTTAAGCTAGCGTGTAAAGAGGTGTGTGCTGCAGTACTCAGACTACGCAGATCAGGAGGAACTGCGTGATCATACTGTACTGGGATGGTACCGGTATATTATCAAATTCTTACCCGTTGAAGCATGACCCCACTTGGTCTGCTTTCAGAAGTACGCAGTTTTCTAGGCATGACAAACTATATTTGACGATTTATCCCAAATTATTCAACTATCAATGCACATTTTCGAGCCTTAACCAAAATCAAACATGAAAATGGATTAAAAATAAACCACGATAAAGCCTTTGAAAAACTCAAAACAGATTTAACAAATAACTCCATAAAAGCGTGATTCGATCCTAATAAGGAAACACATATTTAATTGTAGATGCATCTTCTGTCGGTCTAGACATATTATTAACTCAGAATGGAAAGGTTATTGTATACGCCAGTAGAGCACTTTCAGATGTGGAAAAGTGGTATTCACAGACGGAACCTGAACTAAAAGTGTGGAGTTGTGAGCACTTCCATTTGTACCTGTTCGGTCATACATTTAAACTAATCAGTGACCACAAACCCCATGACAACATTTTAACAATCCAAAATCACTACTCTCTGCAAGAATTGAAAGCTAGCTGTTATGTTTTGCTAAATAACATACAACATGGTTTGGTCTAACTGCTTGAATGGTTAGATTACAATTGACTAAAACAGTGAAAAGACACGAACACCAGTTTCTCAAGCTAATGTCATCATCAGGTATATATATGGCTATAAGTGAGTAAGAGCCTGGAGCTGACATTAGGTTACTTGTAACTGTCAGACCATTCATAGCAACATAATGTTAACACCATATATTATGAGTTTTGTGTTTTTCTATTAACTACACTTATTCATTTTTCATTGTTTTTAAAATAAATTGGCAAACTTATTAAAACTTGACAAAGTTTTATTCTGAACATGAATACATATTTCAGATAGTTTCTTGTAAGTTGTAAAAGTTCTACTAATTGTAAGTTATAGCCCTATGAAATTCACTATCATTCGTATACTCATGAAAATAAGTACAATGTGGTATATTGGCATTGCCACTGAAATCTAAAGACCTAATATTTTGTTCTTCGATCCAGTTTTTATCACTGCATATAAACTGATGTGATATGACAGGACTATTGTTATGTCTTTGAGTACTTCCAGCTTCTAATATTCACAAGAACAATATAATTCAGAAAATGTATTAAATTCACATAACAAAATCGCTGTATCTTGCAGGCTTATTTATTAGACGTCTACTCCTTGTTCGAGTATATCCTGTCTGGTTTGGCTCATTGATGACTAATGGCATTTTGTCATTCAGTTCAGTGACCTCCTTGTTAGTATCTTGATATGTATCATGTATCTCTGGTAATTTTTGTTTTGTTTGTACCAGACGTCTTCGGTTTCTCCTGTATATAGCACCATCCGTGTTTTCACATCATACGACATTGAAATGCTATTTTTTTCCTGACGACTACAGATGGTTCCCAAAGATCGTGTCATCTGATTCTTACTTTGTCTCCTGAAGTCAGATTTTGAAACTCTTTAGCTGTTCTGTCATACTGTTTCTTTTTCTGTTTTTTTTTTCAACCAGTTTCTTCTTTAGGATTCTTTATTGTATAACTTTTGGATGTAGCTGTATGTCGATAGTAAGTAAAGTCGATCGAAGTCTTCCACTTATCAGTATTTGTGCCGGAGTTGGTGCATTTCGATACTCCAATATTGATAAATACGGATCTTTTCCATCTCTCTTTGTCTTATTGTGGATCTCTTTGACGGTTTGAATGGGATACTTGGGACTTAACGTAGTGTTTAACTCCACTTAAGGTAGTGTGTTTGGATCCACATGTTTTTGCAAACTGGCCATATTATTTTGAGGAGAACTGTGGTCCATTATCACTCCTTACTTTTCGTGGTATTCCATGTCTTACAAAAACTGACTCTCTGCGAGCGCGCGTGTGTGTGTGTGATCACTGTGCTTGCTCGTGTATTCTAACTTAGCAACTTCAAAATATCTGGAGCAACATTCTACTATCAAGAACTAGTTATTATTCCACATAAATAAATCTGTTCCAACCATTTCCCATGGTGCAATAGATTATGTAGTTAACAATAATTCTTTTTATTTGACTTTTGTATTCCTGGCAAAATTAACAATTCGATGATGTGTCTGCAATCTGTGCATTCATGCCAGGTCAATATAATAATGCCTCTTGCTGTTTGCTTTGTCTTCTTAATGCCCATATGACTTTTGTGCAACTCTTTTAGTATTTCGTTCTGAAGAGCATCTGGTATTACAATCTTTTCTCCTTTTGAAACTAATCCATTCATTTCTTAAAGTTCATTACTGCGGTTCCAGAAATTTCTGATTTCAAAAGGTACGAAATGATATCATTTGGCCATCCATTTTGAATCATTTCTCGTAATTTGGTCATTTTATTATTACGTTCAGTTCCATTCTTTAATGCTTTTAACTTTGTGTCTGCAATATGTATATTTGACATGATCATGTGTATATGTCACTCAGTTTACTATCCGTGTTCATCTCAGACAAAGTATATACTACAATTAACTCTTTTCCTGGACAATATGTTAAGTCAGAACTGTACTTTAGTACTTTAGCAGTCTTAAAAGCATTCTAGGAAGTCTAGACGATGCGGCAGATAGAGCTTTCTCGATGAATGGTTCCAGAGGTTTATGATATTGATTAAATATTTTAAGACCAAAAATAACACAGCAAGCTGTTCTTTTTCGATCTGTGCATACCTTGTTTCTGCATCTGTCAAAGACCTTGATGCAAATTCTTTGGGTTTGCCTGACTGCATTAACACTGCTCTAGTCCTGATTTTGATACGTCACAACTACCGATAGGCCTCTTAACACTGAAGTATTTCAGCACAAGTTCTTTGCTTAGAATCTGTTTGATCTCTTCAAATGCACGTTTCTGTGCAATCTCGCAAACAAATTCAGAGTCACTTTTCAAAAGTGCTCTGATTGGATCTGTCACTGTAGACAAATTTGGGATAAATTTCGCTAGATAGTTGACTGTGCCAAGTAATCTTTCAATTCCTTTCTTGTCCGTCAAAGCGGACATTTCTGTGATTGCTATATCATTTTCTGGGTCAGGTTTAATACATGTCCCATGTAGCACGCTTTTGTTAATCCAAATTGTCATTTTTCGAAATTCTGTGTCATATTTATTTCCAAGCATGTCTTTAAAATATTTATTAGTTTTCCATCGTGATCTTCCTTTGAAGTTCCCCAAACAATTATGTCATCTATACCAGTCTCCACCCCAAACAGGTCTTCAAAACACTGTGCCATACATTTTTGGAACACTTCTGGAGCCGATTTGATACCAAAGGGCATTCTCAGGTAACATACTATATCAAACGGGGTGATAAAAGTTGTCAATAACTGATTTTCCTCATCCAGGAACCATGGTTGGCATTTAGTTTGGAGAAAATCATAGTTCCAGTCAATATTGTGGTTATATCTTCAATTATAGGAATTTGATAATCCTCACATTTGATAGCTTGATTCAAGTTTTTCGGATTTAGACAAATTCGTAGTTTTCCCGACTTGGGGTTTTCAACAACTATTAATGAACTGACATGTTCTGTTAGTTCCTCTACTGTCCGTATTACATTTTTCCGTTTAATGTTCTTCAAAGTTGATTTAAGTGGTTACAACATATGCATTTTCAATTATGTGTACGACATTTTTTAAAATTGTAAAAATACAAAATGTGATATAGATATGAATTAACATAATCTCAACATTTTTTAAAGCCTGACAGAAACTAAACTTTTACATAATGCACCAATCATAGCTAGTTATAATGTTTATCGCAGATCTGCAGACATGAATAGTATGCTAGAAGGGGTTCTGGACCACTATTTTGGTGGCGAAGGACACTTAGTCGCAGAAAAAGAAGGTTTTTTAAAATATTTTTCATGAGTTGTCACTCAGACACCTGTGTTTGTTGTGAAACAGTACATTTTTAATTTTAGTATGATGAATTCGACTATGAGCTCACCATTGGCTTCGTCCTTGAACTGTCTAAGAACCTTTTTGTTATCTGCACAGCAAAACGGGTTATCCTTTGAATAATCACTGAGGTCAAAATATTCTCGGTGATCGTGCATATCTTGGTAAACATCTCCTATTTGAATCTCGTAGATGCATGGATTGGTATCCGTCATGAGCAGACTAACGCGATCTACGTAGATCGACTTGATAAATCCGTAAATCAATAATGGAAATCGATCATGAGCATTTAAGTGGCTCCAGCTTAAGCTAGGTTTTTCTAGACTCTATCTCGACTAAGTCTTTGCCAACGATTTTCATGTACATGAAGGCATTTGATGAGACAAGTTTATCAAGTAGTCTTACGTCGTTAACGATTTCAATGTTTCAGCGTTTTCTGGTGTTTTTCGATGATCTTTCTAAAGAGTTTAATGAGTTTAAAGATATCTTTGTCCCTGTTATCTTCGGTTCGTTACGATGTATTGAAGTCAATGTAACTTTTCATCCACGGAGCCTGATCACACTTGAATGCAAGATGAACTTTATCAGCGTCTAATCTAGTAAACAGTATTGTATGATGTACTTGGTCTTGTTCATAACCCTGGGTAAATTTTTTTTGTGTTGGTGTCTCCATTGCCAAATTTGTCTTTTTTCTTTTTTGTGCTAGTTGTTCGTTTTTGAAACACAGAAGGGATAATTGTTGTGTGGGTCAAGTCTAATTCGACAAAAAAGCCAACATCATCTACATAACAGTCAGCACATTCTCGCATAAATTTTTCACCCGATATCAAGCGAAATCCATCTCTGGATATTGTTGGTGTCGCGATAAAGGCTATATGTTGAAGGTTTATTGGGATCGTTGTGGTACATGTATTTGTTGATGGCGATTACACTTTTTTGGTGACGACGGAGATTCCCCTAGCACCCCTTTAAAAATTAACATGTATCGGTCGGTGAAAACCTTGAGTTGCACTTGGCGTGTTTTAAGTAGAACGTCCCATGATAAACCGGATGATGAATAGTACCACACAGGATCCAGTTGATAATGTTTCTGTCAGGTATTTCTGAAATTTATAAACACATCTGCGAATAACAGCATTTACGTTCTCAGATACACATCGTGGTAATCGCCAAGAGTCTGACAATCAAAGGTTTTCCAGACCGCGAATGCTCTGTCGTATTCGTCATCGGTAAAAATAATATTCTTGGTAGATTTAGGAATAAAAGGCGTCTTTGTTTGTAAGAGATGTTTCCTCAAACCGTGAGCAGCTATCGATGAACTGATAAGGATAAATTCTTTTTTGTTTGAGTAGATGTATTTTTCAGGATTTTTAGCGAGTTCGTCTAGAGATGCCCACATAAACTGAAACGAAATAATAAATCAAAAGTGTCAGATTGAGAACGCCATGTGCTTTTTAAAGTTATTGAGGATGTTTCGTTGATTGTCTGTGACGGATTTGAGAAACTTATGGGCGACATCAGGCTGAAACACCTGCTAAACCTTTATATCCTCGATGTCTTTTTGATATGATTTAACCCGTTGCTCAACAAATGTTCTGACGCTAATGTTTACTAGTAATCTTTACAAACAACATTGTCTTATACTATCAACGAGGAGACGTCAGGAAATCATGTTTAGAACCGGATGTCGTGGCAGAGTAAATTTATCTGCGAAGAGTAATTTAAACCGCATGATAAGAGGTCACAAAACACTGCCACATCTCTGGACGTTATAGCAGTGCTGCTCATTTCCAGTGCAATTTCCAGTTTAAAGATCCACATATCATTATATAGTCCGAGTCTATTAACCAGTTTATTTGTAACCCGTATCGATTTTAATAACAAAAATATTTGATATGATAAAAAGTGCACAAAACTAAGTCAAATTAATTTATAATTTCTAACCTGTGTCCAGAATGGCACTAATATCGGCATCCTCTTGTACCTTTCATGCTTAACGGACTTTCCCTACCAACATGGCGCCATATTCCGTACACCATGGTCTAGTTTATTTCCATTAGACGACATAATGACGTCATTCATCCTCTTCGGTAATCGTAAATTACCATTGCCTTGAGTTTGGACTTATATTCCTTTGCACACATGAATACATTTATGAAACCGCTTGTTAACTCCACGTGAAAATCAAATTTTTTGTCCTTTTCCATTGCTTGATTTAATATTGTAAATTCGGAAGCAGACGACATATGTATTTACATCTTTAGTTGCTCATACACCCCTTTGCTAAAAATGGACTGGTTCAGGAATTGGATATGGGTCTCAAGCATGTCCGTCTATTATGTTGAAAGCTTCTGTTAAGCATAAAACGCGCAGACAATGACTGTGTTATAGTCATTTTACTCACAGTCAGGTTAGAAAATATAAATAAATGAATGAATTAAGTTCTTTGCACTTTTTATTAAATTAAAGGTTTCCGTTATTAAAATCGGTAGTGGGTACACACAAAAGGGTTAATAGATTGGGTTATAGTTATAGCTCATAATTTACGAGGGTATGACGGACACTTTATCAAAGCAGCGTTAAACCATCCGCAGGTCAAAGAACTCTTTATATCGGTGGGAAACAAAATCACCTGTAGGCGAGTAACACCAAGATTTACTTCCGATTACTTGAGGCTAAATGATGATACTCCCGTAGACGATTTCATGACTGAATACGACTATGTGGAATATTAGGATACCAATATCATTAATCTCAACGCGGACACGCGCGGAAAAATAGAAACACGTGACGAGGATGTGTATTTACTTCCACACCAAGCTTTTCTGGAGTTTCGATGAAAGAAACAGCGTTTGGTGGGAGGAGGATATCGTGCTGCTAATGCTCAGATAATGCTGCAGAATAATGGTTGGTCGTTATTTAAATCAGCACAATACCAGCTGAGTGACCAGACTGTGGAAGAAATCAAGAGTCTTTAACGACAAGCTAGCACTATCTTGTGTTCAATGATGTTTAGCGATTGTTACATGTGATCGTGTGCGGTTGTTTTACACGTATCTGATATAATTTAAATTTACTGGTCTTTTTTTTCAATGATACACTTACAAAATGTTTGATGATTTTCTTAAACATAATTAAATTATTAATTCTAGATGTTAAACTTGCATGTTTTATTCTTATAACATAATTCTTCATGTTCGATATAAATATTTAACGGATGCAAACACTGAACGAAAGCTTTTTTAATTTTTTAAAAATGAAAATATAATAGAAATTCTGATACCTAATAATTATGCATAACTTTGCAAGAACAGAATGATTTAGTTATTTTGTCCTCTTCTAGCAAAATGTCTTTAACGTTGTCATGATGTTGGTTCTTCCTCATAGATCTCAAGCAAGGTGCTGAAACTTTGACCCTTTTTTGTCATCGAAAATCATAATTTTATTAATATATACATGTGTTCAACTCTTTCTTTGACGCACGATTTGAAATTTATTTTGCAATCAGTTAGGAAAGTTTCAGAAATATTGTCGAGATCATTGTCCTTTCAATCTGTAGCTGATGCTACTGAATCCGCCATTTTCACAAAAGCTTTTCAACAGCTGCAAGAGTAACACAGTGGGCGGAGCATATTGTTTGATATCGGAACTATCCATTGGGTGTGCCAACACAATAAACATCCTTTTACCTAGTCTGTGTTATATGAAACGACACAGAATTAAGAATCAGAGCGGCTTAACTTCAAAATTGCTTCTGAAGGACAGAATTTTCACTGTCACCTTCTTCCTCGGCACTGACGTTAATACGACCACAGCTTTAAGAAAAAGACCCTACTGAGTCAGTATTCAATGAAGGTAAACTTTTAATACGACATCTGTGTCAATATTTAACAGGACTTTTAAAAAAGGGTCAGATTTTAATGGGAAATTTTGATCACGACTGTTGTAAAATGACCCAAATGGGGCAAAATTCAACGATGGTCAAAATGTAATACTACACTGGCACAGATCATGGATCAGTCCGATTGTTTGAATGGGTTTAAAATATAGAAGTTTGTCTGAACGCATCAAATATAGCTGATAAGTAGTTCATTATGGCGTGCATTTCATTTTGAATATTCTCCAAATTGATCTTCAGATGTCAGCGAGATAGTCTAAATAGAAAAATCGGCTAAAACCAATGGTGTTACAATGCAGCGATTCACAGTCGTTCAATCCTAATATTTATACAGCAGCTGGATGTTTATTCACGTAAGCCAGGTCCGGTCCTAAAGCAAGGCGAACAAGGCAATCGCCTTGGCTCCCGCGCTTCTCCGTAATGCAGTTTTGTTTTGTTTTTTGTTGTTTTTGTTGTTGTTTTTTTTTGTTTTTTTTTTTTTGCTTGGTACCCCACGCTCAACCCTTGCTGCCTTGAGCCCCCCACATCCTAGGGCCCGGTCTGACCAAAGCATGAATTTAATGTTGACCTACTTAAGCATATATTAGTTTAGTACGAAGTAATAATAATGTATTCACTTACTTTTTATTGAAATAAAATAAAAATCTATCAACCCTCATTAGACTTCATATGATGGCTAATAATTCAATTTTATGCCTCGATATTTGTACATATTTTTTAAAAGAAATTAATGTACACTGTCTTTGCCAAAGTTAAACCAGGATTTCCTTATTAATTTAGCTTTGATTACTCATCTTTATTGAAATTCTCATTGCTGACAGATTCCCTAATTTGAGTTATGCTGGTCTGTGTATTTCAGACAATCAAACCTTGATACTACGCAATATGATTTCAGAAAGCAAAATTGATCTTGTTACTATGACGACCATTGTGCACCATAATACTTATGTTCGTTGTTCTAATGACTGAGAGGCAAAGTGTATGACTGGGCTCTTGCCAAATTATTAAAAAAATTATATAAGCAGATTTGAAGAACTAACATTAATTATTTAAATAAACAATAGCGAAGTCTATATAAATTAACAAGTAACATTATTTTATGAATATTAATTAACCAGATTATTTGTTGGCTTCCAGTGACAATTTGGCAGTGTCCTAGTATGCTCATTAGTTACATTGAACACCAGCCGCTTTCTTTCTCTCTGGCAATTTCAATCTTGGGTTTAGGTGTTTGCGTATTAGTCGGAACGAAAATGTTAACAATGGCATATGTACTTCACGACTCTCTACTGTGATATTAACGGTCATGTCAAATAAGGGTGACAGCATGTGGGACGGTTACCTTTCTTTCATATTTGCTCAAGATAATAACCAGTTGTCCTGGTTTAGCGGCAAGACGGCGATGGTGTCTGTGAGATGAGCAATAGAGGGTTAGATGAAAAGTATTTGACGGGGAGTTTAGTCAAAGACCAGGTTATCAATGTAGCACCAATCGTGCCTTCGACCTCTCGAGACAAGTACCTATGGCTGTTGCTCCGTCAACAAAAGCATAATTACTCTTTATTGACCGCCGGTTGGCTTGGGGTGCTATTGGTAATTTCGGTGCTCAATGTATATTTGGTTTGCCTTCTCATTCTAACGCTCTCTGAATTGGTAAGGTGTCAAACCCACGTTGGTACAGATACTCTTGCACCAATGGTTTATATTTATTGTTTGTTTTAAGAACTTGTTTAGCGAGGTGCACCAACATTCCTTCCTTGATTTTAGGATTGATAGGCGGTACTAATAATTCGTGCTCCTTGTCTTTGTGTTATGCATATCCATATTTTTGTTACTTTTTGTACATGATTTTCATCTATTTTTTGTTACTTTTATTCATGGCTTTAATTTTCTTTCGTATACAACATGAAATACTTATTCCTATGTTGATGTCCAGTCGGCATACTTTATTACAATGGAAGAGCATTGGCAAATTGCTTATTTATCAATATATTTTTCTATAATCAGTAATTGTTTTGATCCTTGACAACCTCGTCTGCTTTCACCGTAACGGGCGCGTTGGCTTTATCCGTGATACTTGTATGGGCAAGTCTTCGTCGCTCCTCGCGATAATTCGCTGCGTCGATCCATATTGTCGAGAAAGCTGATTATGCAGCTTGATTCCGATACCATATTTAAGACATGATGAGCACCAGTACCTACACGTTACCCCCGCAAGTAGAATTTATTGTATTCGTAATAACACGTATTATGTATATTTATATTTTGTGCCTGACCTTTGTCCGTGATTCAGGTTAGAGTTTTTGCCTACCAGACTATTGTCATTTTTAGAGACATTTACTAAAACTTGAGTTAATTGCCTAACTTTTTTATGAGTTTGGTACGTTCTGGGTGTCAGTTTATTGATTAAACTAGTGTAATTTTCGATTACTTTTTCAGAAAATGTTATTACGACATAAATCATGTGTGCATGCATATAGAGAGGGTTCGTTTTGTAAATAAATTCTTCATTCCTATTTCATATCAATGTTTGAAAGTCTATGATAAAATATCATAGATATGTTCAGTTATAATTTGTGAGAAACTATTTATAAAACTGTATTCCTTGGAATTAAAAGTGGTGATTGACTTTTTGGACTAAAACACTATTTTGGGATTTTTAAGAACTATTAAAAACCATTATGTAGCATATCATTATGGTATACGATATACGGTACACCAACACATTCAAGATTATCTTCTTTTGTTCATTGGCATGTAAAACGTGGACCATAGTCGGGACCCGAAATTTTAATCTCCCATTCACATCCTTCTCCCAGTTATAAACTGAATGTTGGAGAAATAAGTGGAGAGTTTTCAAACTTCTCAAATGCCGGCTTCACTACAATCTGGAGAGTTTTGAAACCTATTTCGTTACGACATTATTTTCAAATTACATTTATAACTATCTCGTTTCCGTCCTATGAATCAGAGTTGGGGTGATGTTTGAGAGAGTTGAGGAGAGAAGATCCAAAATTTGAAATTATCAAATAGAAAGCGAAGTGCTTTAGAACATGTGGTCGCATGTAGGCCCATAAAATAACGGACAGGTTGAGTTTCGCGATTCTGGGCAGTATTCGTCGTAGAATCAGTGATAGTACTTTTTTATTTCAGACTTTTCGTCTATGTGTGTGTATGTATGTATGTATGAAGATCCGTATGTCTGTATGTATCTATATATGCATGTATGTCTGTGTATGTGTGTGTATGAACAGTACTGTGTATTTGTATATGTATGTATGAAGATCTGTATGTCTGTATGTATCTATATATGCATGTATGTCTGTGTATGTGTGTGTTTATGTATGTATATATATATATATATATATATATATATATATATATATATATATATATATATATATATATATATGTGTGTGTGTGTGTGTGTGTGTGTGTGTGTGTGTGTGTAGACGCTGTTCTATAGCCATTTAATAATGCATTTATACTTTTTTCACTGATCAAGACTGATTTTGATTCCAGTTACCACCACAACTGAGACCGTAAATGTTGCTGGACAACAGAGGACTTTCATACCCGGAAAAAGTGGACAATGGCTTGGAGGGGCATTGGACATAAATGGAGGAAATGTGGTAAACAAATATTTATTAAAGGTTACAAATGGGACCAATTAATTTGTCCGTCTTCTCCAGAGGATATATATATATATATATATATATATATATATATATATATATATATATATATATATATATATATATATATATATATATATTAACCTTACTATATAAAGTTACAAATTTTTACATCAGATAGCAAAAATTGTTCTTCCTCGATGTGTGTGCGTGCGTGTGTGTGTATATAACGGTGCATCGTCTAACGTGTAAAAATTCTATCTACTCATATGTCCTCAAGTGTGGTAAAAGCATCATAATTTTGAGTCAAACATGTTTCGCTAATGCAATAGATAATCATCTTTGCGAAATCAGATCGTTACGAATATTTGTTCATCAATATAGTTTTGGATAAATATTTTTTCTAAATGTTATGCTCCCATAAAACAGTGATTTACTGTTCTCAAATCTTGCAGAGTCATGACCATACCAGTTATCTATTCTTTGTATGGTGACCCAATGTAATCCATATATTGGGTACAACTTTAACGTCGTTGAAAAATAGATGATTGTGTGGGTTGGTGGGCGAATGGAGAGATGAAAGGAGAGATAGATATATAAAATATGCAGTTAACATTTTACAGGCTGTGTGTGCCCATCGCTGGTATGACCAGAAGCTGCTGGCGGTTACAATAAATTTGTATCAGGCCCATCATTTCCAAAATGGCATATGTTACGAGACGCCCGTGTCCCGAACGAGCTACTGGAGTAAATATCCACTTCTGACCCAACATGGACAAAACATCGAAACAAAATCAGGTCCACAGGGGTCAGTAAACTACTACAACTGGGGCTTCGGGGCTCTTGGTATGGCAGTTCAATATATAGGAACGGTAAGACAAGCAACAGATAATCAAAGTACTGGACGTACTGGATGATTTTATCCACTTCCTTGTAACAGGATATGGTTGATTGTTCTCTGTTTACCCTCGTATGTGCAGAAGTTGGTTTTTGTTTCATGTTTAAAATAAGTTTCAAGAATTAATTATTAAACTCATTGAAAAGTCTACTTCCTTAGCGTCAGATACCCGCTAAAGATAAAGTTGATCTGTTTTCTTTTATGAGACTGAATTTAACCAAAAACAGAGAAAACAACATCATCAAAAGATTTTTGCCCTTGTTTGTTCGTTATCTACGTAATCAAAAAATTAAAAACATTTTCAGGTATTGAATATGTTGGCTTCTTAAATGTTACCAAATTAGAAACTTTTATTGTCAATTTCAGTGTTGATAAAATCAGTCATCGCAGTGCGAGAGAGAGAGAGAGAGAGAGAGAGAGAGAGAGAGAGAGAGAGAGAGAGAGAGAGAGAGAGAGAGAGGGTGGGAGGGGGTTAAGTACTTTAGAAGAAGATGCTCCTATTTGGATGTCAACTGCCTATATTCTCCCCAGTCTTCATATAAGAAATATATAACTGGTTTAGCTCAAACACGGTCGACACCGCTATGTAACAGGACTGCACATAACTTCAATAAAAGCAAAAGGATCTAAATTTTAAACTATATATCAAGCATCGGTCAAGCCCGAGGGTAATTGCAGCTAACTATATCTATAATCCGTTAGTTTTGCTTGTTTCTAGACGACGAGATTGAGCGACCAGTATATGGCGCATTCAGTCATTGGTTTAGAACATTTTATAACTAACAAACCACTGATGGAGTTAACCTGTGATAATATGCTAAATAGTATTTATCCAGCCCATGAGACACAATTATCCATTTAGTATAATAATTCCTAAAAAGACACAATTTGAATTAAATAATACTTACAGAAATAACACGCAAACTTTTGTATCCAAATCTGGAAACTTCGATTAACCTATAAATTGGTTTTTGTAATTTTTAATGACTAATCCTTAATCTTCAGCAATTTTTTGTTTAATGTTTTCATTTCTATTTTTAATTATACCTCAATGGAGGGTGAAATCTTGTCGCTCGGCCTTGACTTAAATCTTTAGCCTGTACTTTCATATCAATTAAAATATGGTTGAAATAAAAGAACATGTACATGCCCCGTTTTTCGAATACTGACCATTTGTATCCAAGGTAGCATATTTTTCAAAAGTGTTTGGTTAAAAGTAAGGTCTCCCATGTTTTTTTCTAAACTTTTACGAGGATATTAGAGTCATTTTGACCTTAAACTTTTAAATACAAATTATGTATAGTACCATCATAGTGCCTTTAATTGATTTTGTTATGTTGTGCAACTGTATGTTTTCTCGGTGGTGTGGAGGAGGGATTAGGATGTTATTTGTAGGTAACTGAAATAAAGAGCTCGGGGAAAGACCCATAATTTAGTTTTTTTATTACTGTTTGTACATATCGTATACATTGCTGTGTTCGTCAGTGTTACGAAATGATGCATCTTTATAAAATTACTCAGAAAGAGAAACAGGAAGGGAGTGAGAGAGAACACGTAATATATAAGCAGTTATTCCCTTATAGTAATTAGGTCACAATAGTCCAATCTAATGACAATGGATTCAAGATACTGCTTAAGTTTATACAACAGCAGCATGAAAACGACACAAAATAAAAAACTTCAGATATCTTTCAACATTCGAACTCCACGTGACCAAATCTACAAACTTCAGCTTAAACAATTCTCGATGTGTACTTCCGTTGTGAAAGAAGGAAAAGAAAACATCAACCGTTAAGTTAGAATACTTATATATTCTTTATTACAAAAAGGCCTTTGTGGTACTAACTTTGAATCACCCGTTTCATGACATAGGAATAAGCTGCAACTTTTATTATATATATATATATATATATATATATATATATATATATATATATATATATATATATATATATATATATATATATATATCTGAAATGAAACCAGTAGAACAGGTATTCTTTCTTGCTACTTCTAACCAATTGTATGTTTTTTTCCCATAATAAACCGAGATGGTGTTCTTAAAATCCCGTAAATCTTCTTTTCTATGATGACCTTTTTATGAAAGTGATTTTCTTCCTATAACTGGGTTAGTCCCAGTGCGTACCTGGGTCAGATTCCTCAATGCGTCCTTGTGAAAAGCACGTCACTTCCATCATTCCCGCATGATATATTCAATAATGTGTTAAAAGTGACATTAAAATCACAACCAACAACAGCAACAACAACAAAGCTCCAGTGCGCACATATTGTCGTTGTGTTATGGTTTTAACTGCTTTTTGCAGGACACGATAACTTGTACATGGCTGCCAGTATAATTGGTTAAGAAAGAACATAGGAAGGACCCAGCAATAGCTAACGACTCAAAGGAAGTTACTGGTAGGTTTTCTCACATACCCACATTGCCGAGACCAAGACAGAACCCACGCGGACAGAGGTATAATTGCAGTGACTGGTAACGGTTAGCTCTGTATACCACGAGGTCACCCGGAGACCCTAGACTCTTTCATAGGAAACAAATGAAACTTAAAAATGATGTTGCAATCTATTTCTGTCTGGATCACAAGCAAACAATGACAATAACCTAAATCCTTAGGCCAGTCAAGGTCTCAGCCTAAATGGCGATGCTATATAACTGGTTATTTGTCGCGGTGCCGATGCTGCACACTTCTTCTCTTACGAATTTTTTTCTCGGTATTTTAATTTTAGCGTTGTTATTCTTTTGACATTGTTTTTTTTATTTACTTATTGATAATTGTTTTACTGTTTCATTCTCAATGATATTTGCTTTCCTTTAGAGTTCTAATTGCTATCTGACATAACAAGGGTAGCCCAATTCTCACCCAAATTGGCATATGCTACAGTAATTAATATACATACGTCATGTAAAACGTATCTTAAACTGAACAATAAACGATATATCATAAACCCCTGCAATAGTCTATAGATCTCTTTTTTCTTGCCTGACGCCACAGTTGAATTTTATGATCATTTGTGTAAAAAATGTAATTCTTATATGAAAAATGAAATTATATGTCCATAAAAACTCCAAGATGATTATTCATTGCATATCTTATCGTCCTCATTACTAGTGAAACTGAGATAAATATAATACACCATCTTCTGGTAGCTTCATTCCGTCTCCTGGAAGTGATGTTAATGATGGCGATAGCAATAACGATGATAATTATGATGAACAAAATTATTATTATTATTATTATTATTATTATTATTATTATTATTATTATTATTATTATTATTATTATTATTATTATTATTATTATTATTATAGGCACAGGGAGATTTATTGATGGGTTCACCTGGATTGCAATCGTGGACAGGTAAACATTTATCAGTACCATAGTAACCATAGTATTTATAATTATTGCAAAATAGTAATGAGATTCAGAAGGATTAATTGGTCATTGATTACAGCAAAGGTATTTTGGTTGGACCATTATAATATATATATATATATATATATATATATATATATATATATATATATATATATATATATATATATATATATATATATATATATATATATATATATATATATATATATCGTTTTCGCGTTTTTTCGAGTTAGCAGACCAGCCAGGTTTATACAGGGACTGATCAAAATTGTACTACTATATTCAACTTTTAGATTTCTAAACAGTGAGAATATGTGTCAAAATAATTAATTATATTACTAAAGAATATTTCTTTGTTTGTTTTTATTTGTGAGAAAATTCTCACAACCAAAGCTAAACCTCACTCAGATCCTAAAAGTGTCATTTTACTCACTTTACTTATATTACACGTATTAATAACTCATACGTTGGGTCTTATTACAGATCTTGTGCATTTAATTCAGGCATAAATAATTGAAAGCAAGAGACCACGCATACCTTCTAGTTGAATTAATTTTGTTTCATGTTTACAAATATATTTCTAATATCAGAAATATTTGGGAAATATTCGTCTTAGAAACTCGACCACAATACTTTTAACGGGACAGTTGACTTATGGAATAATCTGTTGAACGATATCATGAATAGATATTTTATCAAACATGTTGAATAAAGACATGTCCTGTTCACAGTGGAATCTCTCTAGTTTCAATTCGGTTGATTCCAGCGCCAGGGTTCAGATCTTGTAAAGTCTTTGTAATTTATATGGATTACACAGCTGCAGAATAGTTGAACAATTCTGGAGCTGAGTTAGAGATTCTTACCCTTTGAGAATCAAGGGATTCTACATCAGTATGTGGTGAAAATGATAGACACATTTTCTTTGCAGGGGGATTTATTAATCTAAGAAGAAACAATGCTTCCTATTCGCAGAACAATCAGGTGCCAACTGACACATCGGAGTTAATAGGTGAGTGAAAACCTTTTAGAACAAACATATATTACTAGACTTATACTTCCTGCCCCCATTACCCCAAGAATTCGGCTTCTACCATACCGAGTCTGGGTTCGGTGAAAAATGGAGCAAATGAACATTTATTTTCAGGTAGCAAAGAAACTTGATTATATTATAATCAAACGATGTTACAAATCGCAAATTTTAGGACACATGTTACAGTAGGACCAAAGGAATAAAGACCGACATATTGACGGTTCAAAGGATGAAAATCCATCAAACTACTGGCTGTTAGCTCAAGCAATGGGGAGATAATTCTCACTGAATGCTAACGGCGCTTAATAGGATCAATGTCATAATTTATTCAATATTGAAAGCTGCATGTTCATATGACTTCTCTCGAGTATGTTTCCAATCTCGGCTATCCAATTATTGTAGCAAATAGTCCCACATGAAGACTCAGGAAACAAGTCTATGAAACTAGTAATTAGTGAATATCTTAAGAACAGACATGCTAAACCTGTAATTCAAGTAAATTTAACTTCAAGCTTAAAGAACAACATCAAAATCGTTATATGTGTTTATATATGATTCTTTTACGTTATTCACAGTTAGATAAAGACCTTAACCTGTGATGTAATGAATTTCTTTTTGTGATGAGATTTGCTGCCTCTCACATGGAATCTCCAAGCTGGTATCTAAAAGACTAAGAACTTGTCACATATTTAATACGCATTGCTTTCAGTAATCACATAAACGGTATATAAAATGCAACACCACACTCAAGTATGTTATGTCAGTTCTGGTGAACGTGTGTGCGTGTGTGTGTGTGTGTGTGTGTGTGAGAGAGAGAGAGAGAGAGAGAGAGAGAGAGAGAGAGAGAGAGAGAGAGAGAGAGAGAGAGAGAGAGAGAGAGAGAGAGAGAGTTTTAACGTAGGTTTAAAACTTTTTGGGCCATGTCGCTACGATGTCTGCACTGTGGCACATAATAGTGATGTCTAACACTGGGACCTAATACCGCATACATGTAGAATACTAGTGAACGGAATTGTGGACTTTTTATGTCGATATTAATAGATTTCAAAAATGTTACATTGTTAGTTATCTTTGAATATTTTGTAACGTTGATAAAAGACGTTATACAGCTTTAGGATATGCCATCTCAAGTTTATACTATTTTAGAATACGCCATCTTAAATTTATGCTGTTTTAGGTTATGCCATCTCAAGTTTATGCTATTTTAGGTTATGCCATCTCAAGTTTATGCTATTTTAGGTTATGCCATCTCAAGTTTATGCTATTTTAGGTTATGCCATCTCAAGTTTATGCTATTTTAGGTTATGCCATCTCAAGTGGAAGATATTTCGGAGACAAAGCTGTATACATTGCGGCTGGTGGACCAAGACTTGATCTCTCAGGAAAGGTCATTTGAATATCTTTGCCATTATTGTTATAGCAAATGTAAACTTTAATTTAGAAAAAGCAAATATTTATGATAATTGTTAGTTCACAGTTTAGATGTTTATTGTGGTATCACGCATATGAGTGAGTCCAGAAATATTGGTTGGTGGTGGGTGGGCGCGTTTACAAGTAACTTAGAGGTGTTCTGTGGGACAGACGCATTGGTGGGGGCCCAGGATGTAAAACCTCCTGGATGAGGATGTTCCTTGATTTGAAGCATTTCCAGGGCATAATTTTATTCATTTAATTGTAACTTTAAAAATCTTACTCGTGGAAACGACCAGGTTGCTGTTTTACAGTCATGTCTGAGGGGAGGGGCAATAAACTACAATATTTTGATGTGGTCGTTCGAAGCTACATGACTAAAATAAACGGTGTATTGATCAGAGATGGAAAGGACACTTAGGTGATAACTAGAGGGTCGGACTCGCCATCCCTTAGTCCTGGGATCGAAATCCTTCTTTACTAGCTCTGCTCAGCTGTCAACATCTTTCCGTGGGAAAGATACTTAGAGCCCATTTTCTATTCATATAACAGCCAAACAAATTGCTGAAATGCCTTTTAAAACCACACAGCAAACATGGGAATTTTGGAACCCCTTTTCAGGCTGATTGAAAGTTCAAATTCAAATTGTCAGTGATGGTTTGAAAATAAAACAAAAGTTTGAGTTTGGTGAGCTCAGATGTCCTATGATCTTGACAATTACTCTTCATGTCTTAGACTGTTATTCTCCTTTGTTCATTGTCAATTCATTCATTATGGTTGAAATAGAAGCTTAGCCTCGCCTTTCAGAGTTATCCAGGCCTGAAGTTCAGAGTCCCCTCGTGTACAGATAAAACTGCTATTAAGATGTTTATTGACTTTGCACTATACCATATGCAGATATGTGGAAATTTACTCATTGTCAAAGAAGCACAAATCTAGATACATTTGTTTGGTCAATCTTTAATGTTCAGGTTGCCAAAATAAACGAATAAAGGGAGATAACAATACCCGTTGGTTTCTTAAACGTATCATATCTTATCTGTTTTGAATGAAAACTCGACGTAATTCATTCTTATCACCATATTTAATGAAACTTTGCTTGTAAACAGAGCCGCAGAGGCAGGTAGCTTAGGTTAATGTCCACTGACCTGGCACCACTTTCAAATAATGTTTTAATGTTGAATAAGTATCAGACTAGGTTACAACGGCTTATCTTTTGATGAAATCTTTTGACAGGCAGTCTGTCTATTCGGATTTACATTGGTATTAGTTGAAAAGATTTTCATAAGGGAGAAACTGAACCAAGGAGTTTTATACAAACGGAATCTGGGAATCATCAATCTTTCTTTGAATTGGCTTTAACTTGCGCCTATGTTCCATCTCTTTGAATTAACTAAATTTCTGTCAGACTTAATTCTCAAAAATTTTAATTCTAGACTTAAAATTTATTATATTTTAGTAACATTGGGACTAGAATCTACTATCAGAAAACACTCATACAAATCAGAGTAAGAGTTATAATTATTAGTAACATATGAACACGAGTTTTCTTATTTCCGTTGTGATTTGTACGGCTTTTTGCCAATCTCAAGCAAATCAATAAAATGTTATATAACTTGCTTATAAGTTTGCAGCTAACAGTAAATGTCAATGTAAAGTCTATGCCATTCCGGTCTTAGTCAATATAATCTCAAATAAATTCCTGTAAGGTAATGAATATAACCTCTTTACAGTTTTTAAAATCAAGTTATTGGGTCCTCGTTATCATATCATCGTAATATTGTATGTATCTAATTACGTCATGTCTATTAAATATCTAATATACTCGTATAGTTATAACGTTTGTTACTTACATTTTCGCTTCACTCTTGCCATTTGGACATGCCGCAAATTCTTAACACACACACACACACACACACACACATATATATATATATATATATATATATATATATATATATATATATATATATATATATATATATATATATATATATATATATTTATATATTTATATATATATACATATATATATATATAGATGCAATAAACTGACGACGAACAGTACGAAACTAGTAACTAAGTAGCCTAAGCGCTTTCGACTCTTAATGAGTCTTTTTCAAAGGCAAATACAAAACATATATACGACAAACAAATAAATACAAAAACGTTGTGTTTGTAAACCTCTACATGGCTGTCTTCACATGTGCTAAAACTATAAATACAACCAGCTTGTATAGACTTGTTTCCGCAACTAGTCTATACAAGCTGGTTGTATTTATAGTTTTAGCACATGAAAAGACAGCCATGTAGAGCTTTACAACCACAACGTTTTTGTATTTATTTGTTTGTCGTTTATATGTTTTGTATTTGCCTTTGAAAAAGACTCATTAAGAGTCGAAAGCGCCTAGGCTAGTTAGTTACTAGTTTCGTACTGTTCGTCGTCAGTTTATTGCATCTATTTTAATTAATCCCTGACACACGTGATCCCTTGGTGGATCCAGTACGCTTGAAAGGGTTGTTTTTTGCCATATGATTTGTATTATATATATATATATATTTTTATATATATATATATATATATATATATATATATATATATATATATATATATATATATATATATATATATAGTATTCACTTAACCTTTTTCTTTTGTTGTCTATATTTAAGAAAGTTATTTTAGTTTGTTTGTTTAGCCGTTTGTGTTACCTCTGCTATAAGGTATTTGTTGTAGCCTCTGTTCACAAAATACTAAGACAACTCTTCCGAAACTTTTTGGAATGTTGCATTGTCTGATGAATTTCTGAGTATTCACAGTAACTCGCTATACAGCATGTTCTGAATGCAATGCGTTGGATAACAGTATGATGAGTGAATGAAGATTCTGGTGTGTATCATTTGGTTTTGAATAGATGACTGTGTTCAGCTTGTTCTTTTACTAGTCTCGTTCTTGTCCAGACAAATTTCGTTTTTTAAGCTGTCACATCTGCCATAAATTATTTTGACCGATGGAAGTTGCTTGATTTTGATATAAAGCCATTCAAATATTCTCTTCGATTTCCCCACTTCATATATAATGAATTGCGGATACAAAAACGACTTGACAACAGACGAAACGTGCATAAATACATGGTTCATACAAAATATGCAAAACAGAAAATGTAATTTATCTCATCTGTTATGTGATGGCTCATACAAAAGTAACAAAGCAAAGAGTAAAGCCAACAAACTTTGTAAATTTTAACAAAGAGGCTTTATTTCCTCACAACACGAGGTAAAAGGATGAAAAAGGACTTAACAGTTTGTGAATATAATCCAAAATATAATCCCGGGATCTAAAACTATGTCATATCACCAACAAGTCCTAAATGAATCCAAGTTCGAATCCCGGTGAAGTTCCAAGATATCAGATGATTATATCAGGTAAATGAAGAATTATTCTGATGTGTCAACAGTTCCTCGTTGAATTTTATGAATCAATAATACTATTCCAGCTTTAGAATTCTGAAGAATTTCCAACAAATGTCCTTGTCCAAGAATATTGATGACAAAGAGCACATATGTATGTTTTTCATAGAATATAAATTTTTAAATCAGACAAATAGAAGAACTTTAAAACAAACAACACTAAATCACTTTGAGCTTTAAAGGTGTTATTTACGACTGACAAAATCCCTACAAAATGTCTGTTTTAGCCCATAATTTTAGATCACATTACGGCTCGCGAGGTCATTTGATTTGAAAAGCAGTAAAAAGAATGCCAATCTACACGTAAGCTATGGATGAACTTAACTCTGCTGAACAAATATTTTCTATAAGATTAAATAAAAAGAAGTGTTTGCAAGCGAAGTTTGACCTTGATTACTACCAACGATTTTTACTGTGTGTTTACGAATTTATGAACCAAGGTCAGAACTAGATCAGTTAAATATAAAAGTAAAAAAAAAATATGCAGATCGGTTCAAGACAGAAAACAGAAATTTCCGAAACAAAATCTAATTCAGTGAATGAAGTAATCATTACAGAAGCTAATGGGCAAGTAATTAAATTACATATACGTAACACATCATGTGCAACATCCTGGACCTTCCGTATGTCAGAGAAACCGAAAAACTTCACAAAGGGATCAATCTTCACAGATATGTTTTGATTTCAATGAAAGTGGTTTGACGTCCAGTAGAACGGTTTTGTTTCTCTGGCCATACTTTCAGCGACATTATACTAACTGCATTTGCTAACAACTGAAACAAGTATTCCTAAACCAGGGAAGTAAATGAATCCTACTGGATATGCCGCATAACGAACAATGAAACTAAACAGCATACACCAAGAACAATGCACAATATAATCATTTGACATTGTAATAACGTTCCTTTCAAGGAAAACATTAATGGCACATCATTATCATATATTCAATTAAACAAAACTTTCCTTTAAACTTGTAACTCAATACATTATATTTCATAATTTAAGAAGGCATAACTATTGTTAAATGTGTAACCATGGGGTCGCTAAATGTACCCTTGAACCTTATTTTACGATAATGAAATCACTCCAGTCCATCAGATGTAAACATTCTTCCAGGTTACTGCATAACGATCAGAATATTATCGTCAGGAACAAACTTTTGTGACTTTTAGAACTGTAATTTTTTCAGGAATTTATGTCTCTGGCAGTCCAAGATCATTGTTTAGGATTTAATTTGAAATGTTTTCTTCACATGGGAAAAAATCTTTTTATCTAATTTGGCAGTGTAATGTTAACGTTTTGTGCTGTTCCCCGTCTCCTTCGCGCGACTGATACTAAACATTTCCAAATTCAAGAAAAATCCTTTCTTTTGTCTTGAATTTAGGTACTCTTCTTCAAATTTGACGTTTCATCCTATGACGTGAATCAGCCGTTTCTGACATTGAATGGAGACGAGAATGGCCCAATGGTAATCTGTGCCTATTTATAGCTTACATGGAGCTTTATTAATCATTGTCAATTTAAATATAATTATATTAATGTGTTTTTCAGATAAAGTTTTAACAAACTCGATACTCTAAATCTTCGGATAACGAAGAAAAACTCTTTCAATTTTAAAACTATTTTTACACATTGTCATATGGGTCTAGGGAAATTCTATATTTCTAAAAGAGATCATGTCTTACAGCCATGTTAACCGAGTACATTTGGTGTGGACAGGCAGTTAAGAGAAATGAAGCAGCTTACTTGAGTAGAGAAACGGGAATTTCCAGACACATTTATACAGTTCTTAGCACATTACATGTATTAAATATTGACAAAATCACTATAATCCAAGAATGCATGTATTATGTAGCTTCAATCCCTCCATAAATACCATAACTACATTTTTTATTATCCAAATTCTCGAGCAGACTAATCACTTAAAATTGCATTTCATGAGAAGGTCTGATTGCTGAGGTTACATTTCTATTCCTTTCCAAAGTCACAGCTTGGAGGTTATTTTGGTTCGGCTCTTGCAACGGCCGATGTAAACAAAGACACCTTCGATGATCTCTTGGTAGGAGCACCGATGTTTGCGTCCAAGAATGCTTCCGGTGTGGATGAGGGAAGAGTGTTCGTGTATTTTGGCTCGTCTGTTTTGGTATGTATTGTTCTGATTACAATCACTTTAATAAATGCGTTTTTATTAGTGTATTGATATATTCAAAGACAATATAAAATTGACTTTGTCCTATGTTTCAAACTTTGTTCTGTCTTACAGCAATTGTTTCAAATGAAAAAGCCATGTTTAATTGTTCTTTCTAACAGAAAGCTATGGTATCATTCTATCTGAATTTGACAGGGACAGTTTCAGCTGCAAGAGTCGCTTCTTAAAGGATCAGACGCACCACGTGCCCGTTTTGGAACAACTATTACCAGTCTTGGAGATATTAACATGGACGGCTACACGGGTATGATATTTTAATGAAGTGTTAATGTTCTTCATCCATTTTTGTCTTTGAAGTCTTTTTCTAGTCGTAAAGAATTGCTGTAGATGAGACCAGCAGACCAAGATAGGTAGGATTCATTTCGTAAACTAATGACATTCTCTTAATAACCAGTCCCAGAGATCAAATAAATTTGTGCCTGCGTTTGATATTCACTTCAGCCAATCAATACGGGTTAGAAAGTCCGTGCTAAAGATCAAAGTTGTCAAAATGTACTGTGTAACAACCTTAACTGGGCGTGAAAGGTGCAATCCAACTTGGCTCGCAAACTAGGGGGCCCGAAAAGTTTGGAGTTTCTTTAAAACAGATTATAATTAAAGTAAATTATTTTTTTAAAAAGAAAACATATTTAGATAAACGATCTTTTATTTTCCTATATATTTTTCAGAATTTCTTCAGTAATATAATACTTATATGGGAGGGAAGGTATTATCATCCATTTCGCACCGGGTTCGTACAGCCCTGAAACCGCTGATGTCCAATGCAAACCAAATAAGATTAACGTGAAACTGTGTACCTCCTTTAAATAATAATCGGTCTTGGATTTTACGGCTTTGAAGCTGACGTCTTAAGATACTTAATATAATTTGAGAGAATAGCAAGAGAGTTGTGAAGTTGTTGAACTTGACCGCATTGCGAGCTGCATGTGCAGTTCTTTCTTTGAATGCATTTTGAGCGTCTTTGAAAAATCATGGCTTCATGTCAAATTAATCATAAATGTGCTAATTAATATGATGGTGCAAATGGAGACTTCCAATATGCAGTTGAAAACATATGAAATATGAACACTATTGCAATTCTTTCATTGCTATGACTTGCTAATTACATTTCCTGTCTTATTTATTAGTTTCCATTAATTTCTTTGATTACTATATTGAGTCACTATTGAACTGATCGCTCTAATTAACTAGTGATCTTTATTCATTCATTTTGGTAGATGTCGCTGTTGGCGCTCCATACGAGGATGAGGATGTGGGTGCTGTTTACATTTACAACGGTTACAGAGGTGGATTATGGAGCAAATTTACACAGAGGATTAGCGGGAAGTCTGTACAGTCTGGGCTTAAGGGGTTCGGGATCTCCTTTTCAAGAGCAATTGACATCAACGGTGACCAAGTGAACGGTAATTTTTTTAACATGACTTGATCATTTGGTATATAGTATAAATTACTATCTATGATATTCATTTTAATATAAAAAAGTGTTCAGAAACATGGATATGATATTTTATAATTGATTGATTTCGCACATTTGTCCTGTTGAAGACATCGTGGATTCTCTTTAAGTCTGGGGTGCAAGTTTCGATGTTTTTTCTGCAATTAACAAATCAATTAACCCATTTCAAAACCATTTCATCTTCAAACAGAATAAACCATCCATCCTTCCTCGGAGAAGATAGTGCAATGAATTAAATTCAGGAAAAGTTGTCGTTTTTTGGCAAAAGAACGAGAAACTATAATCGCCATCAAAATAAATGAATCAGCAGGAAATAGGGTTAAATGATGTAATATTTGATTGACGACGTGCACCTATAAAAATCGTCTCTTAACAATAGAGCATTCTGGGAGGAAATACTTTAATCATGAGTGCAAACCCCAAACATTTTGACTTTTTGAAAACCTAATAATAAGAAGGCTAAAAAACATAACTTTCAGGACATTTCTTACTTTGGATTTCATTCTTCAGTACCTAATTTAAATGACATTATAGTTCATTAAGTGTTATATATCGTTTTGAATCTCTGAAGTAAATTTGACTTTTGCTAACAAACAGTTCAGTAATACGGGACCCGTTTAGTCTAACAGCTAAAAGGTGGTGAGTGAAGAAGAGGTTAGATTTACTTTATTGACGTCAGAAGATATATTATTTAAATGTTAATATATACATCTCTTTTCTGTTTTAAATTTTCCTTAGTGCATACTTTATAAAACCTGCGAACTGTGTTTTATATATGTTTTGATGTATTAATATTATGATATATTTATCATTCGATTCATTGTAACTCACTCTAAGGGGCATGTGAACTTTTTCTAGTATTTTAACAGTTCTACGTGAGTTCTTGTTTACATGTCACGATTTTCGCTATTGTCGTTATAACTTATCATATTTTACATGGCTGGTCTTTAATACATTGCTGTTTTGAAACTGATGTCCGGTTCTTTTGTATATTGTTACGTGTCTAGGCTTGTACAAAAGTAACAAGAAGAGAGTGAAGTCAATAAGCTTTGTAAAATTTAACAAATAAGTTATAATCCTACAAAAACAAGATAAGAATGAGAAAACGTACTTGCGGTTTATGAATCAGATACAAAAATTCCAAATATTAATCCAAGAATTAAAAAATAGAAGTCTTATTTTTAAAAAAAGTCATAAATGAATCACATTTCGAATCCCCATGAAATTCCAAGATGCAAGGCGATGACATCTTCGATAACCTTCAAGTTGTGGCCATGTCAACAGTTCCTTGTTGAATTACAATGAAATATTCTACAGTTTTTGAATTCCGAATAATTTCAATAAATGAATGTGTCCGAGAATTCTGATGAGGAGCACTTATATGTATGTTTTCCAAATAAATGAATTACTAATTCCGAAAAATAACAATATTCAACTCAAACTAGTCACAGCAAAACCCCTCTGAGTTTCAAAGGTATAAAGCACAACTGGCTCTATTCTTATCATAACATCAGTATTAACCCTGTCTAAAACACAAAACAGAATACCGGATGGAGTCACGTGATTACCTATCTACCGATAAAACATAGAAATGTTCCATGACAATTATCACGTACTTTGTATAGTCTAAGCTAGAATCAATGATTTTCATCCTGAAAATGACTTACAATAATTTGGGGGTTTTTTGTATAAAACTGACACTTGTTCTGAATTTCGTTCAGCAAAGGATACATCATTTCAAACTGCTGGCTGTTTATCAGGCCAAACAGAACTGAATTGAATTTCTAAACAAAATCAAATCTAGTAGACAAACTTTTTCATTACAATAAGATGGAATGGAAGAAAATAAAAAATTAAAACTAACAAACAATTAATTAAATTACATGTACATGACACTAACAACAATAACAGAACAATAAAGATTTATATAATAAAGCTTTCTTTTTACCATAGATTAATTATATGAAGTAAAACAATACATAAGAAGAACTCTTATGAATTATACAAAGTGTACATGAAATAATATTTCTATACACGGAAAAGTGCATCTGTTATTAAATTTTCTTTCCCCATGATGTTCCTGTTGATAATATTTTATTCCTGTAAAAACAACCTCCATCTTAATAATCTCTGATTTTTGTTTTTCATTTTGTCGATGAAAGTAAGGGGGTTGGGATCACTTAATACAACAGTCGGAGAAGGAGCTGAAATCACGTAATCCTCAAAATGTTGTAATGTCAATATCAAAACCAAACATGTTTTCTCTATTGTTGAATAATTTCTTTGGTGCTTATTTAATTTCTTAGAAAAATAGCACACTGGATGATCAACATCATTTCTATCTCCTTTAATAAATACTTATCCAACCCCAACATCACTTGCATCAAAATGCAGTTTAAATGATTGACATATTGGAGCAGTAAGAACTGGTGCTGTATTAAGTATGGCCTTTAACTTAGCAAAAGCCTTCTGACGTTTTTCAGTCAAAAAACACTTATTTGTCTTCCTCAATAAACTTGTCAGGGATTCATCAATATCAGAAAAATTGGAACAAAATATCCGATAGTATCGAGCCATACATAAAAATCTCATCAATTGCTTTTTACCGACATGCAAAGCGAATTCAGAGATGGTTTTGATCTTAGCGTCCAGGTTTAACTTGTCCATATCCCATAATATCTCCTAGAAATGTTACACAAGCACTGCAGAACTCACTTTTGGATAAATTGATTGTCAAACTTGCATCAGTGAGTTTGTCAAAGAATTTCCGAATTGTTGCTAGATGTTTCTCTGAGGTGTCGTTGTAGATGATGACATCATCGATGCAGGCATCAGAATTATCTAGACCAGAAGTAATCGTTTTCATTAAACGTTGAAAAGGTACTTGGCGAACCCTTAATCCCAAACGGCATCACTTTGTATCGATAAAGTTCATCTGGAGTCACAAATGTCGAAATTTCCTTTGCTCTTTTCGTCAACAGATATTGACAAAAATCCTTTCAGAAGGTCAAATTTAGTAACATAATTGGCATTTCCAATTTTATCAATGCAGTCATCGATTCCTGGTAATGGAAATGAATCTGTTTTATTTGCACTGTTCACCTTCCTCTAATCAGTGCACGTACGGAAAATTTTATCTGGTTTTGGAAAATGTATACATGGTGAACTCCAATCACTTTTACTGGGCTCTATGAAATCATTCTCCAACAAATACTGAATTTCTTTCTTCAAGCATTCCTGTATGGATGTTGTTTCACTGGTTTGAAATTTACAATTTCATCGTCATGAAAACTTTTGTTTGTTCTTGTAGGAACATCTAGAAATAAGTGCTCATATTCAAAAAATACCTGTTTAAGGTCATTCCTTTATTGTTATTGCAAATGTGTAATTGTCTGGTCCAGATTATTCATATTTTATGAATTTTGAAAATTTTTCACTCCAAAATCAATAGAGTCCGATTGAATTCCTTCACTTAAATCTTCAGAGAGTGGGACAGATACAATTAAATTAATTGCATGATTTATCTGGATATCTCTTACAATATACTCCTTTAGCATTATTATGTGGAAAAGATATTTTGTTTTCGCTTTTCATGAGTATTTATTATGTAATTTAAATCATTTACCTTTTTTCAACAGTGTAACAACCATACAACTAAGCCTGAAGAGGTGTGTTAAATAGGCAAGAGAGAAAGTCATCTATTACCAGACTCAAAAGGTCTGTCCATTCAAGTTCTATGAAACCATAGCTTCTCTTTTGACTTGAATTGCAGAATGCCAAAACCAAGCATAACTCGCTGCAAAATTCAAGACAAAATTTTACCCATAACTAGATTGGACAGAAATGGGAAGGCCAAAATAAGAAAAAAAAAACTTTATCAAATCATTTACTATTGTTTTTGTTTAATATTCCTCAAAAGAATTGCCTCTGGAAATCTTGTAGACGCACACGTAATAGTCAACACGTATTGGTTGCCTGACTTGGACTTATGTAAGGGACCCAAACAATCTATCATTATTCTTCTAAATGGTTCTTCCATTACAGGAATAGGTTGCAGATGAGCTTTAGGTGTCTGCTGATTGGGTTTTCCTATCATTTGACAAGTATGACAAGATCTGCAGTATTTACAAACATCACTTTTGATATTTGGTCAACAAAAGTGATTCAAGATCTTGTGATAAGTCTTATTAATCCCAAAATGACCAATCAAATGAGTTTCATATGCCAGACTAAATATTTCCTGTCTGTAAGATTTTGGAACTACAAGATGATATTTCACTGACCACTCATCACCAGCAGGTACCTCTGGAGGTCTCCGTTTTCTCATAAGAATTCCATTTTTAATGAAATAACATATAAGTACTTCATAGGCTTCAGTTTCACTAATAGACCTCTGAAACAAACGGGAGATCTCGGAATCTTTTCCTGTTCGACGACAAGTGATTGTCGTTTTTCACCCTGATTAGTAAATAGTGAATGAGTAATTAAAAGAGAATCACTGTGATTAATGCGTTTTGATTGATTCAAACAAGGAGTGAAACTGACCTCATCTAAAGCCTTACCAATGCATTTATCAATTAAAGGAATAATTTCCTTCTCAATATCATTCTCAAGAGCTTTCTTTGCCATAGGTTTGGTAACTGCACAAGCTGGGAAAAAATAATGGAATTCTTTTTCAATAGGATCAATTTTCTGATCCAAACAAGGCTTGTCAGTTACAAGTGGATTAACCACAACCTTTTCTCCAGCTAGGTCGTTGCCTAGTAATAAATGATTGCCCTTAGCGGGTAACGCTAAAACGCCATTCCGATTGTCACTGGCCCTTAGACGAAGTCTGATGTCAAATTTACTCAATAAAGAGGAACATTAACAAAGCCGCACTCTACTCCTTGAATAAGAACACTCTCATTAGAAGAAGACTTCTCAGACAAAAAGCATAGTACCTGATAATAAAAGACTTTTAGAAGCTCCTATGTCCCTTAAAATTTTAATAGGGATAGGATTTGCCAAATCACCCAAGAGTGATAAAGAACCCTTCGACATGAATGGTTCATAATTCTCCATAATAAAATCAGACTGGGGTATTATTAGACCCAACAAAGTATTGCTTTCGATATATAACCAAGATCTTCACTTCTTAGAGATGAGAACATTTGGGATAGGTTTATCTTGATTCGTATGCTTATATTTCAGTTTTAAACAATTTAAAATAACGTTTCCTTTCTTCTTGTAATGTATACACATATGAAAAAACAATGATCTATGATCTGGCCTTTCAGAAGTTTAATATCACTTTAGCTGGTGTCCGATGTCTGTATAATCTTCAAGTGTCAAAGACTTGCGTGCTTATTTATTTATTTTCTCATTTCTTTTTTTGCATGTTTGGACTAAAGCACCAGCAATCCACGCGTGCGGGAATTCTTGATTTATTATAATTTATCGAAATGTTCGTGTGAGAAAATGTAAATTTAAAATTGTGCAACCGAAAGAGGCGTTTTTTTCTGGATGATATGGCGTTGTTTAAGATGTTTTGATGCTCTCCAAGCAACGTATCCACAAAACAATCCTCCAAATAATTACTCTGTGTTCCCATTTCAGATTTTGCAGTAGGGGCTTTTCTTTCCAATAACGTGGTCCTACTGCAGAGTCGACCTGTGATCCAACTGGAAGGTGAAATTGAGCTTGGCTTCGGCAAAATCACAATTCTTCAAGTTCAAAATTTACAGAACTGTACCATGGACACGAATAGGACATATCCGTGTTTTGAATTCGAAGTCAGTTTTAAATTTCCAAGTTCAGTAGTGACTAAGGCAATAGGTATGTTTCATTTGAATTTGAGAAAAGAAATGATTCTTGTAGTCGGAATAATATATTTTTCATTCCACTGACATTTATTCAGCTGTTTTCCTAATATTTATGCAAATGATTAGGTACATGTGATCTATTTACTTAATTATCAGGTATATATAACCTATCATTCAATCTGGATTTTGTTAATTAGTGAAGTGTACTAGAAAAGCTGTTGGTTCCTGCAGGTCTGGGCGAAAGTTAACTGTTTTGAGAAATGTCTCGTCGCGAGATAATCATTCATGATAAACGACACTAACTTAAGAATTAGACTCGGTGAAAGATGTATATGCCGTATGGACAGATTAGATGAATCCTTTCCCTGCTTACAATTCCACCACATCAAATATATGATGTTTAGTGGACGCTGAATTTGACGATATGGGCTTATCTTTTCTTCCTAAAATATGAATTTAACTCAAATGTACGAGCAAAGCTTTAAAAATATAGACACTTTAGTTGATTTAATGTTATTTGTCTGCCATATTCCTAAACAGAGCAGCCTGCTGAGCAGAACCTAAAGGTATGTTTCATTTGAATTTGAGAACCCTAACAATGCATTATGCTAATGTCACTGAATACAGTTCAGGCCTTGGATTCATAATTTTCAAAATTTAGGTTGAGAATGATCTCAAAGCGCTAACGTAAAATACCTATGAAATTATTCAATCAATTTTTTTGCATAGGTAATTTCTTCAAAGAACCTATTTCTGAAAATGTTAAACCTTATTTCTTATTTTTTTCAAAGAACTACGAATTATAACAATCGGGTTTCGAATAAAATTTACAATCCTTTTTCAAAAGTTTCATTCGCTGTAAACGTTATGAATCATGGTAGATACCTACCGTTATTATTTTGCTCGCGACAATAATAATATAGGTGCTTACACGTTTTCATTCTTTAGCACTGGATGTAATAGCTTCCGTGGACACTTTGAAGGAACCACAGTTCAATAGATTAGCATTCTTCCAACATAATGACGAGTCTCCGAAAGCTAACTTCAGACTTTCTGTTGAGAATGGAATCAAAACACGCACACCTGAAGTAAAAGTGTTGGTGAAGGTATGGGTTTTTTTCTATTTCTGTAATGTTCCTAATTAAGAATGAAAACTTTAGTTAAATATTCTAGATATTGCCAACTGATGTCAATATTCTTCTTTATCAACAAGGTTGCCTATCAAACATATCTTTCGTAACTTTCAGTGTTCAAGTCTGCAAACAGGTGTCATATCCAAGGGCAAAGTATTAACCCATGGGCTGTCTTTATAATATGTAATTACCATCAGTATTTCCTTATAACATAAATTACCTTCAGTACTTCCTTATAACATGTAATAACATTCGGTATTTTAGTGCTATGTAGTTTTTGTTGTTTTGTTGTTGTTGGGCTTAACGCCATTTTTCAGCACACGATAGGCTATTCATGGCGGCCAGTATTAATGGTGGAGGAAGAAACCGGAAAATCACCGGAAAGAACCACCGACCCACGAGAAGCTACTGGCAAGCTTTCTCACATATCCACATTCGCCGAATCCTTGACTCGAACCCACGCAGACAGAGGTGAGATGGCAGTGATCCGTAACGGACAGCGCTTTAGACCACTCGGCCACTCGGGGCCCTAGTGCTATGTAATTACTAGGCAGAAGATGGTAAACTTGGTATGATTTAACTGCCCAAAATGGACCTTAAAATACAGTTACAAGTGAACAGTGTAAAATCAACCTCATATTGGCAACAGATTCTGTAGTCTTCATATTTTTCATATGATTTTCAAAGTATCCATTTTGTTTCTGATGACTATTACGTCACGCTTCGGAAAGTCGTGAGACTAAAGATAATTATCAACCACGATCTTAAATCAAAATACCTCCCCCCCACACAAAAATCCAAAAGTTTTATCCATCATACAGGACGCATTTCAAAAGTTAAGAACTGGGGCAGTTCAGGGACATTTTCTAAGTAGCCGTAACAGGAATGACGTAGCTTTTGATGGGAACTGACATAAAAGCTGCTCTTTCTTGCAATGTATAGACAGCACTAAGAAACACTACCCTTCCCCGTGCCTCGAACCATCTTGCCGCTATGTTCAGATCATGAAATGGTTGTGATGAATCTTCTATCTATTCAATGTTGTATCTTGATAAATAAAAAGTAATTTTAACATACCTCTACTTTTATTTTAGTTGAATAAGGCCGATAAATGCATTCATCTTCTTTCAGTCGACATCTGACCTGGTATCACCAATCCGGTTTCATACAGAATATGAACTTAGAAATGTAACATTATATCAGCCGGGGCCAGTGCTGCCCATAATAAATCTTTTTGATGGTTCTCAAGCGAAACAGCCCATCAAGTCAATAACAAAAGAGGTACAACTCAAAATGCAAAATTTCATATCATCTCTCTCTCTCTCTCTCTCTCTCTCTCTCTCTCTCTCTCTCTCTCTCTCTCTCTCTCTCTCTCTCTCTCTCTCTCTCTCTCTCTCTCTATATATATATATATATATATATATATATATATATATATATATATATGTGTGTGTGTGTGTGTGTGTGTGATCTTATATAAATGTTCTTCGAATAAATCACTTATGGAACTAGTTGAAAAAATATTATATGCCACTATCTGCTATTAATTACGTCATTATAAAGCAGACCACCTGACAATGTTGTGTGGTTGAAGTTTGAGCTTTATAACTAGTGCTATTTCACAGCTGTTTGTTGAGAAAACTATACTACTTACTGAATTTTGCGAAGGGTTCGTGAATTAATCGTTAATTAACCGATTTCAATATACCATTTTTGAAAGAAATTCGTGGAATAAAAGTTTATTCAGTACTTTATTATAGAGCATCTGTATAAAATAATAATTTTGTATCGCAAATATTAAACGAAATAGAAATTCAAGAAATTTCCTCCTCTTCTACCCCTAGAGGTTACCGCTTTATTGATGAGACCACTGCCAACCTCTATTTTACACGCAAACATTTTACCTAACTTCTTGCTGGTATTTTCATGATGATTTTAAAGCGTTTTCAAAGAGTGTTGACCAAAAATTAAGGGTTATGAGATTCTGCTCATGTTAGTTATTTTTGGAAATTCCACGAACCAGTGGTCAACCAGTTTTTAATCACACAACATTCACCTTTCTTGGTGTCGTAACGGCACTTAATGAAGTGGTTCGTCACACTTTGCCAATATACTTTGAAATGAGACATACCAATGAAATAGGGTTATGCCAAATTTTTAATGCATATTATATAATTAAATCATATAGTTTGACATGAATTTATAAACTTGTTAATATATAATAAGACACTAGCTGCAAGTGAATATAGCTATTACATTTTTTAACTCTTTCCAGTGGTTTTATTTTATCTCGTGAGCACTCGTATAAAGTCCTCTATTCATCCGAATCTGCTTAAAATCTGATCTCTGCTGTTATACATGAAGATAGGACAGCGACCGTTTAGGTTACATTTTCAGGAAACGTATGTCATTAAAATTTTATCTTACCAATTAGATGAATTCGTATATCTTTGCGTTTGGAGACTAGACAGAGCAGTATGGAAGAAGAACATGAATGGGTACTGAACTATTTGACTCATTTTCAGATTTTTAAATGCTGCATTTCCATTGGTTAATTTAAATGTCATCAGAACCTCGTCAGATCATCACGCAGGATAACGGAGTTCTGATTTTATTCAGATTGCTCTTCATCCCTAACATTGTCGTCTTTGCCGCGTTTCTAAAAACAGAAGTCACTGTTAACGAGGAGCTGACTCACTGTCATTTTCAGAATGACGGAAGTGTCCATTTTCAGTGGGGATGGGTGCAGGTGGATTCAGATTATGCACATATATATACAGAGTCAACACTTCATCGAATGTACGAATTGTCTAATCTTAATAATTCCAAATTCAAAAAAGATGGCGGCGGATATGTCCTTTTATCTCATCGTTATGGAAATATACGTAACACACGACCCATGTTGTGTGAACAACACATACTCGCCTTCACATATATGGGCGCCGTATTAGTGTTCTATTTACGTTAGGTTTGAAACGAGAAGATGACTGTTGGGGACCGCTTTGTGGTATTCAAGTTAGAAATGAGAAATTAGTTAATGCATTCAGTAAGTTATTTCTTGGATTTTGTTTGCATCCGTGGTGCTTTTCGTCTTTAACATTACTAGGGTATACAAGCTGCCTGGGTGTATGCTGAAATTGTAGACCATAAAGGTTTCACTCGGACTTATGGCTGGAATGATTACCAATAGAACAGTTTCCTAAAGAGTTACAAACACAAAGTTGCAGCTTAGTTTTTATTTTCAGTGTCAAAAAATGATACGTAGGTAAATGTAGGTAATGAAAAGCAGCAGAATAAATATGAAGGAAAAATGTTACAAATGACGGTGCGGGCAAATATAATATTAAGCTAAAAAAAATCAGGTATTCATAGAAGATAATTTTCGTGTTCTTAGTTAATACAAGAGAGACTTATCGTATTGTACAAAACGTGATATTCCAACGAGTAAAATTTGTTGCAACGAGATGAATTATAGCCGGTATTTAAGCAGGAAAAATGTTTTTTTTTTATTCTATACCAAACTGCCTCCAGAATCGAAGCAGTGAAGATTAAACTTGCTTTAAAATGACCTCACTTTCGTGGGCTGATCCTATAAATATAAGTGACTCAAGAGAACATTGAATCTGGATGACCTAACAAGTTTCATTAAAGTATATTTTTGATATTTTGTATAAAAAAATTGATCATATCTGACCATAAAGCAAGTTCATTTAAGTAATGCATCACAACGGGCTTATAATTGTTGGCAAGGAATTAAGGGGAAATAAGTTAATTGAGATGCCAGCCATGTTCAGTCAGATTTCTTCAGCACAAGCTTGTTTCATTGTATGATCGGTAAAAGTTTTCTTTCTTTGCTCTCGCTCACAAAATGCTCGTTTTTCTCTATGTACATTCAACCAAGCGTCGCATGGCATGATGGAAAATCTTATATATTTTTTTTAGACAATATTAGGGTGTATTTTTCAAATGTGATAAAATAACAATAGAAATGAAAAATATATCAAACTTATTCGCCAATAAGTTTCTATATTTCACACTTAATCATATATGCAACACTGATAACAAGTTAAAGTAATCAATGTTATATATTTCTTACGTATCCAATGTACGTAATGAAATATTGTAGATCAAATATTTAGCGGAGAAACGTTGTTGCGACAATGGTTAATTTGTTTGGTTGTATTCACATGACTAGAGATAAATTCTTCGTGTATGTTTTCGTTCTCATAGTACGTGTATGTTTTCAGATTGAATTCCAGAGGGATTGTCCCAACAATGATTGCAACACCAACTTGCATTTGTCAGTGAAAGCAGATCTAAAAAAGGAATCTGAGTTATTCATTGATGAATTGGAATTTCTAAAGCTGAATGTATCAATTACAAAGACAGGCGATCCAGCCTATGGTACGGGCTTAACTATAATATTCCCTAAATCATTCAAATACAAAAGAATTGAAAAGATTGAGGGCGAAACAGATATTCAGTGCGGTTTTAATATTGAGGAACCGAAGACTGTGGGAGATGTGTCCGGTGTCCGATCAATAGACACCTCTCCTAAGAACGAGACAGTTATTGTGTGTAGCTATGGCAACCCTATGCGACAAGATGCTGGTGTCATATTTCAAATTGTTCTCGTACCCAACGTCTACACTGAGACTAATTTCCAGTTTTATTTCAACGCCACCACGCAGAGCAAGGAGACTATATTTACAGATAACACTGCCATGATTTCTCTTCAAGGCAAAAGGAAGGTGGTTACGGCTTTTTATGGGTAAGAAGATTTATTTCCAAAAGTGTTCTTAGAATGACGCACCTATGCTAAATACACAGAAGGCAATTGTTGTTTTTGTTTGTTTGTTTGTTTATTTCAGTTTATAATTATTTAGTTTTACGTGGGGTGGGGGAGTTGCTTTATACACTTCAGAAAGCAGTTATTTCGTAGTCGTGTTAGAACTACTGAATAGAAGAATGTTGCAAAGAAGAAAGATATAACAATCACAATTAATAGGTGACTTGTTTATGCAAAGAAGAAACGTTTGCTGCGCATTTATAATGTATGACAGTGAATAGTCAGTTTATGCCACGTGGTGCTCAGATTCGCTGATACTGACCACAGTACTGCCACTTACGTCAACATTATCATGACCTTTTGGGTCACATTCTCAAATTTAAAAAAAAATATTTATAATTTAATGAATTGTACAGCCAGCATAAGTAATTTAAGCAGATCGGTGTGGACGTGCATTTGTGTGTCTGTATAATTATTATGGCACTTAAATGTTTCTCGTCATTATCACTTTTTCTTCCCGCAGACTCTCGAGGCCAGATTCTGTATCGATGCGAGCAGGAAGAGATAACTACGAGGTGAGGCATATCTATGATTTGCATAATCAAGGGCCGAGTACCTTGCCGGAGGCCGTTATGTACCTAAAATACCCTTACGTAACGATCAAAAGAAAAGACTACCTTCAGTTGCTGGAAGAACCTAGCGTAAGCAACTTTTCTTTTAACTAATAAATTCAAACACGCATGCTTACCCTTTTCACTAGAATGCGAGCTGACTTACTCCCATATAGTTAATAGTAATTATTTCTGGTCGCTGAAAAAGCTCTGAGTTCGCTTTCATTGTTACATTTTCGCTGTTATATTTAGTCAAATTCATTCAGTGTGTGTATGTGTGTATGTGTGTGAGTGCAATGTCAATATGCTGAATATGCCCGCGTACAACAAGAGCAAAACATTTGTCCTATGTATTTGTTGGCTCTGTTGCAAATCCTTTATATCATGGCATCATTTCGATGTGTTTGGTGCAGATTTGTAATCCCCTATATCCATACCGCACAGCAAATTTGATATACTGTTGTTTACTTTTGAGAGCATTTTAATTCCTGAGTCAGGATTACTTTTTAAGCAAGAACCTCGTAATCTTGACTATCGGCATTTAATTACAGGCAGATCGTTAAAAAAAATTATATCACGTACCTTTTGATAAACATCATAATCGTAACTAGCTTCACTAGTTTACATGGTGCATCTTTGAGCATGACACACTAAGATGTGAAAGATCAAGGTAGAAAGGTGAATTGGTGTTTCCATACATGTATTCTTATAAGTTTTGTCAAATGTTATAAGTGATTTGGAACGGTTACAAAATTCCAAGGTCGTGCTGACATGAATTGCCGCGTAAAGTCTTGCAGAGATGCAGCGACCACATCACAGGCGAGACGATACATTTTCTTTCTTTTATTTCCATCTACTTGCAGGTAACATGTCCAGGAAGTTGTCAAGTAAATTGTGAGATGATCAATACAACCAAATTTAACATTGCAATGTTTAAGAACGAAACCTCTGGTTCGAAAGCAGTAAAAAGTTTTGTATGTATATTTTCGAGAGTATTAACAATAATCGTCGCGAAATTCTGATAAACTGGGCATCAATATGTGTAATGTCGACAACTCAGTTTTCTTTTTCTTTTTACATGTAACTATTTTGTATCTATCACTCATGAAAATAGCACTTTACGCTAATGTAGGAAACTAAAACAATCTCATCTACCTTTAATTATTAGCCAGAATAAATGAAGAATTAAGATGCTTTATCGCGATCGAAGAGGATTTGACAAATGCTTTTTATTATGTGTTTATTCAAATCAGCAACTTCAATATAAAAAGAATACAAAGCATAATGAAGATACTCTTAATTTTGATACTGAACTTTTTTTATTCATGTCCAATTATGAAATGTACAGTATGTGTTATGTCTACTTTGTGTGAATTCGCATACCTGTATCATAGAACATAATACCGTTAACCACTGACGAACTGTGTTTAGGTTGGTAAAAAATAGTGCAGTGAGTTAATTTGGTTTGTAATATAATCGAAAGTATGCTGTACAAAAACTTAAATTGGGCTGTTTTAAGGATACTTTTAAACTGCAGCGACAGACTTGGATTCTTTGTTTCGTTTTCCATTTGATCTCTTCAAAGATAAATACTGCATTACCGTTAAACACTACCCTGGCTGCGTATTGTACGTAAAGACGTAAAGTCAGATTTAATATGAGATGCACACATTCTTCAGTCTTTATATATGTGTGTGTATATATATATATATATATATATATATATATATATATATATATATATATATATATATATATATATATATATATATATAAACATATTGTCATCAAATACATAAACCGCGTGTATAATCTATGTCGCAATAGGTCATTTACAAGTTGTACAAGATTCTATTCTACAAATATGAGAAGTACTTTCTATTTTTTCATTTTCAGACCTGAATTATAAAAAGACTCGTATCACTATTATCTTTTTATACAGGATTGCTCCATTGACAACTGCCTTGTGTATAAGTGTCTCATAAAAAATATTCTTCCGAGAAAGAGCGCTGTGGTTAGCCTTACGCTTGCAATGAACATCGAACTACCAAACGTTCTATTTGTAAGTGTGTACTAGTCAAATTCTTCTTTTATCTTTATATATCTTTAGCATACAAAACAAAACACAATAGGTGACCTTCATTTTACCTGAATACTGAAAAATGCAGACGATGGTATTACGACACAAATAACTTGAAGAAAAAAAAAACAGTAAAGGCAAAAGTGCTACATTGCATTGGTAAGGCGCTCGCTTTGTAATCAATTGTCCAGGGTTCAATACAGAGCTTGAGAACTAACAAGGAAAGATGGTCGCCTATCTATGTTCGGTGATTTCCTTCAGATTCTCCGGTTTCCTTAAATATATAAGAAAACTAAAATTACGCCAACTTCTAAGCCCTTGATAACACGTTTCTGGATTTTGCCAGGACTTATGGTGCTATCGCGAAAACAATAAATATCGTTATAATTATTTATTTATATTTTCCCCACTTTTTTGGCATTGCTGATAGTAAAATGTGTCCTGAACAGAATGAATACGAAGCTTTATGCGTATGAAAATGTGTGTTCTTTTATGCAAAATTTTATTCTGTTTAATGATCTGTTGACGCTTTTTGTTCCGTTTCAGTTTTAATGCTCATCAGTTTCTCTAATCTGTATTGTTAGAGCTTCCGTTAAACCGATATTTTATGGAGTCCCGATAACCCTACATTTGAATTTTATAGGGTCCATTCAAGATGTTAAAGGGTCAGACTTTATAGTATATGCAGTAAGTGTGAAAGTGTGTGTGTGTGTGTGTGTGTGTGTGTGTGTGTGTGTGTGTATTCTCATTAGAATATTGGTGAAAATAGGAGTTCCAACAGCAAAAGTTGCAGTCCCCTCTCAGAAGCATGTTGGGAATACATGATGTGGATAAATGCCTATTATAATGCCAGGAATAAAAGAGACACAGCACCTTGTCAGTTTTACCTTTTTGCAACTCTTTTGAATATTAATGTATTAAAACTGGTATCCCATTACTCCACTTGGGAACACACTACACAATGCCATTATTTAAATAGTAATAAATCACGACCCCAAAAGAAAAATATCAGGCTAGGTGTCATAATTACAGAACTGGAAGATCTTGAATTTAGCTTTTAAATTTTGCAGTGAGCATTCGTGTTCTCAACACCGAATGCTTTATTACATTACATTTATATTCTTCTTTCAAAGTTTATAAAACGTTGTTGATTTGTACTTGTTTTTGATATGGCATTGTTCTGAAATTTGCAAAGATCCAGCTGCTCAAAACATTCTTAACGCCATTTTGTTCAAATCTCGACGTGAAAGCAATAAATGGTAGTAATATTTATTATCGCAGGGTTTAGCTTCTAATTTAATTTGAATTCTTAACGAGTCGTCTTTTGGAGATCACGTGCACTATACTTATTCGGCTACACACGGAAATGAACACATAATTAATGATTATGACCTCGACAGACGGCATAGAAAATCCTTGAGAAGTAGTCTTTGAGAACCCTAGAACTTTTCTGTAAGCTGGAAATCATTTTGGTTTGCAACTTTTATTGCGTTATACGGAGCTCTTGAGCTCGGATTTTAAATCACAGATTTTAATTTTTTAATTGTTGAAATTTGAAATATGTCACCCTTCTTTATATCAATTTACCTCCAAAACATCCAGGTCAATGTTAATTTTCATGATCATTATTGGTTTTACTATATATGCAAGTTTCATTTACTCCAATCAATGCATCGGTAAAGCGTTCGCTTTGTAATCATTCTGGAAATTAACTATAGAATCTACGAAGTTTATGGTATTTGTGTTAAAATTCAAGTTTTTAATTAGTACCGATATACATGCAATACAGATAGTACACAGACAATCTATCTGTGTATGTATGTATGTATGTATGTATGTATGTATGTATGTATGTATGTATGTATGTATGTATGTATGTATGTATGTATGTATGTATGTATGTATGTATGTATGTATGTATGTATGTATGTATGTATGTATACACGCATTCATGCATGCATGCAAGCATGCATGCATGCATGCATCCATCCATCCATCCATCCATCCATCCATCCATCCATCCATCATACATACATACATACATACATACATACATACATACATACATACATACATACATACATACATACATATATATATATATATATATATATATATATATATATATATATATATATATATATATATGCTGAAGAGAGAGGAAAAGGAGTATTCAAACTATATAATTTTTTCATTTACAGAATGGTAAAAGTTCTGAGATAGTCTCGACAGCCATTGTACACATCACAAATGCAACAACAAACACAGTGTTTAATGCATTAAGTCATGAAACTAAGGTAAGTATATGTATGCATGTATGAATGTATGTATGTATGTATGCATGTATGTATGTATGTATGTATGTATGTATGTATG
>JAEAOA010002360.1:3130000-3477500 GCA_016746295.1 Potamilus streckersoni | reverse complement strand
GCGACACAATGTATGTGTCTGTCCATCGGTAGTTATATTATTTCTTTCTAGTCGAGCTGCCAAATTTTTTGGCAACATTTTTTGGCAACATTTTTTCCCTTTTGGGATTCATGTATTATATCTGTTATATATATATATATATATATATATATATATATATATATATATATATATATATATATATATATATATATATATATATATATATATATATATATATATATATATATATATATATATATATATATATGTGTGTGTGTGTGTGTGTGTGTGTTTGTGTGTGTGTGTGTGTGTGTGTGTGTGTGTGTGTGTGTGTAGCTTATGCAGTGACTAAAGCTGCAAATATAATATTGTTCTCCACGTTGTTTCAATATATTTTATTCCTTTTCATTTTTAAACCAACGGACATTAATAGATGTATGAAAGCAGACTGTTAATAACGTGTATTTTGTATTTTTTAAGAGTTGCTTAGAAATGTCGTTTACCTGTGTTTCTTTAAGTAAACAAAGACATGCAATGCTAGAATTGTGTAAATGGAAATCTAGAACTTACCGGTTACAGAAAATCCCGCGACGAACATAACTAATATTTGTATAGGATTTTCTTAAATCTTGTACACTGTGTCCGTGCGTCTGTCCGTCCTTGTTCGTCTTTTCTGGCTCATAACTGTATATCAGTTGGAGAGATTTTTATTGCACATTGCCTAGGTATATATCCTGACAATTGGATGTGTCTCTTACTATAGTCACCACCATCCCATTCGTCTAAGTTCATTCCAAGGGAAAATATGATTCTGTGGTACTTATCCTTGTAAAGGATCCCGTTTGAGGCACTGAAAATAATTTGTGTTAACTTTAGACGCTCATGGACGGTGTGCACCATTCACAGGTCCCAACCTCAAGATCAAGGTAGTGTTAGTGGAAAATATTATTACATGACTCATTTTTAGATGATAACTTTAAACCAGCGAATACATATTAACGAAATTTGAAATTTTAGCCAGTCATTCTCCATCCTTAAGTTCATGGTCAATGTCAAGGCGATGGAAAATACAAATTAGTGTCCTACATCCATGCACGGGTATCATTTGTGGATCCGAGATATTTCATTGAAATGTTGGTTTCTTATATATCACAGTTTGAGAGGGCCTCGTGTATTCATACTTCGTGCCATGAGTTCACGGTTACAGTAATGAATATTGTAATTCTATGACCTGTTTTCCTATCAAGGACTTATCTCTTTAATCCCTACAGTTATTTTTTTATCAAACTTTACACAGGTCCACACCTTAATGTACAAGTACTCAAGAACCTAGATTAAAAGTCAAGGTCAAAAGGTGACGTGACGAGTATCGCGATAGACTATTATATATTTTATTATCAGTTTGTGTTTATTTTGTTACTGTTGCATGTGTGAATTACAATATTAAATACTTACCAATTATTTAAATTGTATGTTAAATGTGTATATAATTTTGGTAATAAAATAAATACATCTGCTACTTTGTCCCAAAATACTAATGTGAATAAAGGCTATGTAGAAGATGCAAACACTGTATTTCGTGTGGCTATTCAAACGAAGTTCTTGAGGTAACAACATCGCTTCCGCACTTGTGCTGGTTCTGACAATGAATATTGTGGAGACCAATCATCTTGTAGGACCGATAACTCTAGAACATACGTTACACACTTATCCTGGTACCTAAATAGTAATTCCTTCAGCCCAGGATGGTACAATGTTTCAGCTGCGCTTGGTAAGAACAGATGTGCAGCGGAATTAGGAATGGAACTAGTCAGCATTCAGAATGGGTATTAAAATATTAATACGTTCAAAAATGTAGTGCTGCCTGCTACTCCTGTTATAACTGCAAACAAGCGAAGCTGCGCGAGGGCTGGTCAACATCACATTTACTGACCAAGAACATCAGCCTTTTCCCCACTCGATCTTCCATATTAGGATTCATACTTCCGAGGCCTTACGGAGCTGGCACACACATTACATCCAATGCCCCAACGTTTATTAATATCCCGAGATTTACGTTCACCTCAGAGGGAAACATCAACTGGATATATTGTTGATGAAACAAAATCAGAACACTGCTACAATTTCTCGTACTGTCTCATGTGGGATTACACGTTGGTGTAAACTGCGCGACGGCGGCATCTCTTATACCTAGATATGCATCTTAAAAGAAAGAAATTGCATCTTCCTAGGCTTGAGTGCACCATCACTCTTCAACTTGAAAAGTGCGAAAAGAGAAACGAAGACAATATGTATACCATATCCTGGCTTCCTTAGTAACAGCGATGCAAACGCCATCTTGCCATCACTTCCGTTTGATATCACCCCAGATGTTTATTCCCCTGTCCGCCAGACTACTAGTTCTTGTATGTCCAGCACAATCTATCCAACCAAATTTCCCTGAATTAGTGCTGAATAAAACTTACAACGTAAAATCAGATAGTTACATCTATGCTCGTCAATGGCATTAGTATCCCTATTTATATTATATATGACACCAATAATTGTTAAAATATTGAACTGTTTCCCTCTCCGTATAGAAATGAAATAGTGTTCTACATTTATGTAATTTGTGTAACTTTCCGTACATGGTAGTATATTTTAAGTAATAAGGTTTGTGACGTGGAGTAAATTGCAATACATAGTCGTCACAGACTCATCGAAGTATATATATATATATATATATATATATATATATATATATATATATATATATATATATATATATATATATATATATATATATATATATATATATATGGAGAGAATTGATTAATTGATTCATTCCTATTTCGGCTTTTTAATTCATATGTTCTTGTGTTAGTAGCAGTCTGCAGATGTGTTTAATGTTGTTTTTCAGATATAATTTAAGACAAGACATTTGTTTCGATTATTCATTGGAACTAGACGGTGTTTATTGGATTAAAACATTATTCTGGGACTATTGCATCATGGACATACTATCATTAGATATATGTAGGATTGTAATACTTTTGGTAAATAACAACTGATATAAGCAAAATCTCAAACATAATCAACGACAAATGACAAACATAATGACAAGACGAACTGCTCATAGAAATATGAGATCCATAATCGCGTACAAAAGTATGTTGATGGCATTGAGTGCGTAAGCTTGCACAGTTGTTTTATGTTTCTTAACGCCACAGTGAGTCCTCGTAAAATAATTTTTCGATGAGTCGAGAACTTTCGTGGTATGATTTCATTCGACAGTGGTGGAAGATTTGCCTGCATCAATGACGCAAAAGAAAGTTTAAGACATTAACTAAATTTGAATTTAATCTATATTTTTTTCATGCAAACTCCCTTTTAAATATTTGACCTCGTAATACAATTAGTTTGATTAAAAATTCTGCTGCGCATTGGGATTAATGACAATTCCGCTTTTAAAAAAAATTGTGATTTGGGGTAATTTTTATTAGTTGATAAATCCATATTTTTAACTCATATTTATGAAAAGAAATTATTTTCTGATGATATCACATTTGTTTCAGAATTAACCATTATTATATGATCATATTTGTCTCCATTGTCAGAATTGTGCAGTATTTTTTACATACTGCAAGCTTTCATACATCACGTATGCCTAAATATAGTATCGTCTATTAATGTTATGTGACGCAAAATAAGAAGTGTGATCCGTAACAAGTAGTCTTTTGTGAAATGCAGTAGCAATAGACGGTGTATCTGGAGAACAGAACAATTTCTTGTGTTCCTTCTGTAAGTCTGCGGACGTCTTTAATGTTGTACTTCGATATTATTCGAGAGGTAAATATTTGTTTGGACTGTTTAGTAGAAACAGAAAGTGCTCATTATCTTGGACTATAACAATATTCTGGAACTGTTATAACTTATTTGAATGAATTCTGGACAACGGCATCTTGACAAAGTGATGGTTCTTGGAGAACCAGTACATTTTCAGTTTTGAAATTTATCAGGAACTGTTCAATCGCTTAGGTCTTTCATATACCCTTATAGGGACAAGATTGGATTCAGTTCCTCTCACATTTTCATCTATAACTTTGATAATTAAATTGTTTATTAAGTTTTACAAAACTTGTTTGTTTGCATATTGAGGCCAAGGCTAAGGGTTATCGCATATCTTTCAGAAACGTACCATTTTGTAAGTCAGTAAAAGCTCACAATTAGATAAAAGAATGAAACTGAAAGTTTTTATAGAATACGAAGAGCCTTAGAGCCAATAATCCAAGAAGACGAAGTCTTATTTCGGCTGATTAAATGGACCGTCACACAGTAAATACTTTGCAATTTTACCCTTGTAGCTTTTTTGTTACAATGTTTTGGATTTAGGTCTATAGTAGGCTAGCGACAGATGCCATACAGGTCATGCATCTAGCTGTGGTCCCTTCCACTAAGAGCATGCAAGTGACGGCAGAGAAATGTTTTCTTTAGCTGGTCATAAGAATGGCAATAAATATAGTTACATTTTTGCTTCTTAAATTTCCTCTAAATGTACTGTCTTAGTTCTGCAAATCCGAATGACACCACCCACATCATGGTTTCAAACTTGATACACACCGCACAATTGTACTATAATTTCGACTACATTTCCAACAGAAATCACATTCTTCTAATGCACTCAAAATGATATACCATAACGTCTTTTTGATAATTTCTGTTAAAAGAATTAATGTTTTTCCTACATTATGATTCCATACAATCAATGACAGACAAGAACATATGATCATTTGTTTCAATGCCGGTCCTCGATTCTCTTTATAAAAGATTTTTGTGGGAATCCCTCGAGAAAGTGATATGACACTGCCATTTATTAATCGTTATGGTATCCTGTACAGATGCAACATCAACGATACGTTCTGCCAGTCCATCATACTAGATGGTAAATAACTGCCAAGAGGCTCTCCAACTTTCTAACTACCTATCTTCTGATTTGCCAACCAGGTACCTAGGAAACCAGTCTGTCACTTTTCTATCACGACCGCTCCGGTGGCCTAAGTTGTTAGAGCGTCTGTCTAGGATACGGGAGTTCGCGGGTTCGAGCTCCGGCTGGGTCATTCCAAATACTTATAAAAATGGTACTGATAGCTGCCTCGCTTGGCGCTCGGCATTAAAAGGTTAGTGTTAGGACTGGTCGCCTTGTGTCAGGAAAATATGACATGATGGGACGTTATGCTACATATTTGCGGCATGATGCGCTAATGCCTGACATCACTATAAACTGCCACAATGTAGACATCGTAGCGATATGACTGAAAAATTATTAAAGCTACGTTAAAAATCCAAATCACACACACACACTATTTGTGTCACTACTCAATCTCTCTTTATATCGCTATATAGTCACTCAATCTGGCTCTCTTTGTATCTATCACTACCTAGCCACACAGTCGGTCTCTTTCTTTATATCATATAGTGTTGCAATTTCCAATGCATGCAAACCAAACATGAACATTATTAAATACAAAAGTATGCGCAAATATACATGTATCCTCCCTCCGTGTATCATTTTTCATATGTAATAAGTACACACACTCTTATGTGTCTGCACGATGGTGTATGTGTACTTATAAGTGCATGCATTCATACATACATACATACATACATACATACATACATACATACATACATACATACATACATACATACATACATACATACATACATACATACATACATACATACATACATACATACATACATACATACATACATACATACAAACATACATACATACATACATACATACATACATACATACATACATACATACATACATACATACATACATACATACATACATACATACATACATACATACATACATACATATATAGTTTGGTAAGGAGGCAATAATGCAGTTTTATGCTAAAAACTTGTCCACTCACTGCAAAGCAATGAATCATCTGTATGTACACATTTGTCCACTCACTGCAAAGCAATTAATCATCTTTATGTACACACTTGTCCACTCACTGCAAAGCAATGAATCATCTGTATGTACACTCTTGTCCACTCACTGCAAAGCAATGAATCATCTGTATGTACACTCTTGTCCACTCACTGCAAAGCAATGAATCATCTGTATGTACACACTTGTCCACTCACTGCAAAGCAATGAATCATCTGTATGTACACACTTGTCCACTCACTGCAAAGCAATGAATCATCTGTATGTACACACTTGTCCACTCACTGCAAAGCAATGAATCATCTGTATGTAGACTTAAATGATTAAGACACGTCATGCTGGTATGTTGTTTATTCCGTGCTTTGAAAAACTACTTATCTCTTCTGCAAACTTTCTTATGCAAGAGAAACATTTCATTTCATTTTTTATTTTAAAAAATTCAGATAATACCTTTAAAATAATATCTATGAAATGACAGGTGATTCTAAACAGAAGACAATTGTAAGAAATATGTTTGCAAACGGAAAATCTATTGATGGAAGACAAAAATCTGACATAATTCTACTGAATAATATAAGTAAATAAATCCTCTCAAAAATTAACTGAAACCAAACTTAAACTGATTCCATTAAGATTGATGGTATGATAAGGAATGGGTAATTTTGAAGAAAACACCATTTATATATAATGCTAACACTATAACTGAACCAAGCTGTGGGTTATTTTCCCTTCAAATTCGTAAACAATTTGCTTCTATAACATTATTATTTTTTTTAATAAAACATAGAACTTGAATCCAACAAATCCAAACATGTTTACCTCCAAATAATAATAATCTTAATATATAATCTAAAATAATAGAAAAGAATTAGCTATGTAATATGTTTATAAAATAGACATTGGTCAGGTCGGCCCAACTTCTACTCTTATTCACGGACAAGTGTCAATTACACAATACAAATAAAATATACTTAATATGTGTTCGTGGACAACGACCAACACACAGTATAAATTAAATGTACATAACACGTTGTTCACATATTCTATGTCTGTTACGGCTATTTGCCTCCGCACTGCCAAACGAGGCATCATGCAGCAAATGTTCCTAAAATTCCTATCAATGTCTCTCTGTGCACTAGGCGCCAAGGCATTTGGAGATGCAAATGTCTGATAGTTACATTGGCAAAGCGCGTTGGCTCTTTCCAGAACTCTATAAAGATTGGCAGAGCCGAGGGTTCAACACTGCGCATAGGAACCTCAACTAGATGTTTCACCCATCATCTAGGAGCCGGAAATATATTAAACAAATCCAAAATTACCTTTGCAACTAGCCTAATAAATCAGGCACCTAAAGAAGAAGCATATGTAAAAGACAAATACAATTAAACATAAAAACAAATAGCCAATGTGGTAAGCCTACAAGTATAATCAACCAAAGGGGACACAAAGGCAAAGTACAAAATATAAAAAAACGATGGTTATATTTTTTAAAAAGACTACCCTTACAAAAAGCATTATAAAACGGGCACCTAAAGATAATGCAAATGTATTACACAACAAAATAAAACAAATAATCAAAACGTAAACAGCCAATGTGGAAAGCCTACACATAAAGGTGACACAAAGACAAAAAATATAAAAGCAACAAACTGTTTACCGAAATTCACATTGATAACAGCAAACAAACACATCTCTCAAATCTCTTTACTCTACCTTGTGACAATATGATACAACTCTCACGAATTGAAAACCAAAGATCTTCCGTAAAACATCAAGGAACTTCACCACGGAACACAAGCGGAATACCCAGGTCCAACAACAAAGTATACCCAAAAAGAAACTGTCCGAGACGGCAATGGGCCTTGCAAATAAAATCAAAGTGGAAAAGAAATAAATATTCCCTGTCGATATGATGGCCTAACCCAAATAACATAAACCCCAATCCGAACCCAAAATAAGGCTAAGGTGCCATTTAAATAAAAATTTAAACAACCGCACACAACAACAGTACAACCTCAAAAAAAAGCACAACAAGCACACAATAACAAAAAAATTCTAAGAACGCAAAATTAAGGAAAACTCATAAATATGACTTAGTGCCGTCCTACAAGAATACTTGCACCAACAACAAATACAAGACAACAACATGGACGACATAGAACAGGGGAGACTCGGGAAGAGTCACTTGAAGTTATATAAACATTTAAAGGAATAGAAATCGACTCCAGAGCAAATAGCTCCCGGGGTCGAAAGTACAATCCTAAGTTTAGTTAGAGAAGCTCGAACACAGGCATACAACGGCACAAGTAGTGAGCAAGGAGGAAAGCCGAACTGACAACAACGGACAACTTGATAAATAAAGAATTTGGAAAACAAAGTAAAAAAAAATAACCCTGACAAAATTAAAACACCAAATCAAAATATAATGGGATAGAAAACGGAAAACATGAAAAGGTTAACTTTAGAAAAACACGGTGTCACTTCATGACCTTACCAGCTCTGTGCTGGGACGGAAGGGATAGTGTCAATACAGAAAATGGCCGGTAATGTAAAACAGTATATATTCCATAAGGCTTATTACCAATTATCTTTAATTCTATAAATACAAAGAACCTGATGGAACTGTCTTTTCTTGCTATATTTTCTATTTGTTTCCTATTTTTCTGAGCACCGTAAACACCATCCACGTATTTCCAGCCTTGCAAGGTCACACACATACACACGCGCGCTGCTGAAAATCCAACCAATCACTAGTTCAAGCTTAAATCATTCTCTTTCGCTAGTTTCTTCATTCCCTCTATTTAATATTCTCACGGTTTATTTTATACATATTTTCCCAAAACATCGTTAATTAAAAATATTGAAAATTCACTTTTCACTATAACTTGGTATTGTTCAGAACAGCTTACAGCAACTACTCTCTCTCTCTCTCTCTCTCTCTCTCTCTCTCTCTCTCTCTCTCTCTCTCTCTCTCTCTCTCTCTCTCTCTCTCTCTCTCTCTCTCTCTCTCTCTCTCTCTCTCTCTCTCACACACACACACACACACACAAACACACACACACGCCAATTTTGTGACATTGTACGTTCATTTGACGGTTAAGCAAAAACAAAACCACTATTTATGCTATTCTATTTTTCATGAGATTCACATATTCTTCCCACACTGACCAATGCATGCAATCAGAAAACAATTGCCAGAAGCAGCATATTCTACGTCGGTAGAACCTTGGTGATTCACAATGCTGGTTATCGTAGTAACGTCACACGGACTCAAGTCACGGAAACTACCGAAGACGCACATAGGGTATGCAGTGAATAGTTTGACATAACACATTTAAGTTAAATCTGACACTAACCTTTGATCACATTAAGTCGATATTTTTATATGACATAAATGACCACACTGAATAATTTAGAGGTTTCCATTTTTCCTTCAAACACACAATGGCTTCATCAAAATGAGTCAAGTTTATAAATCCAGTTCGAGTAACACTCTAAATCTATACCAGATGACATATTTATAAAAAATATATGCATGCATTAAATACATACATACATACATACATACATACATACATACATACATACATACATACATACATACATACATACATACATACATACATACATACATACATACATACATACATACATACATACATACATACATACATACATACATACATACATACATACATAAATACATACGGTTTCCTTTGTCAGATATTATCTAAATACACCCAATATCTACATCGACTTTATAATACATGTCCTGTCTAAATACACAATAATGTTGCCATTATCTTTATTAGATAAGGGAGTTTAAATGTAATATTTCACTTCCTTAAATATCACTTTATGAACTTGTATTCTTCATTATTAGGTACAATCTCTCTCTCTCTCTCTCTCTCTCTCTCTCTCTCTCTCTCTCTCTCTCTCTCTCTCTCTCTCTCTCTCTCTCTCTCTCTCTCTCTCTCTCTCTCTCTCTCTCTCTCTCTCTCTCTCTCTCTCTCTCTCTCTCTCTCATATACTAAATGCATAATACAATGCAAGTTGTCAACCAAGGACCTTTAATATCATTTGGATACAGTCGATGAACCTTCGCCTTCTTAAGAAGTAGTATTTTGTATCGAAAAAGGTATTAGAATTCTTGTCCTAATCCATGATGAACATATTTATCTAAATACTTTTACTGCAAAATTGTGTATGTCAGAAAGTGTGCCTTCTTATACCATGAAAATTATTTCAATTTTATTCCTTTTTCAACGGCGGTAAATTTATGGAAACTGTACGCATATTTTTATTTATAGATTTTTTTATTCCATATGGGGATTTTTATTCATTCCATATGCTACATCACCGCTCACTAAAATACTATTTGACCAGTTAGACTAACCGGCATTCTTCCCTTTTTTTCACATACCAACTTATTCGGTCGTTCTTCATTTTCAAATCAACATTTGTCCTTACTAGCTACGTATGTTTAATAGTTATATATTGTATACAAAAGATTGTATATGGTATGACTATTCAAGCACACCGGATCATTACTATTCGCAATCAATTGTTATGTGTTACAGTTCCAGACTTATCTTCACTCGTTTTACAGTGAATCAGTTTTTTTAAAATATTTCAATGTTCATTGAAACGAGACCAGGTTTTACCATGAAAGGATAACTGGCAGATTTTTGTAGGAGGAAAAATAAGATCAATAAATTATAGCTCGAAATGTTTGCTGAAGTGTAGGCTTTACTTGAAGGGAATCTGAGTGCACGCTACAGCCAAAGTAAAAAGATCAGGAAGGAAAACACTTAAGTTGACAAATATCAAGTACTAACTATGAAACGTTTGCCGAGATACAGGCGATGCGTCTGGATGGAAGTTTACACTGACCAGCGTTTTCGCTCATATAAAATGTGGAGACCTTTAGTCTTTGTGATCATGTATTCCATGTATATTACATCCACGTCGAATGCTTTCAATGTCATGGAAGAGGGCGCTCCAGTGTATACGGGAGGTAACCTTAGGGACAGTTATTTTGAATATACAGTTGCAATTCATTCGGATGGTGGATCTAAAAATTGGAATTTAAGATAAAAGAAAAATGAGCGTGTCTTTTCCATAAAAACATGTAAATCATGTGCGTCTGTTCATTTTCTTATACGTGTGCGTGCACGCATTCGTGCATTGGTGCGCGAAACTGTTGCAAATGGGTGGGATGAGTATAAGTGTTGATGTGTTACAAAAGTGTCTTTAAAATCATCCATAAAAATTCGAATTACGTTGTATATAGCATAGGTCATACTCAATGTGTTGTGTGCGTGATTTCGTGTGTTTATATGTGTACATAGATGGATGAATGATAGATGGATCATTTAATAAAATTAAATCTGTAAATAAATAAATGGATGTATACAATAGAATCGATGTAACTTAAAGGTCACCGGTCACACTCCAACATTTTTCTGTTTACATCCGATTTGCATTATATATCAAGTGTCAAGAAGGAATAATAATTGAATTACTTGAAAAAGACGTATAAAACGCATTTATTTCCCCTTAGCTACGATTTTCCACTTATAGAGGACGCCAGCCCGAAATGACGTACAATTATCCCCACAAAACGTAGCACATGCTTCTTGCTGTAGAAAATAAGACATGGATAGGGACCATTTAGATGAAACTACTGAAGACTAATTTCCTGTTCAGCCTTATATCAATATGCGTGCGCGACACACTAGATTGTGTCGCTTTCAAAACTGTTCCATTGTTTCAATTTAGTTTGAAAAATTCCCGTTAATACAGGTAAAATGGAAACAATGTTGGCTTTTCTATGTAGGCCGACTTTTTTTAATTCACAGCTCTAATTCACATTTAAAAAGAAAAAAGAAAATCGGCACACTTAAACGAATCTAAAGAAACCAAACTTAACTTCCTTATGTGGGCCAACTTCATAAGAAAAATCGGAACACTTAAAAGATACTAAAGTCAGTTTTCGGTGTTGTTTGCTTTGTAATAAAAAAATAATCTTCGTATCGATATCCTGTCGGGAAGTTTAAGGAAAGAGTTTACTGCTCGCTTCAAGTTGTGTTTATCTAATATCCGAGCTTCTATTTGTTTTCCAGATGAGATCATAATTTATAGTATGCAGAGCAAATAGTATACACACCAATAGCGTGCTTTAATAACACTTTGTAAACCATGCTAGCGAAAAGATTATAATTTGCACTCACAGTGGATAGAGGGGCCCCGAGTGGCCGAGTGGTCTAAAGCGCTGTCCGTTACGGATCACTGCCATCTCACCTCTATCTGCGTGGGTTCGAGTCTAAGATTCGGCGAATGTGGATATGTGAGAGAGCTTGCCAGTAGCTTCTCGTGGGTCGGTGGTTCTTTCCGGTGATTTCCCGGTTTCTTCCTCCACCATTAATACTGGCCGCCATGTATAGCCTTTCCTGTGCTGAAAAATGGCGTTAACCCCCACAACAACAACAACACAATGGATATATTTTAAAATTTTTTTTTTTTGCGAATTACCGTCGTATAGTTAACCTGGATACGATGCAATCTTAGTCAATTAGCACCTTGTAACGTCACGCATGAATGGGAGGTGCTTGCAAGCGATCGAGTGATAATTTCGTCTCTTTAATGATTTTGTTATTTGACGCAAGCATACAATAAGGATGCATACGCAAACCGGCATCCACTACATGGTTATATTTTTTTTCGTGGGTATATTTTTTCTTTAACAAATTTCTTTCATTTTATTTTTAAACAAGTGTATGTTTATTATTTTCTTTACCTTGCGTTTGGGGGAGGAGCACAAATTCAATACAAAATTAATTCATTTCTCATTTGTATGGAATAATAGAGCAAATATGATTGACTATATTGACTAGTAATGAAAAGCTTTGAATTTACGCACACTAAAACAACTTAAAAAATTAAACACAATAAAATTAACTGGTTAAAGCTTCATATTGCAGCAACATTGACAATATTCTCAACATTATTCTCATGTACACTACCCTTAGAAAAATGTATACACATTCTGTAAATTACCCTTAGAAAAATGTATACACATTCTGTAAATTGTTATCAGTTGTTTTATTGTTTAATAAATGAATATTGATAATTTGACTGGAAGACTTAAATTGAAAATGTCGTTTTGGATATGCATATATCTTTAGCATAAAAATGTATATAGATATTTCATTTATAATAAGCAAGAGATGTCTGCTTGTGTTTCCTCTCATATATATGTTCGTTGCAAAGTATGATTATTTTCTTTGAAAGAATATTAATTTCGTTTAAATTTAGTTTTTTTTTTTCTTAAAATCTAATTCTAAAACGTATCTGACATAGTATCTGACTGTTTTTAAAAAAAAATATTCAAACTATTGCTAAGTTGAGCCGAATTGTCTTTCGAGGTGGGCGGAATTGTTTTTTGGCATAATCCGGCATTAATGATACAATTTTCCCATCCCATCACCCTATTCTAATTCACAGCTCTAATTCACATTTTTGGTAAACAGGTTCTTTCAGAAAAATAAAGAATCATTTTTCCCATAATCACACTTTTGGTTACATTCATATGCAATACAATGCGTCATATTTGCTGTACAAAAGCACGATCGTAAGATATATCACATAGACATTTATGTTGGGCAATTAAACACTTGAATAGTTAGGTTGAGTAGACGGGATAAATGTACATCATATCCGTGTTTTGCACGCGGAAACTATCGATTGTTTACGGAGATTGCCGAATAATTTTTACATCTACAAAAGTGGATTTTTAAGCCTAATTAAGCATTTTTATGGTAGGCAAAAATAACAAATGGATTTTGTTTATGACTATAATATCACACGTTTTACAATATAGGTGGCCGTTCTGCAAATTGTTTGGTACAAAATAATTATTGAGAGAGAGAGAGAGAGAGAGAGAGAGAGAGAGAGAGAGAGAGAGAGAGAGAGAGAGAGAGAGAGAGAGAGAGAGAGAGAGAGAGAGAGAGAGAGAGAGAAAGAGAGAGAGAGAAAAGTTCATTCAGCACTTTGATTATGTTTCCTATGGGTTCCCTAACAAAGGATTTTTGTTGGAGCGATCGAGCCAACGATTCAACACTGCCAATTAATGATCGTCCTGGCGTCCTGTACATATGCAATATCACCAATAAGTTTTGGCACTCTATCACAGGAGATGGTAAATAACTGCCAAGAGGCTCTCCCACTTTCTAACTACTTATCTTCGTACTTGCCAGCCAGGTACCTACTCACCCAGAATGTCTCTCTTTCTATCTATCATTAACTAACCAATCAGTATATCTCTTTCTATCATTACATAGCCAGCAAGTCTAAAATAGTAAATGGTAACTATATACCATCACCCTATCCGACTTCCTTGCAACCCAATACCTAACCACCCAGTCTGTCTCTATATTTGTATCATACAGAGTACCTGACTTCAATGCATATAAACCAAACATAAGCATTATTAAACACAAAAATGTACGCAAATAAACATGCATCCTCACTCCATTTGACCTGTAATTTAGGTGACTTCCCTTTGACCTGTAATTTAGGTGACTTTCCTTTCTTTCTTAGAGTATTGTGCAACCATACCAAGTCACCATCACTGAAAGACTGGCCATGAACTTTGAGATCATAGGCGACTTTCTGATGTCGAATAGCGGTGCCTATTTTTACTCGTGTTTCCTCGTTGGCGTCCCACATTGCCTTTCTATAGCCCACCACAAATTGAGGAAGACTCTTTGGGGTCTCGTCTGGAGTTTTGCCAACTAAAATATCCTTAGGGAGAATTACTTCTCGACCTAGCATCAGCTTGTTTGGGGTGATACCGGATGAAGTGTGCTCAGATGTACAATAGGCCATGCTCGTAAGAGAAAGGTATTGGTTCTAGTTTTTGTGTTTATTATCCACGTATGCTGCTAACATCTTGCATAAAGTTCTGTTATACCGATCCACCTTCCCATTACACTGTGGATGATAGGGAGACGTTCGCGTCTTCTTAATTCCTAATATAATACAAAGCTTTTTTAAAACGGCACTTTCAAACTGTCGGCTTTGGTCAGATAACAGTACACGAGGAACGCCAAATCTACAAATGAGATTATCCAACAAAGCTTTTGCGACCGTGGAGGCTTCAATATTCGGCAGAGGCACCACCTCAATCAACTTAATGAAACGATCTCCGATTACCAGGATGTATGCATTTCCTTCCTCCGTCTTTGTGAAAAGTCCCACAACATCCAGGGCTTCTAACTCTCCAGCTTCCCCAGCCGTTATGCCCTGAAGTTTCGCTCTGCGCTTCTGGTTGGGACTTTTGTGCTGAGCGCATACGGAACACGTCGCACAGTAGTCACGAACATCATCCCTCATACTGGGCCAATAGTAATGTTGGCGTACTTTACTGAGGGTTTTGTCGACACCTAGATGTCTTTGGCGGCTCCATCATGACATTGCTTTAGGACTTCTCTCCGGTAGCTGCATGGTTCGACTATGAACTTTTTAACTGGCCTGTTTGAAAGGTCTCACCAAACTCGCACAATCATCTCGTCTGATAACCCTAACAGTTTAAATGCACCCCATACGGCTTTAATGTCTGTATTACTCCCCGATACTTCTTGCCAAGGGCGTTGCTTTGCATCAAGCCAGCTAATGACTTGTGATAAAGTGGCATCTTGTCTCTGTACCTCTCCAAAATGTATCCCACTGCTGTCCAGCCATATAGCAAAATAAAAACCACTGTACGTTTGGTTTGCTACAGTATATGCACCATTTGCAAGGTAAGCGACTCAGACAATCGGCATTCGCATGTCAAGATCCTGAGTGGTGTTCTATCACAAAATCGTATTCTGACAACTGCTCTAGACAACGGGCCAACTGTCCCTCGGGCTCTTTGAAGCCCATGAGCCATCGCGGGCTCTTTGAAGCTCATGAGCCATCGCGGGCTCTTTGAAGCTCATGAGCCTTCGCGGGCTCTTTGAAGCACATGAGCCATCGCGGGCTTTTTGAAGCTCATGAGCCATCGCGGGCTCTTTGAAGCTCATGAGCCATCGCGGAATCTTTGAAGCTCATGAGCCATCGCGGGCTACTGTGATCAGTGCAAACATTGAAATTTATTCCGTAGAGGTAGGTCTTAAAGTGTACGACTGCCAACAACTCACAACGAGTGACACAATACTGGCGTTCCGTCCTGTCTAGAGCTATGACTCTTTCTTTCTCATCTATGTTTTGGGATAGGAATGCTCCTATCCTGTGCCACTTGCATCTGTCTCCAGTATAAAGAGACGATTGAAATCCTGTACAGCCATCACTGGTGCGGAGGTAAGCGTTTTGCATAGTTTTAGTTACATGATGTATTTCTTTTCAGCGGAAAACAGTTCTTTGTCGTTAGTTGGTGTAAAGGAGCTGCAATGTCAGCAAAGTGTCCTACGTACCGCCTGTAATAGCTACAAATCCCAAGGAACCCCGCACTGCGTTAACTGATTTTGGAGTGGGCCATTTCATAACTACAGCTATTTTCTCAGGATCAGTGGTTATTCCTGCCGCTGCGATGGTATGACCAAGGTACCGATCCTCTCGCGCACAGAGTATACATTTGCTCGGTTTCAACTTTAAACCGGCCCCTAGAAGACAGGTAAAAACACGTGCTTGTTTTTCCCGCAACTGCTCGAATGTGTTTCCGAATATTATGACTTCGTCAAGATAAATCAGGCAAATGTCATATTGCAACTCAGCTGGGACGGCTTCTATAAGTCGCTCAAAGGTCCCTGGTGCGCTGCATAAACCGAACAACATTACTTTAAATTGATAGAGACCTCTCCTCGTTGCAAACGCATCTGAAGCCGATAGCCTGTTCAATTTCTACTTGCCAGTACCCGACATCAAATCCAATGTCGAGAACCAACTCATGCCAGACAATGAATCGGGACTATCATCAATTCTAGGAAGATGGTACGCATCCTTTTCTGTAACTGTATTTAGCGCCCCATAATTTACGCAAAACTTCTTTTTCCATCTTTTTTAGCCATTAATACAACTGGGGCAACCCATGGGCTTACCGAAGGTTCTATAACCCCCTTTTTAGTATGTCGTCTACTTGCATGTCAATCTCCTCTGGGAGATGGACGGTAATATTCTGTGTGGTACTCGAATTGGAGCAGTATTCTGTCTTCACCTAGTGTTTGATCAAGTTTGTTCTGCCAAGTCGCCATCATCTTTAGCAAACACTTTGCGAAATTCGCTTAATTGTTGACATTGGGCATATGTTTGTTCAGGGGTTAACTGGTCGCTTGATCTCTTAAATAATTCAGACAAATATGATGGTAGGCTTCCGTTCGAATCCTGTCTTAAACGGTCAACATTTTGTGTCGATAGGGCTGCACTGGCTTCAGCACAATAAACACCAGCCTGCAAGTTGATGACCTCTTTAGTCGGGTTTAGCAACCGTATTGGCACTATTCCGTCCATCTTCTGAACGACGGCGCGCGCGACAATGATTTTTGTTTCATGTCTAAACGATGACAGCGGCTCTATCACTGACTCTGTAGCAAGCTTCCCACAACCAACATTTACCATCCAACCTCGCGTGATAACTTCCCTCTCTGCCGGAACCCTGATATTTTTATCCAAGGTGATACGATTGCATCTCAAAGGCCCCGCCAGGTAACACGGTAGCTTTAGTCCCTGCATTTGCAATTTACACTGTGTAATACTAATGTCACACTTGTGCAGACGAAACAAATCTAACCCAAGTATTCCATCGGGTGGGCCAAATATACGCTACGACGCAAACATGTCACCTTCTAACGCTTTTCCAGGCAATTAAAACATGTCGCCTTCTGACGTTTTTCCAGGCAATTAAAAATCCATGCAATTAAAAATTTAGCTTGTCCATAAGTTTCAATTTTGTCAATGGAGGCACCGATTAGTTGGTTATCTACATGGCTGAGTTTTGGTTTTCGATGACCAAGTGCTTCATACCGCCTCTTGCTGTTAATTGAAACAGCGGCGCCTGTGTCGGTTAGCAAAGCGAGCTCAATTCCATTAATAAGGCATTGCGTGTACAGCCCTGGTTCTTCATTTAAGTACCGTACAGGCTTGGGATTTCTTGTATTTCCTATCTTCTTAAGGTCTACCTTTTGTCGGTCTATTTTTCTGCGCCGTTCGTTATCTCTGCTTAAAGGCCTCATACATTCTTTTTGGCAATTACCCCAAATCATTACAATTCCAACATTGTACACCTGATCGCCTTGCGTCACGCGGTTTATACTCCGAATGGTGTCCACGATCTAATCTTTTCTGATGTTCTTCAGTCAAATTCTTATTTTGTTAAATTAGTTTCTCTAATTTTGCTTTGAGCATTTTGATCACAGTTTTATCTGTTTTTTCCTCACACATGTATGCAGACTCTTTATAATCTGTACAAGCAGAACTTACTGGCTTCTGCTTTACACGCAGAAATGCCTCCCATTCGACCCCTATTATGATGGCTTCTTGTAGACTGTTAGGTCGATGAAGCCAAATTTCGAGTTTTAGGTTTTTATCCTGTACCGCCCCTAAGAAATAATCTTTTGCAAGCCAACCACGAATGTCAGGAGGGCAACCTAGATATACCGACAAAACCAGTCTTTGTATTGTTTGGCCTAATTCAAAGAATTTTTCCACCTCGCCCCCCCCCTTTTTTTCTGAAGCAGCTTTAGAGCTACGCTTTGCAGTATTCATCTTGGTTATAAAAAGCTCGCAGGAACGAGGACGAGTGTTGGTGACGTAGGTGACTTTGGCCAGGTCAAGAAATTTGTTATTTAAGAAATATCTGCAAAAGGTTATAATGATTGCTGTTTTCCACATCGATAACAGATCTCGGTGGAATGCATTTTGGCATCGGAATATAGGTCTGGCCTCAAAACTGGCTGTACTGCGAAACACTTATATCCAATGTCTTTCAGCGCACGAATCGCCATCCAGATCCTTCAAGAAGTGGATGCTCGATCCCGTTAATGAGTGTATCTACGGTACCGCTAGTCTGGAAATAGGCTGCCACTTTAATAGTTCTTTCTGACCCAGCTCCTTAGTGTGTTACAATTCTATGATCTTTACCTAAGTAACACAAAGGAGCAAAACACCACAAGTTTTGTAAAAGTCAATAAATAATTTATTTTCCTAGAATAAAATAGTACAATTTAAAAAGAACGTACAGTATTGTATGTTGAATTCAAAGTAGTCGCAAATGTTCTATCACAAATCCAGCAGTATAGAGTATTCCAAATAAAAATCAGCAGTGTTCCAAATGAAACGTGATATACCAATAGCCTGGAATATAACGATGTGCTAACAATCTTGACGCATCACAGTAATATAACAAAATATCCGTGAATGAATTCATAATTATACTAAAAAGTGATTTAGTCTGAAAAAATTGAAACAGTTTATAATTCCGTTGAATAATATAAATGATTAAATCCGCTAGTAAATTCACATAAATGCAACATATATTGCTCGTAAAACAAATTATGTTGATTACACCAAGACTGATGTTAAGATATGGAATAAGTAGTTCTGAAGAAAACACCATTTATATAAAAAGATCAGACACAATAACAGATTCAAGATGAGGGTAATTTTCCCATCAAATTGTAAACGATTTGCTTCTAGCATGTTCTTAATTTCTAGGAAACACTTAGACCTTTGACCCAACATATGTAAACATGTTATCTTCCAAATAATAATTAGCTAATATATGATGTAAAATCATAGACAGGAATTAGCTGTAATATGTATTTATAAAAAAGTATTAGTCAAGTAGACGCAGCTCCTACTCTCAGTAAAGGACAAATGTCAAATGTACAATACAAATTTAATATGGGTAACAGGATGTTCACCTCTTCCGTGCGTTGTGAGACTATATCCAATATTCCTAAAACCAATATCAATAAACATCTATACACCAGGCGCCACATCATTTTAAAATGCCAAAATGTCTGGTTTTCAGGTACAGTGGTGCGATAGTTTTTAACAATCGCATCGGCTCTGAATGGCAGAGCCGGAGGCTCAGCCCTGTGCTAAGGAACCTGAACTGGAGGCTCAACCCTTCTTCTAGAATCCTGAATTGGCCTATGGGGTTGTACAGTAGATATTGCATATGGCTTATTGTCAATTATCAGTTACTCTGTAAATGCATTTTTGGGATCACCCGTAGTTTACAAAAGACCTGTTGGAACTGTTTGTTTGCCTTATTTTCAATTATTTTAAGATTTTATCCGCTGTTTAATTCCCACGGCGTGAGCAGATACAATGAGCAGCGTGAACACCACCCAGGTTTTGCATCACACATAAACACCGCACTACACGCCCACGAAGCTTTTCCCGTTAACATGTTTACTCTCAAGTGTAATCCAAAAGCACGTATTTTTACCTCGAAACAACATGTATTCGCAAAATGTATTCCTTTTGCACATGTTTCTTTAATAACAAAAACACGTGGGCTTTCCAGGTCACCTGCGTAATCGAAACATATGAGTTCCCCTTGTCTTGCCACGGACATGCATCAAGTTGATAATAAAATCGATGGTTTGTACATGCTATTTTCCCGCTGCTGACTGCGCGAACCTATTCGTTTAAACCCCTTCCTAATCATTCTCTTTCGCTAAGTCCTCTTCCTTTTCTCTTTAATTTTCATGGTTTAGTTTTATATATTTTCCCATCAGAAGCTTGGACATGTCGAAGATCGACATACCAGTGTAAATGTGGGGTTCGAGCTTAAGGTTGAAGGTCTGGCGCTGACGAAGACGTAGAAGCAAATGCTTTCTATGCTTGGTTTTGTTATGGCTGCGTATCATACAGACGAAGTCCTTTATCTACAAATAGTGAGTCTTTTCATCATCTGACAGAGGCATCAGCCGGTCGACCTCGTGTAGCATTCCCGCCTTAACACGCAGAGAGTATACGGCATTTTCCCATCCAACGAAGCTAATATGCTGCTGCAGTGATGCAAAGCTCGAATTTGCAAACGTCGTTCAGCTTGACTGTGAAGCCAGTCCATTCAAATTTTTGCTCTCAAAGATGTTGATACTTGCTTTGTTTGCATTTTAGTCTTCAATCAAAGAGCTGTCAATGTAGACCACTCGAAGCATCGGAAATGCCAAAGTGTCTGGTTTTCAGGTACATTGATGGGATAATCTTTATCAATTGTGTCGGCTCTGCCCAGTTTTCTATAAAGACTGACAAGAGCCGGAGGCTTGGTCCTGAGCATATGAACTTGAACTGTATGTATGTATGTATGTATGTATGTATGTATGTATGTATGTATGTATGTATGTATGTATGTATGTATGTATGTATGTATGTATGTATGTATGCATGCATGCATGCATTGCACGCACGCACGCACGCACGCACGCACGCACGCACGCACGTACGTACGTACGTACGTACGTACGTACGTATGTATGTATGTATGTATGTATGTATGTATGTATGTATGTATGTATGTATGTATGTATGTATGTATGTATGTATGTATGTATGTATGTATGTACACTTGCATACATAAGCGTGTATATCTCATTCGGTCCATATTGTGATTTTAACCAATATTGTTTTATCTTTATAAATGTACATGTGGTTCAGAACACATCTCGCGACAACAATGGGACTTTAATATCCACGCGAAAAGAACCGTGTTTTCCAATACATGCTTATAGAGGAAATCTGCCGATGATGTAAGTGACATATTGGGAATGGTACGACATTTACACTTAACTAAATATGACGACAACCTTTCGTCACATGAAGTTAAAATCTGTATATATGGCATAAATCATCACACTGAATCGTTTAGAGGTATGGAATGTGGGAGTCTGAAGTCTACCTGTAAAGCCTTCCATTCGAAATGGCATATATATATATATATATATATATATATATATATATATATATATATATATATATATATATATATATATATATATATATATATATATAGATCAGAAATGCTTCATATAGATGTATCTGTTACTGAGCGGTTACTGTGCATCCATAGATAACACATGGTTTCCTTTTTCAATTATTCTCTAAATACCAGGATGCTTTCCTTGTTTACGTCAATCGCTGTTTCACACATGATGTATGTACTCGCAATGACATATGCACTCTTCATGAAGTATACTCGCATGCTTTGGCACAATGCGCTCAAAACTCTTTTGCGCATTCGATAGTACCTATCCGACATCTTGGTTTCGAAATATTGTGCTGTGCCTTATTTCGGATTCAATCGTTCATGATTACAGACCATTTAAAAATTAATGCGGGGTTTGAATTACTAGCGAAACAAGTTTTGAATTACTATTGAAAAAATCTAAGAACCAAAACAATTAGGTTTTTTAACATTTTGTCCGATAAGACTTGTATTTTTTCAAACTTTTCTTAACTCGGTGTCGTATTCTTTAGCCATTAGCACAAACATATTTAGTAACCACGTCTATGATAGCAACCGTCCAAATACGGGTTAAAAAAAAACTGCTCAGTCGCAAAAGAATAATGGTAAAACAATTTTGAGAAAATAGTAATTTTTCTAAATAATTGTCTGTAGAACCGAGTTAAATATATTGCTGAAATAAATAATAATGTGGAAAATGGTCATTATTCCTTGACTAGTCTCTCTTCGAAGGAATAAGAGGATTCTGTAAACAGAACTTTTAGTTGATTATCTCAAAATAAAATGAATAATGTTCACATTCTATATTCGTGATTTTGAGAATGTGCACACTCGTTTAACCCGATACTTTCAAGCATTATCTGTTCTTGTTTGTTTCCTACCTCCCTGTTATTCTTGCGGTTCAGTTTTATATAATTTTCCCCAATTATTGTTTATTTAAAATAATGAAATTTATGTTCCACTGAAACACATTATCTTTTGGCATATTCTTTACCTTAAAAATATATTATGTTTAAAAGACGCTTTACCAAAGAATTCGATCACATATTCATTGAAGACATAACTGAATATAAACGTCCTCGTCCATCTTATGGTATTTTGTAGCCAATCTCTTATATCTCCACTTTCTTATTTGTACACACACGCGCGCGCAAACACACACACGCACACAAACGCACACTATACTTCGATCATTTGTTAGACTGTAGTTTTATCTGACGATTTATAATGTTCTATTTTTCCTGAGGTTAAGACGGCTAGTGCATAGTATTACAGTCACAAACCGCCTAGGACATATATTCCTAAAAATGTAATGGTCTTTATCCATTCTTTCAGTTCATTGCTTTTATAACAAAGCCGTTAAACATGCTGGGCTCTATATGGTAATGTTAAACGGCAGGTTTGCGTCTCGTAAGCACTCAAGATATCAACACTAGCCCTCTGTTATTCGACGGCCAAGTATTGCGCTCCTATCTTGGCTCAGTCATCCCACATTAAGTTAATTGATGTCAAGCTCAACACAACAATGCGCATAATCTCTGGATCAGTATGACCATGGCTTATGGTAATCAGCACCATTACTCCTCTACATTTGCATCGCCAGGAAGCAATCACAAAAGTGTTGGCTAAGGTCTATGCGAGTGAGAAACTTACCCTGTACATGGACATCAACTCACATCCATCAGACTGCTTAACTTCGAGTTTAGAAAAAACTGCAGCAAAACTTTGCACTCGAAGCAACCTATTCCATAAACTGGCTGACTGAACCTGGGGCACCAGTGCTCAGACACTCAAAGCATCAACACTAGCCCTCTGTTATTTGACACCCGAATATTGCGCTCCTGTCTTGGCTCAGTCATCCCACATTAAATTAATTGATGTCAAGCTCAACACAACAATGCGCATAATCTCTGGAACAGTATGACCTGCACTCTTACCATGGCTTCTGGTAATCAGCACCATTACTCCTCTACATTTGCATCGCCAGGAAGCAGTCACAAAAGTGTTGGCTAAGGTATATGCGAGTGAGAAACTCGACTGTACATGGACATCAACTCACATCCAGAAGTCCGCTTGACTTTGAGACGCCCAATCTGGTTAGGTCCGATGCCGGAGGATATGACAACCTTTTCAGCATGGAGCGTTGAGTGGTCTTCAAAATATACTGTAAACAACTCCCTTATATCCGATCCATCTGTCTGCCCACTGGGCTTCAACCTCCCACATTATCTAAGGACCACATTGAACTGCTTTTGGACAGGAAAGGGGCGTTGTGCAGTCAACCTTGTCCGACGGGGCCAGGTTACTAATTCTTCGTGCTGCTATGGAGCTCTTCAGACTATGTCACACATTGTGAACAACTGTCCACTGACAAAGTTCTCCGGTCGACTGCAGGCTCTGCATGTCGCTGATGATGACGCTGTTAAATGGCTGAGCACGTACTGCACACGATACTAATAATTTACTTAATGGGATCTGTATCTCTGCACTGGAATAACTTTTCACAGAAATGCCACCATTTCCCAGAGTTGTGTATCATTTCTTCCTACTTTATTGCCACTCATGAGTGTCATATGTATTTCTATATATGATACTGAAAGCATTTCTCCATTGGGATACTCTGTCTTCTCTGGGCATTTTAATGTATTCACTTCTCAATTCAATGTCTCAGCTGGGTGTATCGGTGAACGTAAGCGATTCAAAATTTTATTGTACAGTACAACGACTTTCCAGGCGTTTTATTATATTCTTAGTAAAGTTTTCGTCGTGCTTGCTCCAATTAAATCGCTAATCCGGTTAATTTACCAAGATGCTCCGAATCCATGTTTGAAAAATTATATAACATAGTACTGCAGCTCACAACCCAAAATTTTTCCCCACTAATGAATTTCGCACGCATGTGTTTCTGATTATTGTCCCGATAGTTCACCTATACATGTTCACGAAGTCGATCGATACCTTACCTTTATGCTTAGCGTACGAATATATGCGTGTGAAGTTAAGTTGAAATCATTTAAGATAGAAGGTTTTGCCCAAGTCGATGACCGCGATCTCACACTCATTTTTCGTCCCACTCACGGTGTTCAGGAGTCCATTGTAAATAAGTGGACAGTCTCAAACTACTCAAATTATAGTTTATTTTGCAGTATTTTAAAATATATTTCATAATCTAAAGAGTATTTTCAAATTCTATTTATCTGTTTTCTGTTCCATATGGCCAGGTGAGGGTAGGGTATAAGTGGGTTAAAGCTGTTGCAAAATTTAAATTGTCCAATCAGAAGCATTGTGCTTCATAACTTGTCGCATGTGGACAAATCAATGAACGGGTTGTTTCGGAAACCTGATTCTATGTAGTATTAGCGGTAGTTACTTACTTCACTAAACAAGTCTGATTTTGATTCCAGTCACCATCCAACCTGAAAACATAAATGCTGCTGGAAAGCAGAGGACTTTCCCTCCAGGAAAGAATGGACCATGGCTTGAAGTGGCATTGAAGGATATGTGGTGAGAAAGTATTTATTAATGGCACTAACAGGATTATTTAACTTCTATGAAATTTCCTCGAAAGAAATACATTTAAGCTGGAGCCTTTATTTATATGAAAATTTACAAATATACACCAGACAGAATAAAAAGTAATATCCTGTGTGTGTGTGTGTGTGTGTGTGTGTGTGTGTAATCGATAAAGCGACTTGTTGCAAATATTTGTTCATCAATACTATGTTGGATAACCTAAGGCAAAGATTGTTTCCTATAAATACTCAAATTTCGCTACGTCATGACCATACGAGTTACCTAAGTCGGGCGGGTCAATGTCATCCTTATATGGGCACAATTTTATCGTCGTTCCAAAATAGATAGATACTTTTGGGGATGGTGGGAAAATGGAGAGAAAAATGGAGGGATAGATAGATACAATATGCAGTGAATATTTTACAGGCTATGTGTGCTCTTTGCTGGTGTGACAACTCAAAATCATCTTACTACCAAAATGGCATATGTTACGAGACGTCTGAGTCGATGAAAGACTTTTGGAGTAAATACCCGGTCTTGACCCAAAAAGGGAGAAATCAGAACAATCGCAGATCAACAGCGATCAGTAACCTACTACAACTGACGCTTCGGGGCTCTTGGTATGGCAGTTCATTATACAGGATCGGCAAGACAAGTAAAACCAGAAGAAAAAAATCAAAGTACTGAACGTACTGGATACTCATGTACATACGATAGTGGCAGTATATGGTTGATTGTTCTGTTTACCCAGGAGGATGTGCGCAATGGGTTTTTTTTTTCATGTTCGGAATATTTTTTTTACGGAATTCGTTATTAAACTCTTTGAAAAGCCTTGCTGTATTATCCTCAGATAAGCACTAAGGATATAACTTTCTCTGCTTTTTTCTTTGAGGCTGAATTAAACCACACACAGACCAAACAGTATTATCAAAAGATTATTGACCTAGTTTGTTGTCTTATCAATTAAAAATAAGTTTTCAAATATTGAATATGCTGGTATGCACTTCTTAATTGCAACCAAATTAGAATCGGCGTGTTGATTTCAATATTTACAAAAAATCTAAATTAAAATAGAAATCGTTCCTAACAAAGAAAAAGAGTTTTTCAAGTAGATTTTAACGTGATGCTCTTTTCTAGACTACACTTTGCTATACATTGGCCATACACCTTCCAGTCTTCTTGGAAGCAATATACAAATAGTTTAGCTCTAGTTGTCGACACCATGATATAATTGGATTGTACACAACTTCAGGCAAAGGTGAAAGGATATAAATTTACAACTAGACATCAATTTTCAGTCAAGGTCGAAGGAAATTGCAGCTTAAAATATCCACATTATTTTCTTTTTTTTGTTGCCAGACAAAAGGAAGAAGCGACCAATAGATGGTTCATCGGTCATAGGTCGAGACCATTTTAAAATATGGTCATGAGCTGTATAAGTAATCTATAAACTGGTACAGAAAGGTTTCTATAATATTTTGTCCGATATGAACAGAGATTTTTAAAGCAATTTTAACTCGCCGTTGTACGTATTACATACATGCTCTCCACGTTCATGATAGTACCTTGTAAAAAAAGTCATGGCCAACTTGAAACAAAAAGTTAATTTTCTTCGGATATTTTCTTAGATTGTAACGGTCTTCTGAATGTAATAAATGATTATTAATAAATTTTGTTTATAATATTATTGATTACTTCCTGAAGACGCCAAAATTGTCTTCTGAAAACCTGTCAGTCCAGCCATTTGCCTTTTGTCTGTACATATGTGTGGCGGGGCTTCCATTCATGAAGCCTTTTTCCCCTGCAGCATTAGGATGAATGTCAATATTTTTCAAGTAATATGTTTTCCAACCTTGTGGTATTTATAACCTAAAAAAATATATTTTAATCCACACCCTAGCCATCGGTCTTCACCTTAAAGAATTGGGTTTTGATTGATCTGTAATATTTTTTTCTCGAAAACAATCCTATTTTTGTTCCACAAATGAGATGCCATTAAGCAAACTGATAACAGATATTTTGGTTTTCTGAGAAAAGTGTCAGGTGTATGGCAAAGTTGTTTGCACTTGCAACATGCATAACTGATAGAATGATGGCATTCCTCTATAATCATTTCATATGCTGCTGCTGAAACATCTTTGGATTTTGTACTTAGGAAAAATTACCTGATCTAAACACACAGCTAACAAAAACGACTGACCCTAGTTGCTCGAAATATCGGCCTAAAATAGTCTAAGCTACACTGTCTTTATCTGTATTAAAGTATGGAAAAGGACATTTGCTGGAGAGGACGATACCAATTGCTATAATTGCAATAAATAAATTGATAAATATTTTAAATAATGTTAAACAAAAGCTATCGGATCTTTTTTACAATTTAACTTTGAAGTCCGGGAAGTGAAAACGAAGTTAGCAATTTTTTGACAAGTGCACGTCGTCTAAAGTAAAGCATGACTATTTACCCTATTACCCAAAATACATTTACACCTATCGATCATATACCACAATAAAGGGAATTAAATCATCTTTTAGCAATACCTAATCTATACATGGTTTTTTCCTAAACAAGCTTGATAGCCAGTGAAGAAAACATGCATTTCTTTTGCTTGACAAATCTAACCCTCTGCAAAATACGAATCTGTAGTTTCTTCATTAACTGTTAGAATTTTTTTAATGTATAATTCGAGATATTTTTGTTTGAATTCATTTGAGTCAAAGATGGAATAATAAAGAAAATTATAAAATAAACTTCAGCGATTGGTTAGAGAGCCGGATGCGTCATCGATGGTCGCGTGTTCGATATCCTCCAAGGTCAGCTCGAGTGGCAGCGAAAATTTTTCCGTGGAAACGACACTTAGCACCCAATTTACTATACAGCCAAAGAAAATTGCCGAATATGCCATTTACAACAAGCCAACAAAAATAATATTGTTGGGGTGCTCTTTTCAGGCTGGTCTAAGTGACACATTGAAATCGTCAGTGATTGTGAAGAAAATAACAAATACGTTTTGAGGTGCATGATTTGATATGCTATTGGAGTAAAATTTACAGTTAAGATTTAAAATTCACATATTATGTCTTCGACTATTATTCTCGTTTGCCATATGGTCAAATGTAATAGGATCTGGTGGAAAGAAAGTCTTAACCTTTTCTTTTCAGCCTACCCGAGAACAAAGTCTTCACATGTGCAGTTAAATACTATATTAAGTTGTCTACCAACTTTGCACTATGCAGTGTGCAAACATCTACAAACTTGCTCCTCGGAAAAGAACCACCTATGTAGATGCATTAATGTTGTTAATAATTGACGTTCAGTTCAACAACTAATTGATTAAAGGGTGATAACAATACGCGTTGTTTTCTTAAAGGTATCAGTTCAGTCTGTATTGAATGAGCACCTGATATCATTCGCTCTTCTTACCATATTTTACTGAAACTATGTTTGTAAATGGAGGTACAGACAGGTAATAACCTCTGGCCTGTCACCACTTTCATATATTGTTTTAATGTTGAATAAGTATCCAGACTATATTTTGAAAGACTCGTCCTTGTATTAAGTCCAAATATATACCGTATGTCCATCTGCATGTACGTCGGTTTTATTGAGGGACATTTGCAGTTCAGGACGAAGATGAAGAAAGAAGTTTTGTACAAATGGAATCCGGATTCATCAAACTTTGGTAAGCATGTCATTTACTTGCCTCTTTGGAATTAGGATATACTAGCAAAAAAACAATCTTACAAACAAAACAAGAATTATAATTATTATTACTTTTATTTGCCACGCATCGCCTTACTGGATCATATGCGCAAGTGTTGTCTTATATCCGTTAAACTTTTTTTCCAGTTTCATACAAATCATTGAACTGTTATACAACTTACGTACAAAGTTTTGCAACTAACAGAAAATGTCAGTTGAACGTATATGCCATTACTGTCATAATGACTACAATCTCCATTAAATTACCAAACGTTAATAATAATAGACTATGCAGTTTTAAACACTGGGCAGTTTTATACATTGGGCATTCGTTGTAATCATTACATCGTCGAAATATATTCTGAACCTATCTGCATCATATATTATATATAATATATACGCTTATCAACACATGTATTTACGCTTGACACATGCAATTTAGATATGCTACATATTCGGAGCATCAGTTTCTTAAAACGTTCAGATCTGACTAAACTTTGTGAGCATGACGTAACGTCATATACACGACGGTCTATAAATAACAAATGCGTGATTTTATGCTTGGGGTAATCAAAGGCAAATGTGTCTTTATACTTTTGCAGTGCTGCAAACCATTGCTGGGTATTTCATGTGTATAAATATAAGTCAAATCAGCATCGATTGTTTCATTGCTGCATATGAATGTCTATGATATCATGTTTGGCACTTTTTATTACGTGTGTTTGTGTGTTTGTGTGTGTGTGTGTGTGTGTGTGTGATCTGTGCAATAACATCTTTGCTTGTAATTGGCGTTGCCTTAGCTGGAACTAGGATATATTTGAGGGTTTTTTTTCGGACTAATGTCCTTGAATTATTTAACGTACGTTGATGTTGTCTGTGTGGTAGGTTATGATACATTACATAGTATCTGATCAACCCTTCCCTTCTTTTGTCTATATTTGAATAGGTTCTGGAGTCTTTTTATTTAGCCAATCGTGTTGCCTCTCCTATCAGGTCTTTGTTGAAGCCTTTGTTTACAAAACGATGAGGCAACACTTCAGACCTTTTTCTAGAATGTTGCATTGTCTTAGCAAATTATGTATATCCTCAGTACCCTGTATGTTCCGAATGCAGTGCTTTAGATGACAAATGTATGTTCCGAATGCAGTGCTTTAGATGACAGCTGTATGTTTCGAATGCAGTGCTTTAGATAACGGCTGTATGTTCCGATTACAGTGTTATAGATGACAGCTGGATGGAAAAGATAGGTATGTTTATCAGTTTTTTTTTAGTAAATGATTGTGTTTTTTGTTTATTTTACCGGTTTAGCTGTTGTTTCATACATATTACGTTTGGGTTGTTACGCTTGCACCGAATTTTCTTGACAGATGGAAATGCAAAGTCCTCCAGATCTTCTCTTCCATTCTATCACTTTATTTCGATAAATCGAGTTTACATTAAAGACCCGATAACGGAGACAATATGCATACGTACATGGTCCAAATAAAACATGCAAAACAGTGAATGTAAATTACCTCATCGAATGTAAGTTCCTCGGCCTTTAATATGTCGAAAAACTCGAAAAACTGAAAAAAAAGTGATCAATCTTCACAGATCTGATTATTTTTCAAAGAAACCAGACAAAAGACCAGTTGAAGGACACGGCTCTTCCCCTGGCCATACTTTTTAGTGATATATACTAACTGCAAGTTCCTACAACTACAACTGGAATATCGAAACTAGGAACGAAAAGGAACCAAACTGCGTACGTCGCATAAAAAAACTGAAGCCAAGAAGTTGAAAGAATAATCCGAAAGGGCACACCCACGCTATTTGAAAAAGAAATAAAACCATTATCTCTTTAAAGTCCATACATTTTAATAGAATTGGTTCATTTAGTTTAGTATTCATTTTCTTACCTATAATTACGATTCCTTGAAGTTATTGATATTATTATTACAGTGATTCTTGTTCATAAGAGACAATGTCTTATCCAATATATAATCTACGGCTGCGACACTTTCCTTCTTCTTTTGTAAGCTAAAACCAGCGAGATTGTCATTGTATAATCGGAGTTCAGACCAATAAAACAATTTTGAAACAAAACTTCTATGAGATCCATAGTCACATAAACATTTTGAAATTTCAACGTTCATCATACGTTATGCCTTTGATAACGATTCATTGAGGGACAAAAGCCTTGATGATAATCAGAAACTAACTTTACACTATTCCTGATTTGTCTGTGTATATAATTATTTTCAAAGTGAAGATCATTCATGAGCTGTTTGATTAGTTTTTGTTCTGAAGAAAGGAAACAAGTATAAAGATAAATACTAAGCCATTATCACATCTGCATATTGACCTAGGTTGCTGTGACGTTAGACTATATTGCGGCCACTAGACGCCTAGTACGATAGACTATATAAACAAGAGGCAACCTTGACGTGCAGAACGTTGATGCAGTGTCTTTATTTCACACATCTATGACGAACACAATATTGAAATTTATGTATCTGGCAGTTGAATAGCTTTGTTCATGGTTTTGTTTAACATGTTTTCTTTCTATGTCAAATTTGACTCTGTAACTTTGACTTAATACTGCGCCCATTCTTCTTCGTGCGACCGATACTAAACATTTCCAAATTAAAGAAAAATCCATTCTTTTGTTTTGATGTTAGATACTCTTTTTCAAATTTAATAGTGCAGCTTATGACGTGAACTATCCTTTTCTGACATTGAATGGAGACAAAAATGGGCCAATGGTAACCTGTACCTATTTGCAATTAATGAAGACCTTTATTAAACATTATCAGTGTAAATATGATCATTTGCCAGAGTTTTTCTTAAAATTAGGTAGAAAACTCTTGAAATTCTAACGTTGCAGATGAAAGTAAAAAACTCTTGAAAATCTGAAATAAGTGCAATATGAAGATAGTTACAAATAAGACAAGTAGTTTTAATTGGTGCGTGGGGGAGAAAAAGGAATTCATGTTCATTGTATCCAATTAAATATTATCGTCTTAATAGAAAAAAAAAACATTATACGTGTATTAAGTATTGAAACACATTATAATCCAAGTAAGCATCGGTTAAAAACTAGCAATAGTCCTTCTATAACTTCTAAAACTATCGTTACTTTTTATATCATCCAAATTCTTTAGCAGCTGAATCACTTAAAATTGCATTTCCTGAGAATTTCTGATTGTTGAGGTTACATTTCTATTCCAATCCAAAGTCACAGCTTGGAGGTTATTTTGGCTCGGCTCTTGCGACGGCCGATGTAAACAAAGACACCTTCGAAGATCTCTTGGTAGGAGTACCGATGTTTGCGCCCAAGAATGCTTCCGGTGTGGATGAGGGAAGAGTGTTCGTGTATCTTGGCTCATCCCTTTTGGTAAGTATTGCTCTGATTCCAATAATTTCATGTCTAGTTTGAAAAAACACGGTTTATTTATTAGATTTTTAGGACAGGTATATTCTAGAAAATTGATTTATCCGGTGACCGATCTTCTACGACTAAGAACCACTCGCCGATTGCTATATTCCTACTCAAGAAAGAATTTGTAAACTCAGACATTGCCGTCGGTTTCATATTTTTTGTCTTCCAGCAGTTGATTGAATTGAATAAGTCGTGTTTAATTCCTCTTACTTACAGAAATTTATAGAAACATTCTATTTGAATTTGATAGGGGCAGTTTCAGCTGCTAAAGTCGCTTCTTAAAGGATCTGACGCGCCACGTGCCCGATTCGGAGCGGCTATTACTCCTTTTTGAGATAATAACATGGATGGTTATACGGGTACAATATTTCAATTCTGTGCCAATACATTTCATCCATTGTTGGAATCACTGTTGAAGTGACCTGCAGACCAAATCATGAATAATTTATTTTGTAAACCAGAGGAATATATTAGTGGCATATAGTATTCTATTAATAATCAGTACCCAAGACAGCATAAATTTACACTTGAAGTAGAGATTCTCTTCAGCCAATCAAAACAGGATTTACGAAAGTAACTTCAACTATGTCTTGCTGGTTAGAAAAGCCGTTCTAAAACGAATGTTGCCATCATGTAAAGATCATAACTTGATAACATTAACATGAACTAAATAAAAACAAGAACCAAAGATGTTTAATATGAATATGTGTATGTATTTGACGCAATGATTGTTCTTGCATTTGAGATGTCTGAAGCTATCATACGAGAGTAACTAACATAATTTTACAGAGTATCAAGAACGTTGTTAAATCTGGAGCCTATTGTGAGCTGCAAGTTTATTTCTTTCTTTCACAGCATTTCTGGCTCTTTAAGTTATCATAAATATGAGATTTATTATAACTGTGCAAACAGATATTTCCAAACTGCAGTTAACAACATAGGAGTTATAGCCAAATTTATAATAATTTCAACTATGTGACTTGGTTGTTAAACTTCCGGTCCAATCTGAAATTCTAAACTACATAACTTAATTAATCTTCTAGTCTAGTTTAGTAGTCTACAGTCCATTTTTTGTCGATGAATCTTTTAATCGCATTTTATATTATACATTAATTTCTATACTTACGATATTAATTCAATGTGGAATTCATCGCTCCAATGATTGAGTGTTCCTTAACGGAAAAAGGAGTGATGTCAAAGCAACGTTTTTTACTTTTCCTTATATATTTTACCAGATATTGCAATCGGCGCTCCATACGAAGATGAGGATGTGGGTGCTGTCTACATCTACAACGGATACACGGGTGGATTATGGAGCAAATTTACACAGAGGATTAGCGGGAAGTCTGTACAGTCTGGGCTTAAGGGGTTCGGGATCTCCTTTTCAAGGGCAATTGACATCAACGGTGACCAAGTAAACGGTATGTTCTGAATATGGCTTCAGCACATGATGTAATATTTTTTAGTAGCAATGTCATTCATTTTTTATAAAAAAGAGTGTTATTTCAGTAATTAAAGGTTTGTAAAGTTCATAATGGACTGAGTTTACACATTTGTCTTCTTCACACTAAATGAACTATCCATCTTACCTCGGAGATGGCGCAACAACGAATTTAAGTACAGGTGAGTCTGTCGTTTTTGGAAAAAACGACGAAAAACTACCCCCACCCTCTAAAATATGAATCCGCAGGAAATAGTGTTTAATGATGTAATAATTGGTTGACCCACATTCCATGAAATACGATAATATCCTTTGCCAAATATTTTATCCTTGAATTAAACCTTGTAGAGCTTGTAGAGGCTCCTAGGCAGTCGAAATCTCTAAAAAAAAAAAAAAAAAAAACCTCGCAAATTATCTCCTAATTCGTCAAGATCAAATCAATTCAATATTATTTTTATCCAATGTTGCGGGGTCCCTAAAAGGCGTATGGCCCATAGACCTGTGCACTTCAAAAATTGTAAAACACTCTTTGAATTAACTGAAGTTCAAAAATAAAAACGTACAACTTCATGAAAGAATTTTAATGCCAATATCTAACGTAAAGATTATTTTGAAAATGGTTGAAATAGTCTGTAAGAAATTTTAGTAAACTCTGCATATTAAATGAAATTCCAAATAATATGGTTCGCGATTGTTTCCAGGAGCTTGCACCTCCATGTCATGGATGAAAGAAATAATTGCAGATTAAAAATGGTTAATGTAATATTGGCATGTCATTAGTAGTGACTCTTGTTTTCACTTTATTTTTTACTACTGTTATACACTTCGCGAACGCTCTTTCTCTTCCATTGAGACAACCCATAAGCATTAGATTTTTTGCAAGTAGAATAAAATCAAATACTACATCAATGTTTTCATAGAGTGCTGGATAAATTAATAACCTTTTCTTACAAATGAAGTATACATGTTGTTCTCTAAACTCCGATTTTATTCGGGTCATTTTTTTAGATATTCTAAATTGTTCGTGTGAACAATGTTTAGACAATGCAAAGCATATTTTTTATGGAGTGACCCACGTATAAATTAGCCAGATCAAAACGTTTCGACCTATTCGACCGTTTTTTATATATCAGCTTATGCATAACTAAACAGGAACACAGAATACGTCTTTGAATATATCTTAATTCATATTAAAAATTTCATTTGCAAAACGGGCTGATTTCCTTCTTAGAAGTGAAAATTAAATCGTTGCAACCTAAATTATAATCTCTCTCTCTCTCTCTCTCTCTCTCTCTCTCTCTCTCTCTCTCTCTCTCTCTCTCTCTCTCTCTCTCTCTCTCTCATGTGTATAGTTTTGCATCAATGCTCTACACGCACTATGTACTTTTTAATCATTGTAATATATAGTATATATTTTGCCTCTTGTTGATTTGTGTGCACAATAATTATAAGAGAGGAGACCTTTAATCATGTTATCACATATGGTTTTTGCAAGAAGCAAAAAATGTTTGAATCTGAAATGGATATAATTGGAAAAAGTTAGGCTTTGCAAACAAATCCCTCGATGCCAGCTAGTCACGGGGTGTTCGGTTGACCCTCTACAGTAATTTAAATACCAAGCTCCTTACATGTAAGTAAATATTTCGGTTTGTCTGTGTAGATAACAGAGACAGAAAGACAGAGAATGTATTGTACCGGATACTTCTTTATTTAGTATTTCGGTTCTCAAAATTATCGTGTAATTTTTAAACTTAATCTTAGGTAATTACATCTATGATAGCTCATTTTTGGGGAACTCGACTTTTTAAAATCGAGCTTTTAAGTGCTTTAGTAACATATTTCCAGTTCTTAAGACATTTATTTGTTTGCATGTAACATTATTTATGTATAACTTGTTGCAATGAATAAAGCAACGAAAATCTTAATAATTGGATATATACGATATATCAGCGTTTTATTATTATTATTATTATTATTATTATTATTATTATTATTATTATTATTATTATTATTATTTTGTTGCTTGTTTTCATGGTAGCAATGATTTTGTTTTCATCATTGTTTAAAATATTGTAAAACTATTGTAAACTTGTACATACTTGAAATGTGGTTTGCACGTGATTATTTAATTAGTCGAGTACATACACCACTGGAATAGCGTTTATGGAAATCTAGAACATACCGGTTACAGTTAATCACATGACACATTTACAGTCCTTGCCATTACATATATGGTATTAATATAATCAGCAGACTGAAAATGTGCCCATGCTAATATTTTTGCAGATATTTTTATACAAATGCAGAGTCTAAGCTCTCATTTTTATGCGCTTGTCTTAAATCAGATATATTGTGTTATGCATTGTCCGTACCTATCCAAAGTATAAATTCTATTTCATTTCCACGTTAGCCCTTTTTATGTGTCTCAAAGTAAGATTAACTTGCGCATTCATCCTTCGTCTGTCGAGGTGAACAAGGTATAATGTAATTCGGAAGCCTGATTCCTTATCTAGGATGTAACTCTCTGATCTCTAAAGTTATTTTGATGGTACTTCACCTAGGTGTGTAACCTGCCATACTTGCCTGCAAGGGCAAGTAAAATTAATCTAACACACACACACACACACACACATATACATGTGTATATATATATATATATATATATATATATATATATATATATATATATATATATGCAATAAACTGACGACGAACAGTGCGAAACTAGTAACTAACTAGCCTAAGCGCTTTCGACTCTTAATGAGTCTTTTTCAAAGGCATATATAAGACATATACAAAACAAGCAAATGAACATAAAAACATTCTTTGCAAAACTCTATATGGCTGTCTCTACATGAGTTAAACTTATTGATACATTATCACAACCAACATGTATAGACTTGTTGCGAATAACTAAAGATGTTTAAATTCCCTAAAAGTCCATGAGCCAAAGCGGCATCTGTTACTTTGTGTACATTTATGTATCGCAGATTATAACCAGGATATTTTATTCTATACCGGATATTTTATTCTTATTGTAGTAATTCAGTACGTCGAAGAAACTGAAAAGCTACACAAAAGGATAAACTTTCATAGATCTGATTGGATGACAATGAAGCTGTACAGAAGCCCGGTAGTAGAACACTTCTCCCCTTTCCACACTTTCAGTGATATAACACTTATCGCAATTGCTAACAACCACAGCTGAAGTTCCGAAAACAGGAAGGAAAACGAATCTTACTGGATACGCCGCCTTAGAACATTGAAACCTAACGGTCTAAACCAAGAAGACTAGAAAAAGAAAGTTATGCGCTAGTAGAATTAATCTTTGCAGCCGACAGTTTCTTTTTAAACTTTTCTTAAATCTTCTTAGTACGCTTTAATTACTACTAAGAGTCCAAAACGCTCAGACTAATTAGGCACTAGTTTCGCACTGTTCGTCGTCAGTGTATTGCATCAATCTTTCTCAATCCCTGACATACATGATCCCTTGCTGAATCCAGTGCGCTTGAAAGGGTTGTTATTCGCCATATGATTTGTTATATATATATATATATATATATATATATATATATATATATATATATATATATGCAATAAACTGACGACGAACAGTACGAAACTAGTAACTAACTAGCCTAAGCGCCTTCGACTCTTAATGAGTCTTTTTCAAAGGCAAATACAAACCATATATACGACAAACAAATAAACACAAAAACGTTGTGTTTGTAAACCTCTACATGGCTGTCTCCACATGTGCTAAAACTATAAATACAACCAGCTTGTATAGACTAGTTGCGGAGACTGAAAACGGTGTATAATTCCCTAAAAGTCTACAAGCCAAAGCGACATCTAATTTTACTTTTTGTACATTTATGTAACGCAGATTATATCCCGGATATTTGATTCTATACCGGTTATTCTTATAGTAAAAATTGAAGGATGATAAGAAGATTTAGAAAATGTTAAATTCTACTAGTGCATAGTTTTCATTTTCTAGTCTTCTTAGTTTAGACCGCTTGGTTTCAATGTTCTAAGGCGGCGTATCCAGTATGATTCCTTTTCCTTCCTGGTTTCGGAACTCCAGCTGTGGTTGTTGGCAATAGCGATAAGTATTATATCACTGAAAGTGTGGCCAGGGGAGGAAAAGTGTTCTACGACCGGGCTTCTGTACAGCTTTTTTGTCATCCAATCAGATCTATGAAGGTTTATCCTTTTGTGTAATTTTTCAGTTTCTCCGACGTACTAAAGGCCACAGATCTTACATGTGATGAGATAAATCACATTCTCTGTTTTGCACGTTTTGTTTGGACCATGTATGTTTAGTTTTTCTTTAGTCACTGTGCTAGTGAATGTCTTGGTCTCTATCATATGTTGACAGGTTTTGCATCTTTTATCGCCACAGGGTCCAGATTGACTAGGTTGGTTTTGACTAGCGATTGGCGTTAGCTTTGCCCTGACTAGGATGTCCTTTAGGTTTTTTGGTCTCCGGTAAGCTACTACAGGTTTGTTCGGAAGTATTAGGTTTAGTATGTCTGACGATTGCACGATTGGCCAGTGGTTTGCGATGATTTTTACCTACTTTGGGATTGTCTGGGTGATAGGTCAGAATAAATGGTATCATATCAACCTTTTCTTTCTTTCTGTCCATATCTGAGTAGGTCATCACGGTTTGTTTGTTTGGCCCTTTGGATTGCCTCCGCAATCAGGTCTTTGTCGTAGTCTCAGTAAATTAAATGTTTAGCCAGCTCTTCAGACCTTTCTAGTAATCATTCATCGTGGGAGCAAATTCTGCGTATCCTCAGTGCCTGGCTATATGAAATGTTCCTAATGCAGTGTTTTGGATGACAGCTGGTTGGGAGGAGATACTGGTGTTTGTCGGTTGGTTTCGAGTAGATGTCTGTGTGTAATTTGTTTTCCACCAGTCTGGTTGTTGTGTCCAGGAAAACATGGTTTGAGTTGGAAATTTCTGCTGTGAATTTTATTGAAGGATGGAAGTTGTTTGCCTTTGATATGAAGTCATCCAGACTTTCTCTTCCATACTGCCACTTCATTTCTATATCATCGATAAAGCGTAGCTAATGGTACGCTCAACCGATGCTAAGAGCTGACCCTCAAGTTTTCCCATGAAAATGTTAGCATACGAAGGGGCCATTTTAGTACCCATTGCAGTTCCATTGATTTGTAGGTAGTTTTGTTTTCTTCATTAAATTCAAAGTTGTTGAGTTTTAGGACAAGCTCCAGAATTTGGACTAAGATGTGTGTGGGTGGATTGTTTACAGTTCTTGTTTCCCATGCTTCGCTACATGCCTGTAACCCTTCGTTGTGCGGTATGTTGGTGTACAAAGATGTGACGTCTAAGGAAGCAAGTAATGTATCTGGCAGTAATGGTTCACTAGCTTTGCTTTTTATGAGATAATCTGTCGTGTCTTGAAGATATGATGGTAATTTGTGGACATGTGGTCTCATAAAATGATCTAAATATTCTGATATCCTTTCTGTAGAGTGCCCGTTACCTGAGATTATAGGTCTGCCAGGGTTTCCTTGTTTGTGGATTTTGGGTAGAAGATAAAATCTACCTGCTCTTGGGTTTTCTGGGCTTAAGTAGTTTTTCGTTTGCTGGTCTATGTGTCCGATTTGGTACGCCTCGTCAATAACATTAGTGATGATTTTTGCATATTCCAGCGTTGGATCATGGTCCAGTTTTTGGTAGAACCTAGCGTCACTTAGTTGTCTACTTGCTTCACTACTGTAGATTTCCCTATTCATAACGACAACAGCGGAACCCTTATCTGCAGGCTTAATTATAATGTCTGTTCTGTTTTTCAGTGAGTGAAGGGCATCTGTTTCTTCTTTTGTCAAATTAGAATATTTGTTAGTATGGTTGATATGTCTGGAAGTATCGTTTTCAACGGAGTTGATAAAGGCTTCCAGATTCGGAATTGAAATTTTTGGTGGGGTCCAGCTACTTTTCTTTCTAAATGTGGGTTGTTCGCAGCTTATATTTTCCTTTGATTTGTTTGTTGGTTGCAAGGCAAAATGGGCTTTGAGTCTTAGTCGGCGGATAAACTCTTCGGTGTCATTCTTAAGCTTCCCTCTGTCGTATGTTTTTGGACGGGGACAGAAACTCAAACCTTTTGATAAAAGTTTTATTTATGCATCAGTAAGTTCTAAATTGGAGATGTTGACTACTGTGTTAGTAATAGTTGCATTAGTATTTGTTACAGAGTGCTTGTGATTCTTCCTTTTGCGGCGATTTTTCTTCTTACGGTTGTTTTAAGAAGAAATTTCGTCAATTGAAGTTTCTTCACAACAGTCCTTTGGTTGTAGCTCATGACTTCTAAGTTTTATATATATATATATATATATATATATATATATATATATATATATATATATATATATATATATATATATATATATATATATATATACATGAAAATAGGAACGCATTTATCCTGTAGAGCTATCATTCCCCTCAAAATTGTTAATTCACTCATCTTTACCCACCCTCCACCGAACATATTGACATAAAGTACGATAAAGTGGGTTTTTTTTCAACTTTTCATGTCGTATTTTGAAGTGCTGAAGACACCTGTATGAAATAAAGTTTTTATAATAATTATTGAGATGGACCCCACTTTGGAAATTGGTTATTGGGGATTGGATGTGGGGTGTTTCCAATATCTTATTTAAATTATTGTAGAAACCCCACCCAGGTTCAATTTTGTTTGGAAGTTGAATTAGTGAAAGTTAGATGTACAGATAGAAGCCCCCAGTCAGCAATACCGACGGTTAAATGATTAAATATACAAAAAGGGTGAAGTTCAAGAATAACAATTTAATAACACCGCAATGGTCAAATAATTAAAATTTTCCATGTGAACTTCTTCTGCTCGACCCTTTATTATAGCATATGGCATCACTTGACTCGTAGTGTGAGAGATTTCCAACTATCCTTGTGTTTAACTCATCTGTGTTATTATGTTCTCCGATCTCCTATTTCCTTTTCTTCCTTTCTGACTCTATCCAAGTTCCTTCTCCTTTACCTCCTCGACTAATCTACTCTACAATCCTCCTCTTTCTCTTTCTCCTCCTCCAGAATACTTTTCTTCCTCCACCACCTTCTATCTCTCTTCCCTATGCCGACTACACCTTTGTCGACTCCGACTGTTCTGATAATCTCAATTCCGTCTCCCTTTTAGAGACTAGAGACTACTGAACTTGAACTGGAAGGTTTGTCCCCCGAAAAGCTTCCTGTGAAAACACAAGGATGGTACAATAATTTTCCTTAGCGCTCACATCTCCCACTACACACAGCCTATCATTAGATAACGGCTATTAAATTTCTTCGGTCACGCTTTCATTCACACCGAAATACTTAAGCTTTTGTATGGTAAAACGCCACATAATAAACATAACATTAAAAAGCACGGAATCAATTACCATTATACATACAACAATAAATTACTTCACATCATACATACTCGTAATTAAATTAAACTAAATTATATCACAATAAACAGACGAATTCCTTCTTTATATTACAACTTATATAAAGTACACAAATATTCAAGTATCCATTCCCTGATATTCACATATCTATTGTAACTAATCTTACTTACTTCAATCATTTTCCCAAAATCACAATTCAAACAGGCATAATTTAAAACACAATGCATTACTAAATGTGTTGTTTGCTACAAAGTAATCTACCAGAAAATTACGAAATTGATTCTGATCAAAAGTTAACAATCTACATAATTATATGCGTAAAATTCATATCCATTTCTCAAATACGCATATAAATCAAAGACTACAAAAGTAATTCTTAATAATAAAACAATCCCAGTAATTAAGTATCCATACTACAAATAACTACAATTATGAGGCTATAATATTCTGCAAAAAAAAAAACTTACGGACTTTTTCGAAGCTTTTCTTCTCTTATAATCTGGTTCTAAGCTTTACAGCCAAACTATAAGTGGCTCAACTGAGTACCCTATTATTTCGCAATCAGTCTAGGCGTACTGAAAAATTTTGCTGCGAGTTTGAGCTTTAATTCTAATCTAAGTTTTAATCAGATCCTCTATCTTAATTCCGATTGGATGGCGATGTGGAGTGATCCAATCAAATTAGCGGACAATGTCCACGTGGGGACGGTCACAACTTACGGGCTTCCTTTGATATACAAACCAATATTAACACCTGGGTGAGATTACTACAAGCCTTTGTCTAGCTGGTACTATTATAGCCTGGCTGACGGTCACGGCATCCATGTATAACGAATAAACACTAACTTGCGGCGATGTTTGCACCTCAAGCGTTGTAATGCCCTGGTTTATGCACTTCCTGATAGATGGTTGAGCGAACCTGACAAATATCTTACCAACTACTGAAGGATATGTTTTTACTCCAGACTGCCAATACACTTTCTAAAGTCGTTAATTCCATTCCAAAATTATTTCCCAATATCGTAAATTAAGTCAAAATTCAATGCCAGGGAGTGTAAAAAAAGAAAAGGACCAATTTAGGTCCATATCGTAATATTTTGTTGCATCTGAAAATTTTGTTTCAAATCCAAATAGTCTTTGGGTGTTGTTTTTTTTTTTGTTTCATTTAAGTCGAGAAAATAGATAAAACATTTGTTCTGAAAGAACGTTGAGTTCCATCAAGAAGAACAAAAGAAGTATGGGCTTACTGATCCAGTTATACTCCTGTAATCAAAGATCACTTCCTGTATTTCCAAATTATGCTTTGATTTATCGTTAAAATGACAAATCCCTGATGAAAAAATATAGCGCAAGGTAATCTTAACAACACCCTCTTTCTAGTCTAAATTATGACATTATGTACATTATTTAAAACAAACACTTAGCGTCATTACGAAACAGTTTAAAGCCACTTACAAACAGACCCGCCAATATTGTAAAGTTTTTCATCACAATGCTCGAGGTAATTTAATAACAGGCTTTTCAAAGACTGTTAGCAATAACAAATCCATAGAATCTACCAGATATAATTACTTTTCTTAGTAAAACTGATTGCTAATATGAGCTGCTATAGTTATCAGAGCAAACGTATAGCTACTATTCAAAGGAGACGTGGATCTTTAATTTGTAATATATCTTCCTTATCTACTTTTTGTTAACATATGATCACTTTTATAGTTTAAAAATCCGTACGTTTCTGACATTATATCCATAATTTACTGAATTGCATATAAATCCCTCAAGATCCTTCCACAGTAATTTAAATCTAAATCTAAATTTAAATAAAATTTGCATTAAATCTAAATCTATATCTAAAGATTTCACCTTTCCATTAATTGTAACTAGATTCTCTCGCCATTATATTCCTAAGATTAATACTGTCAGTAACAATTCTAATTTGAGTGTTTCTGAGCATCATAAACATGAAGTTGTTGAATATTGCTTTTAAAGAATTACATATAAAACTGTTTTGAGCTTCTAGAATATCTTTTGATTAGATATATTTATCCGATCATCTAAAAACATTTTTTGCATTGTCTTATTTACGTAATTTCTTTTTCCAAGCTTTAGCACGTAATTCGTGCGTTCTTTTCCAATTCATACCATCTATCCTTGAATTTTAATATAACATTTTTCTAAGTATTTCTATGCAGTCCTCTAGTAAATCTTCTTGTCATACACTTTTAAACGTTTCCACATATATGTTGTCTGATAATCTCCAATATTGTTTTCGCCTTGGACATTTTAAAAAGGCTAAAATCAAAACAATTGCTGCAGGATCAGTCTTATATCATGTCAAAACACTTGAATCAGCTGAATTCATAAAATCATGTAGGATACTTAAGGATTTAGTATTTATTTAAATTTGACGAATGATGAACCGTAAAAACACTATCTTTATGCAATATGTTTCGCGAAGTTTGCACAGCGTTTTTTTTTTTGGTTCATAATTAGTTGAATTTACAAAATGAAATCAATCCTTATAATCAAATTCAACAAAGATAGTCAAACAAAGTGACAGTTTTTAACATTCTTTGATTTAATTATAGCTTTCTTTTCCTAGTCTTCTTGGTTTAGACCGCTTGGTTTCAATGTTCTAAGGCGGCGTATCCAGTAAGATTACTTTTCCTTCCTGGTTTCAGAACTCCATCTGTGGTTGCTAGAAATTGTAATAAGTGTTATATCACTGAAAGTGAGACCAGGGGAGGAGAAGTGTTCTACCACCGGACTTTTGAACGTACAGCTTCTTTGTCATCCAGTAAGATCTATGAATGTTTATCCTTTTTGCAACTTTTTAGTTTCTCCGACATACTGAAGGCTACAGATCTTACATTTATTGAACGAAGATAGAGGCTGATATGATGCCATCTATTCTGACCTATTTTCAGACAACGCAAAGTAGGTAAAATCATCGCAAAAAACTAGCCCATCGTGGAATCGTCGGACGTTCTAGACTGATCTTACCGAACAAACCCTGTAGTAGCCTAACGGAGACCAAAAATCCTCAAAGACAACCTAGTCAGCGCATAGCTAACGCCAATCACTAGTCAAGACCACCTAGTTAATCTTGACCCTGTGTCGATAAAAGATGCAAAACCTGTCAACATATGATAGAGACCAGGACATTCACTAGCACAGTAATTAGAGAACAACTAAACATACATGCTCCAAACAAAACGTGCAAAACAGAGAATGTAATTTATATCAACACATGTAAGATCTGTAAATTATGAGATTCTGGTCTATCCATATAATCTGCCAACTGTGAAATGCTCAACTGAGTGTCAACAGCCTGACACACAATGGCTGTTGCCCCGTTTTGGGACAGTCGTAACAGCTAACAGTTTTGGGAATAAGCAACGACCTTCTTAAAAAGTATGGAGTTTCTCGTATATATGAGATATTCACCTTCCACCGTATTTCCATATTGCATTCGGTCATTGACTCTTTTTTTATCGTTGCTTCATCTGGCTTATCTGGACTTTGTAATCCAGTTATGTAATTGTCACAGGGCAACGGCCAGCTTCTCTCTCTCTCTCTCTCTCTCTCTCTCTCTCTCTCTCTCTCTCTCTCTCTCTCTCTCTCTCTCTCTCTCTCTCTCTCTCTCTCTCTCTCTCTCTCTCTATATATATATATATATATATATACATACATACATACATACATACATACATACATACATACATACATACATACATACATACATACATACATACATACATACATGCATGCATGCATGCATGCATGCATACATACATACATTCATACATACATTCATACATACATACATACATACATACATACATACATACATACATACATACATACATACATACATACATACATACATACATACATACATACATACATACATACATACATACATACATACATACATACATACATACTCGTGTTCTTCTATAGTATAAGCTACAGCGTGTTAAATAGGCTTAGAGTAGGGACAAGAGTGTAGACCTATTTTTCCATTGTTGTTGGATAGTTAGTGACCGCAGCGTGTCTAACAGTTCTCAGTTTCACTTTACTGACATGCGTACGATAACTTATCCTTTTGTTAAGATCCTACGTAGACGTAAGTGGTTTCCGGTAAACACTTTCCACTTTTCAATTAGCTCTCTTTATAACAAAATTCATGTGTAGTTTGGAATGTGAAAAAAAGCACTACAAGGATCCGGCTAAAGAAGGATTGGCAATGCAGGTGATGTGAGAAAAATCATCGAGTGTTAGAAAGTGGCATTGTAATTGTGTTTTTTTTGAATCAGAAGTGCTCATGATTTATCCAAAGCGAAACTCTCTGGATGGAATACACATAATTTTTAAAATTTATTGCATTGGTTAGTCCAAGTTGGATAACACAAAAGCGATGCAATTTTTAAAAGGTTTTCACTTTTTTAAAATGTGGAGATCTCTAATGGTGGTGTTTATATATTCCATGTGTCTCATAACAACCTCGGATGCTTTCAATATCATGGAGAAAGACGCTCCAGTGTTTAGGGGAGGAAATCTTAGGGACAGCTATTTTGGATATTCAGTTGCGGTTCATTCTGATGGTGGATCTGACAAATGGTATGTATGTATGTATGTATGTATGTATGTATGTATGTATGTATATATGTATCTATGTATGTATGTATGTATGTATGTATGTATGTATGTATGTATGTATGTATGTATGTATGTATGTATGTATGTATGTATGTATGTGTGTGTGTGTGTACATGATAGTAATACATCGGAAAACAATCAGAATACATAAATAAATAGACGGATGGATGAATAACAAAAAGATTAATAAATAGATAAATATATTATTTTCATTATCAGAGTTTATGAATTACAAAGAAATCATTTTACTGTAGGGGAAAGGTACTTAGAATCTACTTATGTGAATGTATACGGTAATAGATTTGTGATATCATCTTGGATTCGTGCTCACACCCGTTATATGTGACAGCACTCGGAAATATAAATGTACATAAGGAAAATATATCATACTGAGTCATGAAAGGTCTATCACCAGAAAATGCTATTGTCACAAACGAGTGAAATATGAGAGAGAGAGAGAGAGAGAGAGAGAGAGAGAGAGAGAGAGAGAGAGAGAGAGAGAGAGAGAGAGAGAGAGAGAGATTGGTATTCTTTTATTCCTCCATTTTTTGAAGATTTTAAGATAAAGTACAGAATTGCAATATAATATATTAAATCACAAAAATGTTGATTCGTTACTTATAAAGTCTTCTGAATTACTTGTAACAGCAAACTAATGCATATATTAATATGGCTACCAAATAGATAGATTACAATAACATTCTGCTTTTAAAAAATTTTAAAAAATATTATTACAGAGTAAATATATGCTTCAACATTTGAAAGTAGAACGACACAAAAAATTATTTAAAATAGCATCCCAAATGTTATATAGTCCAGTACAAATATTTCATTTCTTATATTCTGAAGAAGTTTCCTATTGAATCGAGTATATAGTATCCTTTATCTTAATGAAGTACTTGGTAGAGAGTCTGATCACATTAATCCATGCCTGATATTCCAAACGCTCTGAGATCTCATTTAAACCAACAAGTATCATAATAAGTATATCATCATCGATCTGATCACAGAAATCACGGTAAATCACTGGAGGCATATACGAAAAAAGACTTTCCATTAAGTGGTTTCTGTGGTCTAAGGTTAAAGGACAATTCATCGCAATGTGCAGAATACGGTCATGACTTTTTTTGCCACATAAGTGACACAGTCCAGGTCTTGCTTTATTTCCTTCAATATGAATTAATGTCCCATATTCCATTTGTCTGCTTGAGTCAGTGTAAGCAACTTTCCATAGATGGTGCATTTTTAGTCCTGGATTAATTTTTAGAAATCTACACAATCACTCTGATGAGTTTCTGATACACGTTTCATGTTTTCTTCCCTCTAATACCTGTATTCTTGTCCCAATTAAGTTTTTCCATGATATTTTGTCTGGAAATTTTCCAGCGAAATTGAAGTCGTTGAGATAGTCTTCTAAATTATACTTTTTAAGTACAGTACTTATATATAAAAGAATTATAGCTATGTTGGGGATCAAAGATCAAACTTCCAATAGTCCAGAGAAAAACCTTTTTAGCAATTAAGTTTGCCGATGTCCTACACATGCGACCAAGGAATACGAGTTTTTGTTTATCTATGCGAGCTTCCATTGAAATCATACCCAAGCATGATACCGTAGATCCAATAGGCAATCTTTGAGGAAAACCTTGTACTTTCCGGGCAAAATATCATTGTATTTCTCCAGTGCTTCAATGCCTTGATATGATATATAAAACCAGAGTTCTGAGCCATACAGAGCAGACGGCAATTGAGTATAGCCAGGTAAGTTCACCTGATTCATTGTTATCCCACAATTAGTCCTTACTAGCTCACTCAATAGGTCATTTAAGTACACCAGAAAAAGAAAAGCGGACATTACTCGCCATTGAGCAACACCACTCCTTATCGAAAATGTGTTAGATATATCTCCCTTACATGTTACACACAGAGAGAGAGAGAGAGAGAGAGAGAGAGAGAGAGAGAGAGAGAGAGAGAGAGAGAGAGAGAGAGAGAGAGAGAGAGAGAGAGAGAGAGATATTTCTAGTTTACAATTCAGATCAACTGTTTTTAACCCATCATATTGTTGTTGATGAAATATTTCATGTTTCTCTCACGAAAGGATTTATGTCGGAGCCCCTCGAGACAATGATACGACATTACCAGATATTGATCGTCCTGGCCTCCTGTACAAATGCAGAGTCAACATCACCTTCTGCGACCCCATTGTAGTAGATGGTATATCTGCGCCAAAAGACATCTCCACTTTCTTACCTACCTATTCTTTAGTTACCTACCTAACTACAGTCTCTCCTTGTTTCTGTTTTTCTTAACTACAGTATGCCTACCTATAATACACTGAAAGGTTGCAACACCTTTGTACCTTAATAAACACAGATATGCGCACACATACATACATACATACATACATACATACATACATACATACATACATACATACATACATACATACATACATACATACATACATACATACATGCATGCATGCATGCATGCATGCATGCATGCATGCATGCATGCATGCATGCATGCGGGCGGGCGGGCAGGCAGGCAGGCAGACATACAGACAGACAGACAGACAGACATATAACTAAAAAACTTTTTAATGACTCTAAATTCAGTGTATCAATCATGCACTTTCATGAAATTTCTAATACTTAAAATTTAATTTTGTGTTCAAGTGCGGTATATATATATATATATATATATATATATATATATATATATATATATATATATATATATATATATATATATATATATATATATATATATATATATATATATATATATAAAGTTGTATTTATGATTGCATATATGAATGCATGTGTATATTCACTATCAGTGAAATAACATTTCAATGAATGCGTACTCCATATTGAAGTTATATAAATTCTAATATTTTACATATACATTAATATGTTATCTTTAATATATAAATGTAAACAATATTTTCTTTGTTATCCTCCGTTTTCTCTATTTTCCTAGCATCTTTCCTGTGATTTTAAATAAACGAAAATACTTGTATAGAAATGTATACCTGTTTGTCCTATAGTTGAAATTATGTAAAAATTTAAATGTATTCTAAGTATTATCATCTATTTTTATGTCAGTTAATTTTTTTATTAAAAAAGAAAATAAATAAACAATCTTGATATATTTTTGTATTCATCATCTATATTTATTGATGGCTGTTAAAGAGTTTTAAATCCCTCATCATATGATGTGTCAGTATACGCCTCATAAATTATTACATTTATTATTTTGATCCTTCTGATCATTTTTTCTGCCATGATAAAATTCATCAAATTCCTTTCACTGAAATTGTCCTTTTACACTGTTCAAAATGGCTCAAAAGCAACTTGAAAATAGTTGAGCATTTTATCAGATTTAATTAAGAACGAATGCAAACAAAAATTAAAAATTAATAATCCAAGTAGAGCAGACAATGAAGTAATTGCAAGAATTCACTGATAAGGATTGACCAACATGGATGCAAAACAAAATAATAAAAATGCAAACTTTTTAAAATGCGAAAGCCATAAAAAAAATATTAAAGTCTATGTCAGATGTAATAATGCTAGGCATAACATCTTTGATTAGTACAATTATTCTAATCTAAAGGAGTTATAACAGGGTTGAAACAGCTTGATAAAAAGAAACGGAATACAAGATTTTACTGGGATTTTAGCTTATATTTGTCTACATTAGGTGTAAGTTTAAGCACATCCATTTGCAACAAAAATGTGATAAATCGGACAATAAACCTCTGTAAACATAATAAACAATATTTAAGTAAAAAGGAAACAAACTCATCCGTAAAGAGTACTAGACATTCTGCAATCGATGCAGTTTTCCTTTTGGTCAAGGTTATAACAATTGCTGTCTCTTTCGATTTCATATGTTTGTTTGTTTAGAAATCAAGGTATAAAACAGACTAACTCATCTGAAATAATCGCATGGGAATGAGTACAGTTATTGAGAGAAGAGAACAAGTTATAAAGTTCTAGAATAAGTCTCAAGCTAGTGAATCAAAATAATTAATTTTGACACAATTCTACTCATCTCTTGTAATCAACATATATATATATATATATATATATATATATATATATATATATATATATATATGTGTGTGTGTGTGTGTGTGTGTGTGTGTGTGTGTGTGTGTGTGTGTGTGTGAATATCCCTTTCTTTTGCAGACTCTGACCGTTCTTGTGAATCTTTAAAATTTATTTTTTGTTCTTCTTCAAACACATTGACGGATATATTCAATTCATCTTCAACAGTATAAATAACTTTTTTCTTTATTATACAGTTATTGGAACATTTTGCATATTTTTCTATCCATTTCGCATGAATTCTAAGGGTATTGATAATTTATTCTGTTCGATTCTAACAAAACCTTAAATATGCATTTTTAACGTTAAGGCAGGCTTATTTATGTCAAACCTATTCATGTAAGCCTTTTAGCATTTTTAACGTTAAGGCAGGCTTATTTAGGTCAGGCCTATTCATGTTAACCTTTTCAAATTTTCAACGTTTAGGCAGGCTTATTTAGGTCAAACTTATTTTTAACGTTAAGGCAGGCTTATTTAGGTCAAACCTATTCATTTATACCTATATATGTTGTAGCTTATCTAGGACTATGTAAGGTCATGAAAGTCAATCTGTTGAAACCCTGTTTTGTACACTTATTTATTCCATGATCAAATGTTATTTGTAAAATCTCAAATGCCCGTTCAATTACTTCATCCACTTGATTTTAATTACGCAAAACCACTTGATCCATCAGACATTTTCTTCATGAAATTTAATATTTTCTTGTTTGTATAATGAACCTTTGTGACAAATTGGCGGCGTTCAAAACATATCAATCTCTTTCACTACGGTTCGTTGCTAGGGAATGACCTCCGCGGTGTAATTTACCCAGTGTGGATAGATAGAAAGAAGAATGCAGATCACTGAACAAGTATATTGAAGAAATAAACACGACGAGCTTCCTTTCAATGAACAAATATAAAATTTAATCAGTTTATCAACAGAATTTAAAATGAAAAGAAATCAATGACTTGATTACAAAAGAAGGAAAATGGTACTAACATGTACTCAAATAAAAAGACAATACAAATTTCTTTAAATGTAAAATTACTTTCAACGTTAATATATTATCTTCATTGCCAATGAGATGTGACCTTTGAGTGCAACGATGAGAGACTTCATCACCTATTTTATGCGGACATCAAGACTTCCGTTCGTCCCTGCTCCGCCGATCTTTGTCTAACTGTTTGGTCTTGGACTCTTGTCCGTCGAACTCTGATTTAACAATCGTCTCTGAACTCAGATTTCGGCTTATAATTTACTCTGGTCTTGTGATTGGTTCAGGGATTTCTCAGGTGAATCCAGGAAAGCTGCTTCCTTCAATAAATAAAATGTCTCGCAATAGACAATAGGTCACATTCTCAAGTATATCTATATTTTTACATTAATTCTGCTCAGAAAACAAAAGGCATAAATTCTGCCGCAGTAACGCATTGCTCCCTGACTGTTATGTTTACATAAACGGTCAATGCTTGTTCTGACCTTAATTCGGGTCACGCTAGGGATGGTCAATTAAATTCAACTCAGCCGTATGTAACCCCCTTGACTTCTTACTCTACCAATCTAGCAGTGTTAAGTTATAAATGGCTTAGACCCTCAGATCTAACTATTCTAAAATAGTTTACTCGACCAATTAAATATTACAAACTAGTATATAGATATACACTTAAGTGATCAATTAAATATTACAAACTAGTATATGGATATACATGTAATGTTAGGTCATACTCATTCTAGAGAGAGTTAATCCATAAAACTATGAAACATTACCCATCCTTCCTTAAGCTTAATTCATGAAAATTCTTAATCACTTAATCACTCCTATGTATTAAAGATTCAATTACATGCAATTTTGTCAACTAATCTAATGAAATTTTAATTGCATTCAATCTTGCCAATTCACTAAATGAATTGATAATTAGAAAATCAAAGAATAAAATGTAATGACTAGCATTTCACTAAAATCCTGCAAAATGAAATCGTACATACCTAAATCATATCAAAAATACATTGGCAAATATATCAACAAATGAAATAACATATTAAAATAGGGAAACTAAGATTGCGTACCTTTTGCCGTTTTCTTTATTCGTTTCCACGAACCTCACGTATAGTCCGTCTCCTAACTGAGACAACTATCTGGCCCCTTACTCTATAACGAAAACGTACCTTTTACGAATCAAAATGTAGAGTTTGCCTACTCGCTGAGACAAAACTCTCGCTTTACTGCCAAATCACGAGATAACGTCTTACACGCTCCCGGAGTCGACCACTCTTTTTTTCAAGAAAGATTGAAGGACTGAAGAATTTTTCGAAAGTAAAACCTTTAATTTTTTTACAGAGTTACGCCCATAAATCCATATTAACCAATCGGAATAGACTGTTTCCTAAACCTGTTCCGTAGAAATTTAGGATTGACAAGACAACTAAACAACTAATCATGCCGTAATTAACATTCCTTTGAACAATCATCTATGGCCAGCTCCCGCCCTTTACCCGATTATTTTGGGAAAGGGTCTTATGTCATTCTCTTATACCATAGCATATGACTCGGTCAAGTGACGTCGGCTAGAACGAATTCCCTTTTAACGTTCAGAGATGAAATAAAAATAATCATCTAACTATCTCTAGCCCTTTCTACTTTAATTAGGTTGACTTTGATATAATTCCTTTAACCAAAGCTTCTAAGAGTTTTCATAAACCTACACATCACAACCTTTATCATCGTTATTCTCAATTTGCTACTATTAGGCTGTTTGTTATCAATACCTCATTTTTTTCCTAGTTATAACACGATGATTTTGGCAATTCAGCATAACATTTTTAGATTTGATATTTCTTATTAACTTTATTTCTTTTCATTGATCATTGGTTTATTATTTCTATAAACACAACAAACTGGTTTTCTTCCGATTTATTCGCTTTTCCTGTATGTTTGAGTGAATTCACAATATATATCTGCAGCTTCGGTTTAACTTTCTCCATACCGATTCCATTCTGAGTAAATTAAATTTATTCACCGTTTTTCTCTCTTTCAAGATTTCTCTAACAACTTCATTAGTCTATCTCCATTTTTTGTTTATCATTTTTTGCAGACCAAGAGTTCCTGGAAATAAACAACTTTCACTATTTCAGTGTATTCTTTGTATGTTTCGTGTGTTTGCCTGTCAACAATGTCTGCCGTCTACTATTCATTAACGAGACTAATATTGTCTCTTTTCTTAGTTAATCATTCGTTTAAATCAGCCTATATTCTTTTCTTTTCATCACATGCATTCTGTTTAGAATGCTAATATTGTTAGCCACTAACAATCAATTGCTTAAATTCTTTTTTTAAGAGGTCCGAGTAAATTGTATTTAAAGAGAAGTAATTAAAATTAATATTATGAATACTACTTAAGTTACATTCTTTTTATGATTTTTAATATATACATTCCCATGTCATATTTCATTCATAATATATTTATGATGCTATCCAATAAAGCATGTTGAATATTATTTATATATTGAGGATACTTTTTGTTTTCTCCCAAAAGAGAACGTATTGACGCATATTTTAGAAGTCACAAATTTACATATTGCGTTCTTATTTTGTTTCATACACTATGCAAATTTGAATTCAGATATTGATGGTTTTGTGCATGTGCGTGCCTATTACACAATCTCAGAGTATATGTGTATATCTCGGAGTTCCAGTTATCTCCCTTTCGCCCTTTCTGACACATAAATTTAAAAATTCGGCTGTTAATTGTGACAATCTAATTCAAATTCTGATTCGATCGTCAACCTTTGTGTCAACTGTTGAAGAGATACAACTGCGCATTGCATTATTCAATGCCCAATCGGTAGAACCATCGGAAAAGCGCACAGAAATAGTTAATTTTATCAACGATCAGAACATCGATATCTTTTTCCTGACAGAAACATGGCTGAAAACATCAAGCAAGGATCCCAAGTGCGCGGTTCTAACACCCACCGGTTACTCCATAAAGTCGTTTCCCCGCCACTCCTGCGGAGGAGGAATTGCTCTCATCACAAGGAACTCCATAATCAACCGTCTTAACTACACTTCAACTTTCAATTTTGACCACACATCGTTTGAACTAGTCCAAACTACACTCACACTAGAACAATGGTCAGTCCATTTTTTCTGCCTCTACCGCCCTCTTTTTATTAGAAAAAACAAGCTGACAGAATCTCTCTTATTGGAGCAGTTTCCAAATCTCCTGGAGTATGGAAATTCTATAGGTGGCAACCTAATTATTCTTGGTGATTTCACTGTGACAGTCCTGAAAACCCATGCACATTGAAACTCCTAGATTCCATTCACGTTTTCAACCTCAAACAGTCAGTTAGCCAACCCACCCATAAACATGGTCACATTTAAGATTGGATTCTTTACAGACCTGATGATAATATTCTTCAATCCTCCCTAGTGTGCCACGAATTTTCATCAGATCATCTCTGCATTATATACCATCTTGACGTATCAGTCCCTAACCCTCCAAATTTATTTGCTACTAAGAGAAACGTCCGTATGATAAAAAGAACCAAACCAATGGACGACATCCAAGCAAACCTAACAACTAGCATAGCTACTACAGCAGAACAACTTGATAACTGCCTGCGTTCATTGCTCGACAAACACGCCTCAGCAATCAAGTGCAAAGTAGCAATTCAGAAGCGTTATCTGTGGTATGGCAGTATTAGGGACCAGCTTTGCACTGCTAAAAGAGACCGACGTAAAGCTGAGAGGTTTTGGCTTTCCACCAGACTCACTATTTGTAAACATATTTATGATGCCGCTAAGAAGATTGTCACAAACATAGTCCATTAAGCGAAATCGGCCCACAACAGTATTAAGATCACATAAAGTTCCAGCTGCAATGAGCTATTAGAGATTACTAACAAGCTACTGTCAAGGAACAAATGTACACCACTGCCAGCAACCTTCTCTCAAGTCGACCTTCCGGACCTGTTTGCAAATTTCTTCCGTGACAAAGTACAAACCATCAGAGATAAACATGACAACACAATTTCAGTGGACTTGTCATCACCATACAGTTGCGATACAGACTTTAAGCGGCAACCATTATCAGCATTTGAAACTGTCTCTATAGATTTAGTACGTACAATCGTGAGAAATAGTATACCAAAGTCATTTGAACTGGATCCGATTCCGACGTCACTTCTGCTAGAGTGCTTGGATCCAATATTGCCTTCACTAGCTAATGTTTTTAATACGTCTCTCGCATCTGGGGAATTCCATTCATTTTAAAAAACTGCCATTGTAAAACCTCTGCTGAAGAAAGCAACACTTGACCATAATGCTCTAAAGAACTATCGCGCAGTTTCTAATCTTCCATTCATGTCAAAAATCTTTTAAAAAAAAGTTGTTCTATCCCAACTTGCATCTCATCTAAATTCAAACAGTCTTTTTAGCAATGTACAGTCTGCATATCGCCATCGCCACAGTACTGAAACCGCTCTTCTGAAAGTAGTCAACAACCTTCTCTCTGCTTTGGATGGCGGAAAGACTACAGTCCTCACTCTCCTTGATTTATCTTCAGCATTTGATACTATAGACCATGATACATTACTTCACCGTCTCCAGCATGTATTTGGCATTCACGATACGGTCTTACTATGGTTCAAGTCCTACTTGGTCAACAGGACAGAAATTATGTCTGCAAATGGAAAACACTCCAGCCCAGTTGATCTATGCAGTAGTGTTCCACAGGGATCTGTTCTTGGACCTGTTCTCTTCATTCTGTACATTCAGCCACTCTCAAGTGTTATATATCATAATCCAGTGTCTCACCAAATGTATGCTGATGATACTCAAATATACAAATCTAGCCATCCAGCTGAAGTTGAAGCTACCATCCAAGACATAGAGAGGTGCATTTCTGATGTGAAATCATGGTTGACACGTAACAAGCTGCAGATAAATGATGATAAAACTGAAGCCATCCTGATTACAAAACAAAGACTTTCTCGTTCACATCCTTTACCTCAGACAATAAATATTAGCAATACTAACATTAAATTCAAGTAGTCAGTACGAAACCTAGGTGTCACTCTTGACAATACTCTCTCATTGCATCAACATGTCATGAACATATGCCGGGCTGCATATCTTGAACTGAGACGTATCAGCTCCATTCGCAAGTATCTGTCAGTTGATGCCACAAAGACACTTGTGTGTGTTCCTTAGTACTGGACTATTGTAATTCAAAAATCTGTCTGGTTCATCTCAATATCTACTTCAGAAACTTCAAAAAGTTCACAACACTGCTGGTTGGATCATCCTTAGAGTACCACGATCAGAGCATGCCTCTCCGCTGCTCTTTCCCCTACACTGGCTATCAATACGATCCAGAATTAAACATAAAAATTGTTCTCTGTGCTACGTTTCACTGACGGGCTCCAGTCCAACATACCTATCTGACCTCACCCATGTGTATACACCTGCAAGATGCTTACACTCCTCTTCTGACACTCGCATTCTCAATATTCCCACTATGAAGTTGAAATCATATGGACAACGTTCTTTTGCATACATGAGCCCAGCAACGTGGAACGAATTACCCACTGCACTTAGACACAAAGACACAGTGATCTCGTTCAAGAGCGCCCTTAAAACTCATCTATTTTAACTGCAAGAACAGTCATAATAACCTAATAATGTATTTTTTCTAACGTATCCTTACCTTAAAAATTTACAGCATGTTTTCTGTTTCTAATTTTGTTGTGGTTTTTTTTGGTAATCATTTCATTATATATGGTTTGTTTTTCATGCTCTTTTTTAAGCGTTGTCAAATGTTGTAAAGCGCTTAGAGCTTCTAAAAATTAGGCGCTGTATAAAGTCGTCGTCATTATTATTATTATTATTATTATTATTATTATTATTATTATTATTATTATTATTATTATTATTATTATTATTATTATTATATGTATGTGCATATATGTATTTTTGTTTATGTAAGCATGTGTATGGGTATGTATATGAGTATGCTATAAATGTAAGTATATATACTTAAGTATATGTCTTTAGTATTTATTGAATGTATGTAAATTGGATATGTTTGATTTTCATGATTTATTAAACGTGTCACCATCAATGTTTTGTAGAAAATGTAAATGTATATACTTGCTGATGGCCAGTAAGCTAAATGCATCAAAGTTCTTCTTTGTTTCTACAGTCCATTGACCTTTATGTAAACCAACTGACTTTAAGGATGTAGTATATTGTTTCAAGCGAAAATCCGCTTCCAGAGAATACTTTAGGCTTGATAAATTGTGTTTAGTTGTTATCAAACGGGATCGACAATAAATATTTTTATTTTTAGCAATTTGCAAGGTTCCATCTATTATTTCAACGGAACGAGTGGTTTCAGAGTTATTTCAAATAACGTCATTACTATGCTTCGGTTTAGTAGAACTAATTTAAATACAGCATTTGTTATTTTCAATCGAACTTTGTCTTGAGAAAAATGCCATCTGTGTGTCTCACCAGTCTTTGTATACTGACGTTGTACAATCTAAGAGATCGGCATGTTGTATTTTAAGTTTAACCGAATATAATAGTTTTATTTACCACCAACCAATGCGTGATGTTTTTCTTCTTAGTACTACGCTATTTTAACTATAGTGCTATCAGTGTTAATGCTGCTTAGTTTGATGTTATCATCAATAATTGTAATCTGTAAATCGACAAATTTTATACAGCAGGAAAGTGTTATATGCATTTAATAATCTACACATTTACACGGGTATTTTCTTTAATTATATACTTCAACATAACTAGCATTGATCACTTTTATATCCACTAAATTTGTAAACAAAATGGCATATTTCTCGATACCGACAGTGCTTATTTCGTGGTCGATTCGAGAAATAATTACATAATCGCTCTTAAAACTGTTGAATCCAATACAATATAACTTTGCGGCGTTATTTATGAAGTGTGCAAAAATTTTATTTTAGTGCTTGATCCGTCATCTTGTTTCCTTAGTGTGCTTGAAAATTTTACTGTTTTTCTTTTACTGTTTTCGTCCCTATTGAGTGGCTTGGATTTTTTAAAAATGCCATTGTTAGAAGTTGTGAATTTATTACATTAGTTTTGTCATATTCATCAACGATTAGGTTACTGTAACCATTATATTACATCAGTATTCGTGATTATAGTGATACAGTGTGTTTATAATGTATTAATTCTGGTAAAATGCGTTTAATCTAACGTAACGAACGAATACTGGTTCCTGATTAAATTTCAGCTAATACCTTTTTCGAGAATATAACAGTCGCTGGACAACAGAGGACTTTCATTCCAGGAAAGAATGGACAATGGCTTGGAGGGGCATTGGATATAAATAAAGGAAATGCGGTAAGACAGTATTTATACGGGCACCAACATATCTCACTGTCTCCAGTCCAAAAATATCTTCATGGTAGGACTCATGTTAATATCGAACTTGCTTTGGATACCTGTGAACACTAAAGTTTCCAAGAACGAGCGTTTGTAAAATGTTATCAGAAATATGTCCTGGGCCACAGTTAATACCTTTATAACCTCAAAAAAAAAACGCCAACCCTCATTTTGCCTAAACAAAAATAAGGTATTCAGTTGATTTTTGTGTACACATGTTAGCCCTAATTCTATTACTCAGCTACCCGGCACTGCACAAACCGTAACGCCCACAAGAACAGTTCCTATATCCAGTCGACTGGTTCTGGTTGGTTTATGTAATGCATGGATAGGAAGCGTAAATCTCAACTTTAAAAAAAAAAAAAAATCTTAATTTCAGAAAAGTCAGATTTCAACTAGTAAACGCTACATGCGGTAGACGGCCTGTAAACGGTATTTTCGTCCTACCACAACTAAAATTACATATACGTTAAAGTCCAGTGAGCACTAATTATATGTATCCCAGGCAATATATCCCCCATTTATGGGCCACATGCTTTGTACGCAAAGGTGTGTGTGTGTTTGTGTGTGTGTTTGTGTGTGTGTGTGTGTGTGTGTGTGTGTGTGTGTGTGTGTGTGTGTGTGGTAGAGAGAAAAAGAGAGAGAAAAAGAAAGAGCATTCATGTGAATAGCTTAATAAGAGACAGAGGAATATAAAAAATCAGTTCCTATCTATACTATAAGGCGAAACATTTTTTTTGCGAATATATTACATACAAACATATATAAACGCACAGAAGCACACATAGCGAGAGGAGGAGAAAACATAGAAACAGAGACAGTGGATATATGGACAGACAGAGCAATCTACTGTATATATTTTGCAGTTTGTGTGCGCCCATCGCTGGTATAACCAGAGCAAAAAAATGGTTGGTACAGACACTTACGAGAAGCAATACTTCCAAAATGGCATGTGTTACGAGTCGGCTGCTTCGAAGCCTACCGTCTGGCTGAAATTCCCACTTTTGACCCTAGAGGGACAAAACTTTGAAAACAAAACAGATTCACGTGGATCTGTAATCTACTACACTTGGGGATTTGGAAGTCTTGGTATAGCAGTTCATTTTGTAGGAACGGTAAGAATACAACAACAAAGAAACATAAAAACATGCAAACAGATGAAAAGCAAGTTATTTTTCCTATTGTTTTTCCCGGGTACTGATAAACATCATGTTAATCTTAAGAATTTTTTCACAGTATTTTAACTTTGCGTTGTTGCTCATTTAACATTCTTCATTATTATCTTGTTTATCGATCATTAAATAAATTTTTCTAAAGGTTTTTCTTCTTTCTTGTGATATCGTTATTATTATTATTATTATTATTATTATTATTATTATTATTATTATTATTATTATTATTATTATTATTATTATTATTATTATTGCAGGTTTACGCAGATATATTGATCGGTACACCCGGAGTACGCTCTTGGACAGGTAATATAAACATGATTATAATTTTAGCAAGCAGAGCAAATAAACAGAAATTGATTCACAAAAGTAGATACAAAAAAATGAATAATTCTTCCTTTTAATATTATTTGGGTGAGTGATTTTTATTTGGTTTTTCACGATATCATTAAAGCACTGCCAGAAAGAGAATGGCTGTGTTTTTATATTATAACTTAGAATCTGCGTAACTGGTATCCGAATTATTATGTTTTTAGAATCGTGCTGAGAATTCAAGTCATTGAATTACGAATTACTAAACTCATTGGATTCCTGCTGAGAATTCAAGAAAATAATGCTCTAGAGATTGAACTTTGAAAAAATACAGAGAGAGGAGAACTAAAGATGAATTTCGCATTATGGATGCTCTTGAAGCAAGCATATGATATTTGCTATTTCTTTATATGATTCTCTTTCAAATTTTATTTTTGCAAAATTGCGAGGAGAAAGTGGGGCAAAATATATCACCATATTGTTCAGAATGATTTATGACCGCTTTGCGATTCTAAGATGATTCCCAGGATCAAAGCTTAACTTCTCCCGAATTCTAAAGGTGCATGTTGCTCATTACTTTAGTATAAGTACATCCCTTACGCCATTAGTTTTGTCACAAGTGTTAATGACCATGTACAGCTTATGTTCGATTTGCTATGATTTCATGCGCACAAAAAAAAATCCATTTCAATTATCAGAAATTATTTAGGGAGTTCTGTTATAAAATCTCTTACACAAACTTTTATAGTGAAATTGACTTATGAAAGATTTTTTGACTGATATTTTAAATAAATATTTCATACGATTTGACCAGCTCAAGGAAGGCACTAGAGTACTGTGTTTACAGTAGAATTTCGACTTTCCTCAAAATTCACTGATTTTCACACACCATTGGTATATTTTTTAATAAGCTGCAGCAAGCTTGAACAACATCTCGAACTCAGGACCTGCGCAAGTGTTTCCTGCTTTACATTAGCGAAGGATTTTGCTTCAGTTTGGGGTGAACATAATCAATGAATTTTCTTTGCAGGTGGATTTGTTCATTTGAAAGAGAACAATCCTTTCTATTCGGAAAACAAGATGTTGCCAAATGACACATCTGAGTTGATAGGTGAGTGAAAACTTTATCCCTATATTGAAGTTTATCGCATGCTGAACCTAGATTTGGGCAAACTAATATTAATATAAAGCGAGAAAAAGAAACTTGATGACTAATGTTGGGGTACACTGGTACAAAATGCTGAGCTTAGAGAGCATATTACCTTTAGGGGACAAAGAAATCAAGGCCGATATACTGACGGTTCAAAAGAAAGAAAAGACGTTAATTTTTACTATTATCTCAAAACCAGCGAGCAAACTCTCACTGAATGAGAACCTCGCGTTAGTGATGAAGTATAGTATGTTCGCTGTCCCTTGACTTACAACAAAATTCAATTTACTTCAAATGTTGAGTAATACTTTTGACCCTACTCAGTTTCTAACTTCTTCTTGGACTTACACCTATATCTGTTTCTGTCATTTTGTATGGCTTCATTAAAATGCTTGCCCGATACTTATATGGCTCAAAATCAAGAACACTGGAAGAATTGCTACTCATGTGTTCCACAATAATGGAGAAACCACCACCAGCAGTTGATTCGTACAAAAAATAATGCACAATTCAAACAATTATTAGAAAATGCACAAAGTATGAAGAGGAAATTGCATTATTTATCTGCAATATACAGGGTATCGTCGTTTCACTAACTTAATCTGTTTTCATTCTCTACTTCTTGAGATTTACATGGCAAACATAATATTTTTAATTTTAAGACAACTTAGCGATATAAATAAAATATTCTGTGTATTAAATCGGTGTGTCTGTTTTTGAACCTCTCTTTTGAAGATATTGAGCATATGTGCATGGCATTTGCACGTGTTTGCAGATACATAGCCCAGTAACCTCAATCATCAAGTGCAAATCTAGCAAGCCGCATAAGGTACATAGTACGTGCACGCACGAGATTGGTCTTTTTAAACTGATTTTCAGTATTGTTGTGATATTTAATAACAAATTGTTCCAAACATTACTGATCATCTTACTGCTGAAAATCGTGTTGTGTGCTGGAGTTATGTGTTGTGGGTAACTTCGATACAAATGTAGAAATTTCAATAAAGTAACACGTTTAATTCGTGTTGCTTCTAAGCTGAAGTGATTGTATATGGACGTCAGGGTTGTATCCAGTATCCGATCGTTTTCCGTATGACATAAATTGGATCATGAAAAACTCAGACAGACCCAGAGAAATTTATTGGACTCTGAATTTTGCGATGACGTTTGCGACGACGTTTGCGATAATGTTTTCGTCATGACATGGTACTGAATTAGTCTCTTCACATTGACATGCATGAAAAAGTGAATAGATTGTGTGAAGCGTCCAACCAATGCTGTCTCGAAGTCATCCTGCAGAAGACATGGGCAATGCACCTCACTGAACCCGACGGTAGAGGATGACGAGAACGCCACTTACGTGGGCATTATAGACAGCAATCAAAGTGGCACGAGCGAAGACACTAAGACATGGATTCTGCAGGCTGAGAACCACCTGGAAATCTCCAAAGTGCTGTCTGAAAACCCAAGGAAAATTTTACAATACCATCGTCAGATTCTTTGTCATCAGTGGATTGGGATGTTGGAGCGTGACACAATGAACGGAAAAAGTATTTTTTCTTTCCACAAAGGAAGAAGACTGGGACATGTATTACATATGCCTCCCAACAGCATTTTCAGCCTAGCATTAAGATGGCTGCCAGGTAATATCGCTGGCAAAGTACTAATGACATGCTCCAAAGGACTGTCACCGCCACATCTCTCTCTCTCTCTCTCTCTCTCTCTCTCTCTCTCTCTCTCTCTCTCTCTCTCTCTCTCTCTCTCTCTCTCTCTCTCTCTCTCTCTCTCTCTCTCTCTCTCTCTCTCTCTCTCTCTCTCTCTTCCATGCATGATAGCTATTGTCCTCCGATTCTGTATGGGGAGATGGTACAGGACAACACAATCCCTTCGTAACAGTAGCAGCATCTAAAGCATTGTGACCTAAATTTGATGAACACAAGTCTCGTGCTATATTAGCTCTTGCCCATTAAGACTTGAATAGCCATATATTATATGCAGTTGAACATGGACCTTAAGAAAAATGCAGAAAATAATTTTTTTAATTCATTTTATACAATACATGTGCCACTCCTTTATGACTTAGGAATCGACAATTTCATTTGTGTCGGGGCGGGGAAACGCGACTGCTCAGTTGGAATGAAGTTAAATACATAAATATGTACAAAATGGAACATAAGACAAAAATTAAGAAATGGTGTGTGAAGAATATGAATGAATTATAGTAGGCACAATAGAAAGAACTTTATTTCTATTTAAGAAAAATTAAAGAAAAAATGTTAAAAAGGTAAAGAAAATGCTCAGATTGGGCTTGAAGAGCTACTGTCCGATCCCGTAATGCTAAAAATGACAATATTATATTTGGGATTTTTTTATTTTAAAAAATCAGCTAATTTTATGAATATCATTGCGCTGTAAGTAAACAAACTGTTCTTCAATAAACATTTCTGTGAAAATTTCTGCAGTGAGTAGTTTGTGTTATAATGTGTCTGTAGGCGACAGAGTAATTGGGATTTTTAAATCAAGATTACGAACGATAACTCAAACCTGAGTACTAAAATACTGAATGAAATTGAAACAGATCAGAGTAATGCTAATGAATAATAATTTTTTGTTTACTGGATTCAGTGCTGTTTTCATAACTTTAATGAATTCACGTCAATATACGATCCTCTTTTCCCGAGTACCAGTATATTTGAAATCAAAGAAGACTGAAGTATAAATAACAAATGCACGGAAATTTTATTTTTAACCGTCATTCCATTTTAAAAGAATATTTAGTCAAATACAGAATTATCAGCTACTTAATTTTTATTGCTGTGAACCTCATTCTTCCATGCAACTCTTCTATATTTGGCAGATGGTCAAAGTTTTTGCATATTTCCTTCATTTTTCTGCTCGTAAATGGGAATATGTATAAAGTTTGCATATGTCTTTGATAGTTATAAGAAAGTATCTTCTAGATTGTTACAAAAAATGATCTCGAATGCGCTGTCAAAATTAGTTTTTGATTAAACATGGGAATTTAGGAACTAAATTAACTGTAAGAAATATTGTTTGAAAATTTGACACTGACAAATAGCTACAATAGCAAGATCAAATATCTAATGATAGACGTCAAATAACTGACAGATAAAATTAATAATGAAACATCAGGTATATCTTTTAGTGGTAACCGTGACAAGCTAAAACTTTCGCTCGTCAGAACTAATAACAGCGAGTATTTAAATTATCTCGAACAATTGTATCAAAAGTCGCTAGCAGAATTTAAAATCTTTCACCATCCGATCAGTCAACAAAATTATATTAAACTTACAATTGATCTTGATCGGTCAAAATATACGTTATCGATACATAAAATATCTTCTAAGCAAACCTCAAATAAAAGATTTGTTTGAATGTCATCGTTGTGTGAGCGGTAAAGTAAAGTTTAGTCTCTATCATCGTGATAATGATATATTTATAATATCAACGATTGAAACATTAATAGTTGGTAATGAGGTATAAATAATGTACTTAACCTTTCGCCTGGTGAAGTTGTCCGCTTGAGCGGAAATCACACATTGATTATAATAGAATTCGAGCTCCTTATATACTTCTGACAGACCATTCTCGAACGTTAAAAAGAGTCACAAATACGAAGTTTTATTTTCCGTGTGGGTGTTCACGTGATCTCCAAATGATGTTAAAGTGATGACTAAGGCATTTACCTGGCTCGGTTTCTAAAGAAACATTGGTTAAAGCAACATCTCTTATATTGCTGGCTCATAGCGCGATTATTGATTACATTACCTTACGCAACATCTGTTACGAAGTCTAGGTATTTTGTGTAAAGTTATAGGATTACATTTGCGCTAGAACCAGCCTTTTGGTTTTGTGCAAATCGTTTGGGGTGGGAGTTTTAGGACAGAGAGAGGGAGTAATTTGTATTTGTTCTAATAGTTGAAAAGGGGTAAAAAGAGGTGCTTGCGCTAGAACCAGCCTTTTCCTCTACTACTAACTCGTCCCATACCTTTCAAATTTATAATAGCCCCTGTCCATGTACCTGGACCTTCTACCAGTTGCAAAGCTGTCAATATTCCCAAGTGCAAACCTACGTTCAAGGCAGCACCAGCTGTCAATTCGAATGTATGTGCCAGTTCAGCAACCAAGACGTCCGAAACCTGCAGGAAGCAGTTTAGGTTTCCGAAGGGTTGGTATCGTCTGGAAAAAACCGAAAAAAGTAAAGGAGATGTAGATCCAAATCCGTATGCTAAATCAGCTTTCCTGCATACGTTTAGAAAAACACCGTACACACAGAGCGCTTCCTAATGACCCGCTCTCCACATCCAAGAGATCTGCATTCGTCAATATCAGAAGAACAGTGCAGAGAGAGAGAGAGAGAGAGAGAGAGAGAGAGAGAGAGAGAGAGAGAGAGAGAGAGAGAGAGAGAGAGAGAGAGAGAGAGAGAGAGAGATAGATCCGATATATACAGAACACATGGATGAGCAAAAAGGCAGACGAGATACAGTCGTATGCAGACCGCAGTGACATGAAGCGATTCTACGATGCGCTCAAAACAATCTTTGGTCCCATTATATTAGGAGCTTCCCCCCTCCTAAGTGCAGATGAGAACACGCTGATCACTGATATGGAAGAGATTCTCAAAAGCTGGGCAGAACACATCGCCAGAGTCCTCAACCGTCCATTCTCCATAAGTGTTGAAGCCATCGTTCGACTGCCCCAAGTCCCAACCAACGCTTCCCTCTCAGATTCGCCAAGTCTCATAGAAGTAAAGGCAATTAAAAGCCTCTCCAGTGGAAAAGCATTGGGCTTTGACTCCATTCCAGCGAAAGTCTGCGCAGCTGGTGGTACCCTACTGACGCAGAAGCTTTCTGACCTCTTCGTGTATATGTGGAACCAGGAGAGGATTCCGCAAGAGTTCAAAGACACCTCTATTGCCCACCTCTATACAAGCGGAAGGGGAACCGGCAAGCATGCGACAACCACCATGGCATCTCCCTATTATTCATAGCAGGGAAGATACTGGCCAGAATTCTGCTAAACCGACTAACCGTCCACATGGAACAAGACTTGCTACCGGAGGTCAGTCCGGCTTTAGGCAGGATCGAGGCACCGTGGACATGATTTTTGCAGCCAGACAACTCCAGGAGAAATGATAAGAGCAGAACGTCGGCCTCTACACCACTTTTGTGGACCTCACTAAGGCTTTTGACATTGTGAGTCGTGAAAGTCTGTGGAGGATCATGTCAAAGTTGGGGTGCCATGAGAAGTTCACCACCATGTTCAGACTATTCAATGATGGCAAACTCGCTAGAGTACGGGATGAAGGAGAGTTATCCCTGCCTATCCTAGTGACAAATGGTGTCAAACAGGGTGTGTTCTTGCTCCGACCCTTTTCAACATGATGTTCACAGCGATGCTGACCGACGCTTTCCGTGAGGATCACATTGGCATCGATATCCGGTTTAGGACAGATGGGAACATCTTCAGCCTGAGAAGACTAGACTGCGGGCTAAGACCAAAGTCCAGGAAGACACTATCCGCGACCTCCTTTTTGCTGACGACTGTGCTTTCAATGTTTGTACTCAGTCTGACATGCAAGAAATTATGGATCGCTTCTTCAAAGCCTGAACAGACTTTGGACTCACAATAAGTACGACGAAGACGGAAATCATGTACCAGCCTGCACCCTCAATCCCCTACACTAAACTAAATATTACTGTCAATGGCCAGAAACTCGCCGTTGCTGCCAAGTTCATTAACCTTGGCACGACCTTGTTACGCATAGTCTCCATCGACGAAGCGGTCACTCTCAGGATTGCTAAAGCAATCTTAGCCTTCGACAGACTCCACAACTCTGTGTGGAATAGAAGAGGATTCAGCCTGAAAACCAATATCAAGGTTACCGCGCAGTAGTACAGCAATCCATCTTTTACACATGTGAGACATGGACGGTATACAGTCGTCATGAAAGACGGCTAAACTCCTTCCACATGCGCTGTCTCAGAAAAGTGCTCAACATCAAACAAATGGCATGACAAGATTCCTGACACAGAAGTCCACCAGAGAGCAGAGATGGCAAGCGTCCATGCCATGCTCAGAAGATCACAGCTCCGTTGGGCTGACCATGACAGCCGTATGCCTGATGAGCGCATCCCGAAGAGACTGTTTTATGAGGAACTCGCTGAATGAAAGCGTTCCAGAAGAGGCCAAAATAAGCGATACAAAGACATGAAGTCATGAAGATTTGATCGAGAGAGGTGGTATCAGCTTGCCGAAGACCGCGATGCCTGGACCAAACAGATCGATTCAGGCGATGCTGATTTTGAAGAGCAATTCCCTGCCTTCTTTGCCATTGGCACTTCAGAACGCGGATTGACCTCACCAGCCATCTGCGCACTCACAGACTAGCCCAGACGTGAAGTCATGGTCGTCTTCGAGAACGAAGGACGAACAACAGCAAACAAAAATTCAGTGATAACGATTTCTGTAAACAAAATTTATTCCTTTTTAAGTATAATGGATATGTCATGAGTTGGTGGAAAATTCTGCATCTTTTCGCCACTAGTGAAATACAGGCTTTAACACGCACTTGATGAAGTATATAGGTTATTCACTTGGAGGAATCAAATAAACTCTTTATTTTATGCTAAAACTTTTGTTGGTTGGTAATATGTATAAAATACTGAAAATGTGGATTCGATTTCTTTGACGTTATACAGCGCGATGTCAGCGGTTTATCGTTTATATTCTAAGTGTTATGTATATATTAGCACATAATATAAGAGCAGTGACATTATTCTCCTTGCTAAAAAAAATTAAAACAGCGCATAAATAACCAGATTTGAAGATAAAACGTGAAAGCACATTATGTGTTTGGAACTAGGTTCGCCATTTTGCAAGGTGACCATATACGCAACAAAGACTAAACAAATGTATTAATGGCACTTTAGCTAGTTTGGAGCTTCTCGTGGGTCGGTGGTTCTTCCAAGGGTTATCCAAGGGTTCTTCCTCCGCCATTTATGCTGACCGCCATGTATAGCCTATCTTGTGATAAAAATGGCGTTAAACCCTACAACAAAAATAGCATTGGTCATAATGCTGTCGATGACAAAAGTGTCACCATATTTATGCACTTAATTGCACTGAACATTCAAGCTGATTTATATTGGAAAGTCCACTAATTCACAACCTAACATATTGTTCCAAGCGTGTATATGATCAGGATCATGATTGTTTTGAAGCCAAGTTGGATAATGGGGGGATGGTAGTGATATTGCAGATGTCGCAGGTTAGAAAATCCTATGCATCTTATATTGATAACCGAGTTAACAAGAGATGGATGGGAATGTCCTGGAGAGTGTCACAGATGGCAGCAAAAGACAGGGCGTGGTCAAGAGGTTTATTGTTGTTCTTCTTCTTCTTGTTCTGGGGCTTAACGCCATTTTTCAGCACACGATAGGCTATATACGTGGCGGCCAGTATTAATGGTGGAGGAAGAAATCGCGAAATCCGCGGAAAAAACCACCGACCCACGAGAAGCTACTGGCAAGCTTTGTCGCATATCCACATTCGCCGAATCTTAGACTCGAACTCACGCAGACATGGGTGAGATGGCATTGATCCGTAACGGACAGCGCTTTAGATAACTCAGCCACTTGGTGCCCTTCAAGAGGTTTGTTAAGGGCTTATGTTACAATGGCAATAAAGAATATTAGGAACAAAAGAAAATGGAGCTTAAAACTTGGAAAACCTACTTTAGTTAATTCATTTTTAGTTAATTCGAAACTATGTTTCGACCTCTCCTATGCCATTTAAGGTGATACTTGTACACATACATATAACATTTTGCACGGTTATTCTCTTTTTGAATGTTGAAAGAATATTCAAACAAATTATAGGTGAATAGTAAAACTAAGTATTGTTTCCTGTCAAATATATTGCTTTGATCGCTTGTTGTTGTATTCTCTTGAAGCTATTGCAAAATGTACATCTAATGTTTTAAGTAAACTGTACCATATGCACACCAGCTTGTTTTGAACCAAAACGATTTACATTCAAGATTGTATGTGTGCATTCTGTTAATTTATTATTAGCTAGCTCATCAGGAAAAATAAGAATGATTCACAATTTCCTTCTAAACAAACAGCATTTTGTTACGATAGTGATAACTTTACCAGTGGTAGTATCAATACCTAGGGACGCATGCGCAAATCTAGTGGAGCGTGTAGACGGTTATATAAACAACTTCAAACGGCTGGACTGTCTATATTTGAAAAATAATTCATTGCTAATACAACAGTGGGTCGTCAGAGAAAAAAATTTAACAGGGCAAGGACAGTTTGTGATTCGCTGCTATTCGATGTTACAATGACGATAACGCGGCTGTAGTGTTGGATATAGTCGTTTCACTTGTTCACCCAGGGAAAGCAATCAGTTACTATTATTGACTAGATAATTTTTCCTTTTGTTGACTGTTTCAGTCGTAGGAACAACCAGGTGCTTGTGATCAAAGCAATTATTTATCAACTTCGCTTAAGGTAGATAATAAGCATAAACATGTTTTCTTTAATTACGACAAATGTTGCCTGCACGAATGAACAACAAAACTAAAGACGAGCCAGTGCTCTGTTCACTGCGTCAATGCCGTCCCATATTTGCATTACGTACATAAAATATAACGATATAAAAGCAACAACTTATGAAGATTTTATATCAAAAATTTTCATTACATATGTCCTAATAATTGAACTGAAATAATCTTGAACATTTCAAGACTGAACCTTTTGCACGCGTGAAATTTTATTAGCAGTCAACATGGGTCAAATAGACTATACACGTTTTGTGGGCAGTCAAGGTACATGAAAAAAGTAACACTATACGTGTTGTATGATCAGTGAAAATATGTACAAAATTGACTATATATATATATATATATATATATATATATATATATATATATATATATATATATATATATATATATATATATATACATACATACAAACACTCACACACAGGTGGTGTATAGTCAGTTAGGGTAATTTCGAATAGAATATACATGGTTTATGGCTAGTAAAGGTACTTTGAATAGACTAATAGACTATACGTGGTTTGTAGCCAGTCAGGGTAATTCAAAATAGAATATGTGTTTTATGGGCAATTAATGTATATGAAATAGACTTTACACTATTTTCAAAGCAAATGTTCTTATCCATTTTATTTCTAGTCTACGATTTCTAAGTTTTCGGAGTAAATTCAGCAAAGTGAAACATCTCTTTTATAATTTTTACTGAATTTAAAATGCCAACAAAAACCGTATATGTTATCACAAATTCATTTACCTCAAAGCAACTGGACATAAATTGTGGTTTACAGTCTCGTCAAATACGCGCAAGTTTTGAGCCAACTTTGGTCTTAATAAATAATTTTAATTTTCAATGTCGGAAGTTGTTCACTCCTTAGTTAATTAATGTGATTATAAAGCTTACTTAAAGGATAAAAGTAGTTAATAACCTGAGCTATTTGCCCTTTTTGAACAGGAGGAACTTCTATGATAGAAATCGACAAAATATATTGCGCTAGTTTTCAAATAGTTAATTTACAAATATTTATTATTTTCAAAATTGAAAATTGAAGATTTAGATGTGTACAAAAGATTGGATTTGATATAGAAAATATAGTTATCCGACATTACTATTGAGAACTATATTTTATGCATATAATGCAATATGGCGGCATAAGAAGACAAAGTCACAGTCGAAACTCTCCTGGTCTTGAGGGATTCAGTATATTTTGTGCATTCTGCCAGCGGTGAATTGCCGATCCCAAAAATTTGATACCAATTCCTGCAAATAAATTCGAGGTTCTTTCGGGACTTCACGAAAATTTCCGAGTGATATCCAGATTGTAGACAAGAGTGTTGGACGAGTGACACTTAAAGAAAATGCAAAACTGTCGCAAAGTCGATATAAATAAATTTCATATTAGCTTTGATATAAATCATCGTTATTATTGCTTAACATTTTGTAATGATGTTATGAAAATGGTGTTTCTAAAGAGGTCTTTTATAGTGATACTAATATTATTTTGTGCATCTCAAGTTTATACTATTTTAGGTTATTTTATCTCAGATTTATGCTATTTTAGGTTATGCGATCTCGAGTGGAAAATACTTCGGAGGCGAAGATATTTACTTTGCGGTCGGTGGACCAAGACTTGATCTCACAGGAAAGGTTAGTTTAATGTTTATGCCATTCCTTTTATAGTAAATATATATTCCAATAAAATACCATAACTTTACGATAATTGTCTCATCTATCAATATCACATTAAAATTTTTTATCGTTTTTCGTTTGGTGTGTGGTGGCTTGTGGAGGTAGTTTTAGCAGCAACGATGACACATTTTGGGCTATATCATGCATATGAAGTATGAGGTAAGTGTCTTTCCGAAGGACACACCGAGGCAGCCGAATCGGCTAGCCGCTTATCCAGCACACGACCCATGGATTATATTCTTTGTCCTGAGGGTTTAACACTTTTTTACAGCGCTTGATAGGCAATGCATGGCTGCCAATAACTGGGAGAGAACGAACCTAGGAAAACCCTGGTAAGTACTACCAATTCAAGCAAAGCTACTGGCAAGCTTTCTTACATAGCCACAGTGGCCGAGGTGATCGGTAAAAGCGAGCGCTAGAGACCACTCTCCTCTTTCCCTCCCCCACCATTACGTCTCGAGCACTCTATCAGATGAGCATTTGCCAGCTTTCCTCCGGCGAGGATAAAAATGGTCGATATACAATCTTCAAAAACAACTTTTGCTTTCCTTTCATATCTCTTGACGTTTACACGTTTGGCGTGCTTTAATTACCTACCATTAGTTTCGTTAAAAATTATCAAATTTGACCACATTTGCGAATAAAATAAAAACTTGACAGTTTATGAATGAAATACATGTATTTCCTTTATTGAGAGAACCGTATTTTGGATTCCTTTCACTTTGTCCTACTTCTAGGTGCTCTTCTTCAAAATGAATAGTACTCCCTACGACCTGAATCAGCCGTTTGTGACACTGAATGGAGAAGAAAATGGCAAAAGAGACGAAAATGGCAATATGGTAATATCTACGTTTTAATAATTAATGTAAGCCTTGATTTTTCTGTGTCAATGCAAACATAATTAATTTCAAGCCTTTTTCTTCAGAAAAAGAAAAGAAATCCATGCAATTCTGAGGTGGTTGTAGCTAAGATGACTAGAGGGCCATGTAAGCTAATGACATGGCTCAGCGTACGTGCTCCACGCAACGAAAATTGCTTGTTGCCATTCTGGACACCATAATTCTTGTCCGATTTTGATCACATTGGAAATATGATCTTGTCAAGATATTGGACAAATGCGTTAGTTGGCCCCTCCCCCATATTAATGGGTCGATCTTGCATCTGATTGGCATAGTTGGTTACAAATCTAGATACCATATTTCCAATGCGACTTTCATCTGTTATGTGTCTATAAAAGTAACAAAGAAAAGAGTGAAGCCAACAAGCTTTGTAAAATTTAACAAAATAATTTATTTCTCTAGGAAGCAAAGTAAAAATACGAAAAAGAACTTACGGTATATGAAATTATTCCAAAATAAATCCTAGAATTAATAAATATAAGTCATATCAATATAAAGTTCTAAGTGAATCATTGGAAGGTGATGATGTGTTCAATAACCTGCTCTTTCCTGATGTGTCAACAGTTTCTTGCTGAATCACCAAGAATATTATTCCAGTTTGGAATTCCAAAAGACTTTCAATGAATGTCTTTGTCCATGAATTCAGATAAGCACTAGCATTTTCCAAGGAAAAATAAAATGCTTATTCCGAAAAATAATAAAATTTTCAACTCAAACTGGTCAAAACAAAACACCTTTGAGCTTTAAAGGTTTTTAGCACAACTGGCTATTTCCTCTTTAGATAACGAATATACAGTAAATTAAGACGTAGAACAGTTCCCGAATGGGGTACGTGATCACTTCTCTACCGAACAACGTATTAATATCATATGCCTAAAAATCATTTACTTTAGTATAGCCTTAAGTAGAATCAATAATTGTTTACTCTGGGAAAATTAAAAAAATTTAAAAGTTGTTTACATAGAACTGCCTTACTGGTCCTGAGTCAAGGTCAGCAAAAGATGCACTGTTTCATTTACTGATTGTTTATCAAGTCAAAGAGAACTGTTTTGAATTTTTAAAAATACTTCAGTAGACAAAATTAACATTACAATAACATGAAATGTAATAAAATAAAATATTTAAAACTAGCAAACAAATAATCAAATTATGTATACATTGCACATAAAACTTGTTATATGATCTTCGGTTGTCACAATATTATATATATATATATATATATATATATATATATATATATATATATATATATATATATATATATATATATATATATATATATCGAACTATCAATAATCTATAAACCATATTCCCTATCAAATCTTGAGCAATATTGCTGTATATACTAAAATAATATCTCCTCAATTACTAATCAAGACCCTTGAACATAAAAAGAGGTGATTTTGCATGCGAATACCTGAGCTTTCTAAACACTTTTACAATTTTCTGATCCTTTTTTGTAAAAATAAAACTTTACAAAATGTCTCATATTATCAGGATGCCCAGTTAGTTTTATTAATGTAGTGACCTTGACCTGATAAACTGAATTTCCTAAAACTCGAAAGATAGCAATTCTAACCCTATTCTAATTATGCTTGCCAGATTGGATACTATTAGCAAGATGTAGAGGAGATTTGCTAAATGCGACATCTATGTATAATTATGAGGTGATCTTGCATCTGATTGCCTGTGATTTTACCATTCTAGATAATATATTTTTGATAACATTTTGATCAAACTTGTCAAACAGGCTTGTAGCTTTAAAATCTCCGTATATTTTGATTGGATTATAAGACCCACTTATGACCCGATCTTGCATTTTATTGAATGAGTTTCTCCACACTCTAGACACTCTGTAATTATTACCAGACTTTATTAAACTATGAGAAAGAGTCTTGAATCATCACTGTTCTGGATAACTTTTATTATTTTATTATGATCAAGATCTCATCCGATTTATTTGGAAATCTTGTGTATGATTAGCTGAAAATTTTACTATGCTGAGACCAAATATTGATTGGATTTTCCTCCAACTTGGTTAATAAGGTAATGTCATCATTTTAATGGACATATTTTATCACGATTACGATGATCTGCATATATTAATGAGATTGGTGTTGCCACTGATTGACCGAGTTTCAACCTTTCGAGAGATGAATAATATATTTCTCATCCATTTGTTAAAGAACTTTCGTAAGGGTTCGATGATGAGCACCAGACATTTTATATTATTTATACCTTTCAAAAAGATACGTGTCCATTTACAGAATAATATGCAATGTCCATATTACATAATGTTTAGAAATATTTCACTGAGGTTTGTGTTCTTACAATGCTACATACGACAGAATTGTATTTTGTCAGCAGTAAAGTTACATAATACATGATAGACGAAACAGTCCATTTCTGAAAATGTCCTTACGAAAATCTGCCTTTTGTAAGAGAATATAACATACCTTACATGTTATATATATATATATATATATATATATATATATATATATATATATATATATATATATATATATATATATATATATATATATATACAACGGTCTTAATTATTGACAACATGAAAATCCAAGTAAAAAGCGCTTTAAGAAACGCTGCAAAATGTCCTTATGTAACATTTTTTAACTTTTTCTACCCATTATCTAGCTTCTCAATCAGTCTAATCACCTTCAGCCATGTACCCTGAGACGTTCTGATTTTTGAGGCTGTATTTCTGTTTCTTTCCAAAGTCACAGGTTGGAGGTTATTTTGGCTCGGCTCTTGCGACGGCCGATGTAAACAAAGACACCTTCGATGATCTCTTGGTAGGGGCACCGATGTTTGCTTCCAAGAATGCTACTGGTCAGGAAGAGGGAAGAGTGTTTGTGTATCTTGGCTCATCCGTTTTGGTATGTATAGGTCCAGCATCATTGATCTATGGAACCGGTCTAAAATTAGGTTTTATATGTTAGATTGTTTTCAAGCCTACGTTAGCGGTAAAATATCCATATAAGTAACTTTCCGACAACGGCGGTTGTGTCAACATTTTCTTAAGGCTTTGGTTAACATTTCGTTATTCATAAACACCTAAATAGATTCTCTTCATACTTGGAATTAATTGTTACGAAACAATAACATTTAATTAATATTTTAAGCCTCTTTTGGGGTCATGATACCAGTCATATATGATTTGCTTTAAGGTTTATGTTTGTAAAGATTTCTTGCGTTTGCTAATATTTACTGAACCTCCTGATAGATTCCCACAATCTTTAGCATTGATCGTTATAAAGCTGAAGTTATTTGTACTACGGTACATTCCTTTTTCTATTTGACATTATGGTCAAGGGTCACAAACATAGAAGATTGGTGTCGATGTTTTGGCTACAAGTATTTCTTCATTGCTTATATGTTCCAAATTCCAAATTTCTATAAGCTTGATAGATTTTCATCATACTTTGTATGAATTGGTATGATAACAAGACAAACTGTTTGAGTTTGGTTGAAACATATTTTGTTGTCACAATAGCATACCATTGAATCGGGCACAAGTTCTAAGGACGTAAATTAGTCCATTAATTACATAATTCAAGTATTACATGTTCAACATAACAGTATAATAATAATGAAAAATGATTGGAGAGGGGGTACACAATAACAGTAATCACGATTTGAGTAAATTATTGTAATCGTCCGGAATACGATATATACTTGTAAACATGAAGCATGGCCCTTTACATAAAACAGTAAATCTAAGCTAAAAGTTTCATATGGCATTGAGAGTAGTTTTCTCATCAACTCATTTTGTTGTCTATTGTACATGGAACTGAATAAGAAGAAATGCATGGTGGTTTGAATCCGACCACTGGGACAAACAGTAGTACCAACAAGTTGAACACTGTAAAAATCAATATTTACTCAAATTACAGTATATCGTATTCTTATATGGATTATATCTAGGGTTCGATTAATAAAACTTTACATTTTGCTAAATACGATATTGGACAAAACATTTTGTTTTTCAAATGACTTTTAAACATGCTATACGGAGCATCCTGTTCGAGATTGTATCACAAGGATATTCCTGATGGTACAAAAGATTGTTTGGTAGAACGTAGTCTGAAATTACAAATGACCATACATATTTGGACTTCGAAAGCTATAATTTCTTTGTTCTGACACAAGGGCAGGGAGGAACCCGTTGAAATAGTCTGGAATTCAGCTTGTTTTACTGTTCTAGATTGTTAATAAATTTTGTCTTTTTCATCTAAACTACATATATTATTCTGTTTCAATATAGAGAAATTGTCTATTTTGAACTCATATCGCTGAAGTATTGTTTTTCTTCAATTTTTCTAAATTGATCAAAACACCCGACCCAAACCAAATTGGCATATTCCAATATAGGCCAGATATGTTATATACCGTTTTGATACAGTTTAATGCTAAGATTTTATTTTAAATTTCAAAAGTTTGCTATTCGAGATGATGTTTTTTTAAAAAAAAATATGCCATTAATGTGACAAGTCGTTATCATAGATGGCGTAGGGAATCCACATATTTTAGTTCGATATTATCAAAATCAATTTGATGATCGTTTGTTACGTTTACTTTGTGAAAAACACAGCTACTGATGTTTTTTCTGGACCAGTTATGCAGTTCCATTAGATCATTATTAAAGACAAGCTCTATTTCAGCACAATAAGGGTTGCATAATAGCATAATATACAAATGAGTTGTCTGCAAAAAGACAAGAAGATAAACGAGAGAGCTCATATCATCAACAATATCGTTTATATCAATTAGAAACAAGAGTGGTCCAAGAACAGATCATTGTGGTAAACCAGCATTTTAATCATTTTTCGTGAAAAAGTATCGTGCAAATGGCTCGTTGTTACCTATTACATAGATAACATCCGCACCATTTTATAAGATTATCATAACACTATTCAATTTAAATAATAATAATTTGTGCCAGACCCGATCAAAAGCTTTTGATGCATAAAAAATGCAATACACAAATTTTGCGTTTGTTAAAATGCATTGCATATACTATGATACATGTCAGTAAGTTGAAAAATTGTGAAGAGACCAGGAAGGAGTCTTGATTATTTCTAATTTAAAAAACGGTTTTATGAAAATAACTATGCACTTATTTAAAATGCATCTTTGCATGTTAATTATATTGTTAATTTTTTAATTTTAAATTAAAAAAGATTTTGTCACCTCCCAACACTTAAATGAAGCAAAAACATTTCATTACACTCGATCGAAATCAGGCTTTTATAAATGTCCCCCAAAAAGTTAGTAAGAGTAAAATCATTAAAACGAATGGAGTAATCTTGACATGTGGCAGTACAAGAATTGCATTTAATTGCTTATAAAACAGTCATCGATAGCCATTTATAATATTGATGTTCATGGCTTTCCCTCAAAATAATGAACGATTGTTGAATACACTGATGAACTTTATGTTTTATGCAGGTATCCACTATTATAAGGGATCGAATTATCTGGTATCTTTCTCCTGAGTGAAGGGTTATCCTCTGTGAAAACAAAATATGGTAAACTCATGCATAAGAGTCTAGTTATACAGCACTGTTTTACTAACATTGTGCATAGAGAGGAAAAATATTAATAATTTGAAAATAATGAGGGAATCCAATAAATGAGATCATACTTGCAAGTTACTAGAGATTAAAGAAACTTGCTAGTTAATTTGGCAACAAACTTCACAAGTGATTTTTAAATTGAAATAAATACTTGATAGAATGTTAAAGCAATATACAAAATAAATTAAATACAGTACAGCTAAATATGGAGTTCTTCTTAGAGATGGAATCATGATGTAAAGACTGGACATCAGGTAGCATTCTAATAATCACAACGATAATGTACGATTAAAGAGAGTCATTATGAATCAAAGACAATTCATTCCTTGATGCACCTTCTTGCCTGTGTAACCTTGAGTTCAATATCACATTAATAGAAAATGCTCGTTACGGTTTGGATTTTCAAAACGATTTTCATTTCGTTAAATTTTAGGATCACTTTTTGTATTTTAATCATACATTTATAAGTCATTATGAATGTAAGATATAAATTCTTTTACATTCTCGTTTTTTTCCTTTGGCCTTGGGATCAAGGTCACGGGTTTTACACTAATGCTTTGATCTTGGTCATAATAAACAGCCACTGGCCTCCTCCTCTTTAGAACAGTTTCTATGTCCAGTAATTTGATGCTTGAAAGTCATTCAGATAGATTGTTCTCAATTGCCTTTACATCTAGGAAGATGTGTAATCAACGTTTTTTCATTATGATGAAAAATATTCAGTTTCTATTCTTTGTTACATTAGTTTTTTTTAATTCAGTGCTGTTTTCTAAGAATTATAAATTAGCAGTTATAAAATGCCACCATTCTTTTATCTTCAGTAAGATGTTTATTACTTTTTCTGTGGGTGCATTTTTTAAATGAGAATTGATTCCAATCTGGTTACAAATTAGAAATATGTTCGTTGAACATGATTCCCCACTACAATGTCAGAAATAACCAGAAATTTCTCAAAGTTCTGACAGACTAACAAATAGATGGGCAAGAGTAACACTATAAGTATCACCACTGTCACTGTAGGTATGCCAATCATTGACACTATTACGACTTTTGGGAAACCTCTTTGCACGTAAATAGATGCATTTAAATGTTCGTCTTGTATAAAGAACGTATTTTCCATTTACGAAGCGTAGCGAAGAGCTTATATTAGACCGCTAATTTAATATAGTTTACGTACATACTGGTGATATCTTTTTGTAGACTAAGCAAATTTGATGTACGATTCTTAATGAACCTGAAAATGCAGATATTATACATATCATTTTATCAATGGTTGGCTGCTTTCTCTAGCTAGTCTGTTTGACTAAGGACTTTACTTGATAATTTTTTGCAAGAAATAGACACAGATTCAGCATTCTGAAGTTCAAACGCTGTTTTATGCTTCTGTAATGGCAAACGGTGGGTAAAGGAATGCAGTTTTAAATTGAGATTTACGCAATTTTTACCATCATGTTGTCAAATATCTGGCACATTTTAAAACCACAACTTAATTGTAAATATTCTTTCAAAATCAGATCGGTTCCCACTGGTTCACATCATGCCATATTGTACGGCAATCTATTTTCGGTTTATAGAAATTGCTCATGCGATCAAATTCTTTTTAAAAATGTCACTTCTGTTAGTAATTCATGATAAATTCGTTTATCTGGAGATCGGTTATCAAAGTATACGAATCATTTAAAGGATTAATACGTTCAATCCATCTGAAACTCAAGATAGAGTTCGTATATCTAGATTCTACCTTCGAGTAGTTGATAGGTAGAAGTTTGAAATTTTTATTGCTTATTCGGGTTTGCGCCTTCTACTCCACACGATTGTACTGGGGGTTGATGGGGGAAACGAACGGTGGTGGGTTTGGCGGTTTTTACAAGCGAGTGCAATTTCTGACGCGAGTGCTTTTCCCCAGTTTGCCCACGAGATGGCTCTGAGACAGCCTCGTTGTAGTGTTGATTGACTGGAATTTTCGAAACACCGTCTCAAGTACGCCAACTGTTGAGGTGGAGTCATTAATCTGAAATATCAAGCATTTTGGAAGGATTTTATACCATAAAGCAAGATGGAGGAATTTTCTCTTCGTTGGGATGTACACTCCGTTTATAATTTTCCAACTTTTTCTTTTATTTCTTTCTTCGACGACAGAGTTTCTGGTTTTCTATTGTTGCCACTTTGCCATCCTCACATGATTATGTGCCCTTGGTACGTAACTACGCGGGTCGCAGTTACGTCAAGTAACATTGATGTAACTATATTTAAATAGATGCAGGTCTGTTGTGTAGCATATAAAACCATTTTTATATTGCTGTATCATTGTCACCATTGCCAAATATAAAGAGGCAAGTTTTCGATTATTAACCTAGTCTTAGCGTTCACTTCTTAGTTATATATTTGACGCTCTACTGATCTTACCTGTATGGGTCACCATTTGGTATTTCCTACAAATATCATTGTCATACACTTGATCTTATTGCATCCACTTAATAAATATCAACAATGACGTGCTACTGTCTTTGTATATTTATGCGTGGTGTGTTCTATAGAAAACTCAATAATATTATTTCATGGTCTCCACCGCAGTTGGATCCTGCAGATAAATTTTAGATGCACAATATGAGTGCCAACTTCATAGTTACTATAAGCGATATTTGTGTGATTTTATTTGCATAAGCACCTAGCTGAACTCTCCAACAAGTAACATTTAAAGAAATGGTATTTAGCTCCAATTTTGTAAATGTTCATAACGACGTATGTGTAGCCATGTGCTCCATTTTACAGGTAATTGTCATATTGTATAGCACAGCACGTACACTCTGAAGTTCATATAGCAAGACGTGCTGCGCAACACCTGCATATATTCTCTGCTGTTTTTTTCTTAAATCATCGACAAGACCAGACTAACAACTCTATGTTTGTGGCTTATTCTGGTTGTTAATATTTAATTAAATGTCTGAATTGTACATTATGGACACTATTCAATAGACCGGAGTAATTTTGCTACTAAAGGGAAAAGCGCAAATGTGCACCTTTAAAGAGGACATCGTCAGTTTGCAGAGTAGTGTTGGACAGGATATCACTTGCATGGGAACAACATACAAAACAAAGAAAACAGTATCAGTTAACATTCCCCATATCAGATTTACGGACCATTTACGTGTATCAATATTCTGTACAACATTCAAGTCTCAAAAATTAGATATCGTCATGACAATCATCATTATCCTGTCAGGACTGAAAATATACCTCTGATTATAATGGGTCACGACCACAATTGATCATAGAGTAACATCTACGACAACGATCCCAGGTGGTAGATGTACTCTTATGGATCAGTCTAACACAAAAATGCTATGCACTCCCTGCGTACCTTACCCAGCTTAGAGTCCCAGTATCCATGAGCCGTGGGTTGACTTTCATCTCAAGACTTTGACACTCAAAGAGAGTCTGTACTTAGAGACGGCTTTGAAATTACCGCTTCTAACAAATGTTTTGCGAGCTTGTGTGCCATCATCTTCGATATTAGTCTCCTGGTAGGTCGCATATAGCACAAGAAATGTTCGATTAAACACCTTTATCTAAAAGACCTGGAAACGTGCTCGGAAGTCTTCTTGTCTTTTTAAAGTATTACTTAATGTGCTAAGACTCCATACCACGTTCTATTTAGATACCTCAGATGTTGACTGAAATATGGCAACTATGGGGATGACATAGCGATCCTCCGTGCACATGAATGCGATGTCTTCTAACAACATACAGAAGTTGGTGCACAAAGTCGTGGCTGTGGGCTCTATGTGGGATCGATTATCTTTTTAATGGCTGAATGTAGTGTATCTTTCTCCACCAGAGTCCCGCAGGACATGCGTGGGATTCATTACTCACTACTGATACCTTAACACCCTTTATCATCTAATCTCCTCTTTAATGGTCTGGATACCGAAGATCAGCTTACAAGCCTCCAAGAAAACCAATTTCCTCACACACACACACACACACACACACACACACACACACACACACACATACACACACACTTACACAAACACACAATCTGAGCTACAGCCAAAGATTTAAATGTTTTGAGGCAATCAATTATGCGATCACGTGCACGCCCCTAAGACACAAGCCACTGGGAAGCAGCATTACTGAATCTACAACTGTCAAAGACGACTGCTCTCCTGAATAAAAGTGTACAAGAGGTAGAGAGAGAAAGAGAGAGAGAGAGAGAGAGAGAGAGAGAGAGAGAGAGAGAGAGAGAGAGAGAGAGAGAGAGAGAGATGGCGATGGTTTATGCCAGAGTTTATTTCGACGAGAGCCTCCCTATTTCAGAAAAGTACATATCATCCACGCGCTGCCTTATTACATATCCCGATTTAGGAGGTTCCAATTCTTCTATGCCGAATAGGACATACATGCCACCTTGCAAAGGTTAAGTGCAGTATCTCAGCACAAAGTCTTTCGGCCTGGATAAACTTGGTTATTTGTTCGAAAATGTAGAAATTTAACCCAATAACAAATGAAAATGCTTCACAACTGGGGTTTTTAAGTTATGGCAGTCACCACAAATATTGATCTTTAGTAAAACTGTCATTATCCATGCCTTAACCCAGGTCCGATTTCACCTCTTATCACAGAGACATTTGATCCTAAAAGACCCAGCGTTACGTGGTGGGTCCTATATCTGTGGTGTAATGGGTTACCTTTCCGGTGTGTTTGACATCTTCGTAAAAGTACGGTTTCACTTCCGCTGGATTTGCATTAGGGAAAACTTCAAAGCCTCTCCCAGACATATGGAGTCTATTATCTATTCAGGTTATAAAGAATTTGTATCACGTTCCTTAAGGAACCGCCGATGGTCTCACTGGGGTAAGAAGATTATTATTCCTCCACCACTTACATATTCTTCTAAGGTATAATGATCGGGTAACGTATATGAAGAAATCGATTTTTTCCTAGCAAGACATCTTATGTCAATAATAGCTACCCGATCTTAATACACATAACACCATATCATCCTTCATTCAGATGTATCCACATAGACAAAGAAGAATCTTTCACTCCAGTAGTAACTAAGGTATTTAGGGGATTTGGATACTTTCCCTGTATCAAAGGGTGATAACTATATCACTGTCATGTATGCGGCAGAAAACATTTAGCTTTATTGCTAAAAGTTTTTATCCTGGGAAGGCTGAATTTGCAACAGAGGAATATTGTTTCACAGGTATTATATTCAATAGATTTAGTGAAGAAACACATTTTTCTAGAAAAAAAATGGCTTTTACAATATTTCTCCGGAGCAAATTGGAAAATCGACCTGTAAAGGATCGCATTACAGCTAACATGGCGAAAACTTGGCGATGAATACAACAAAAAGCGTGAAAAATGGTTGTATGATATTGTGCAAGAAACAAGTCATTGCTGTGTCGGCTAACATAACTAGCAAAACTCGTACAGATAGTGAAACTCCCAGAATACCAAGCGAATTTAGTTATGACAGTGATAGCGATTGCAATGACGACAACGACGCTCAAGAAAGACAAATTGATTCGAACAATATCTTGTAAATAATATACTATATCAATGGCACTCAAAATTGCCAAATATCGAGGCTATACGGGTTAATGTATAACGCCAGAGGAGAGGATCAAAACAGAAAATAAGCGAACTTCAGCTAAATCATTTCTAAGTCTAAAGAATAAAACCATATTGAGACCGATTTGATGGAAATTATATCCAAGATTGCAAGCGAAGTTTACAATGATTCTGGAAAGAACAAGCCTCATTATCTTTGAAATCATAATTTACAATTTCGAATTACTATAGGAACATTTTGGAAATCGTTTGATGGACTCATTTTAATTATGTCTTATCATCTTGATTATCCACCTTGCCCCATTATCCATATGTCATGTGAGGAGACGAAACAATAGCACATGAGAAAACAACATTAAGAAGCAATTTAATGAGATTATGGCTATATAGAAAGCTTTAAGGCACAGGAAAGCATGAATTTTGCGGTAGAATATGCCAATACGAATACTATAAATCTATATAACAAAAACTTTCTCTAGACGAGGCCCGGCCGCCGTTTGATTGCCACGCAGTTAATGGGCCATCCGTTTCGAAATTTCACGTGTGGTCGCTGCTGAACAAGAACGTCGTCGTATTGCAGTTACTACTGGACAGATGCGTGGTGATTTTGAAGAATACCAGGAAATCATCGCACATGCATACAAGTTAGTAAAATAGATTGTAAAGCTTTTATCAAAAATACGTCAAAAATTCATACCAACATTACAACAGTCCTGAAACACACCGAAGCCATCCATGATGAAACTTTTTGCCAAGATCCTTGAGAAGGTTAGTGTTTACACCCAAAAAGGTTCAAAATAGATTCCCGATGTGCGAAATTTATGGTCAAGGACTCCCATTACAGATCGTTCTGCGGATATATCCTTATTCCAAAGTCAGTTTGTATTCCAAGTCCAGCAGTAAACGTTAAAAACAATGCAACCGTTTTTGAATGACAATTCTGTGTGTGGTGCATGCCGCACGCAATAATAGAGTAAGTCTACGAAAATACAAAAATCACATACAAAACAGATTTGAAAACATTGAATTTCTCTGTATAGGTTGATAATGTAGGCAGGTTTTAATCTTCCATGATTCGCCATTAAATGTTTGACTACAACAGCAGGCTTCAACCGATTCGACTATCCCCCGTACCATCAAAATGAAGATCGATGTAGGCAGCTTAACTTTATTTGGTTGTTGATGCCATGGTCAAGAAGCATGGCACAATTACGTGAGGATAACAGATCATCTCAAATGGTTTACGGCACAGAAAGTACAGTTATTTGATAATCATAACATTTTTCTGCGAGTTGTGGATTTGGAAAGTCAGCTAGAAGCCACTGCTAAATATTATTCTAGAGCCTGGAAAGAATATTTTATCATATATGACATATCATTTCTAACGTACAAAACGCTGAATAGTTTAGCCTATGCCCGTTGTAACTTATCGTTGTTGAGTAGATTCACGCAGATTCATTACTTTTTCACGTGAGATTCGTCTCAGTCACATATTCGGGTTTTGCAAAGATGATGGCAAGGCTATTTGCGGAGCCAAGGATACAAATGCTTTAAACCAGAATGGTCACGTCCACCTTGCGACTTGGTTTGATAGAATTGCCGCTGAAAAAGTTGTGCTGTTGAAATGGATATTTTGGATGCCGCTAATAGTCTCTTTGGTTAGGGGTCCCAAGTGGCCGGGTGGTCTAAAGCGCTGTCCGTTACGGATCACTGCCATCTCACCTCTGTCAGCGTGGGTTCGAGTCTAGGATTCGGCGAATGTGGATATGTGAGAAAGCTTGCCAGTAGCTTCTCGTGGGTCGGTGGTTCTATCAGTGATTTCCCGGTTTCTTCCTCCATCATTAATACTGGCCGCCATGAATAGCCTATCGTGTGCTGAAAAATGGCGTTAAGCACAAACAAAAATAAAGTCTCTTTGGTCGATACAGAAGTTCGCTTGATTTAATTTATGGACCCAAAGGTTTGTCAACGTTTTAACTTCTGACGTTTGTAGCAGACTCGATAGAAAGCACTGTTCAGCTGATGTCATGGCAAATAATACCCCAACAAATGTTTAGAGCACCAAGACATGTGTTTGTAGTGTTTCATTCAAGGGCGTGGTTTACCGGCGGACAGGCAACTAGTGTACTGATATTAGACAAGTTATGAATGTCTTAAGATTCTTTGAGGTTAAAGAGCCACCAAGAATCCTATGAAAAATTATGGATATACTTCAAAAACAAGTTCCACGTGAAAATAACAAAGTGTTATCACGTATGGACTGCGACCAAACGTCGACAGGGTCAGCAGTTTTTCTCAGAAAGGTTTTACTTATCTTTCCGGATTTATTACCTTTCGTTGGAACACCTGGAAATATTCATGCTGTCCGTAGTTCACATGCACCGAAATTTCATGGTTATGCGTTACTTGTGTTTCCGCTGACGGTTATAGATGCCTTGCTGTAATGTTTTCGAAAACATTTCTGTTGTTGGAGGTTTCAGGTAGCGCCAATAGAAAACTTAGAACTGAACAGCATAATTGAAAAATAATTTCATACCACGAAGATGCTCTTAACCCCAACTTACTTGCGATAAAAATAGAACGCAATTAGAAAGGAGAGTGGCCTCATAATGAAACTTGTTTGACCAAATATATGCAGAAATGAGTCCGTGCTAATAATCCAAACGGAACTTGATCAACTCCAGAGGCTAAATAAATTCAAACACTGATAATATAGTTATCAAATTGAGAGGTAAATCAAATGCAAAAAAAAACTTTTTTATTTTTCGTGTCAATTCAAGCGCTGCACCTGCGATTATATAAGCGATTGTGCTTTGGGTTGTCAGTCTCATCCGGGATGCCTCTGAAAAGGGCAGTCAATGGACACAAAGTGTCTGCAAATACTGAAAGCTGTTTGTAACAAGGTGAACCCTAAATGTACAGGATCTTCAATTACTGCATTACCATTGCTAACACAGGTGCGTCCATTGACCAATTTTGATTTACTCGCAATGGTAATATCTGTCAAGCGAATCAGATCCTTCTTCCCACACGAAAGAACTGGTATAGTCAACATGGATTCATCAGAGGATCTGGAACTATTTGGTCGCATACTCATAAATGCCAAATGTAATTGTTGATTATTTACATTGTGGCTTCACCATTCGATCTTCTAGAAGCGCTGGCGCCCCAAAACTGTTTAATTCAACGCTGCCGTTGTAAATGGCCAGATATACGTAAATCTCGCTGTTGAAGCCCTGCGTGCACCGATACCACGGGTAGATTGTTGATTTTCTATTGCCGGAAACATTGCTATTCGAAATTGCGCACACAAGATGCCTAATGCCATTTACGGACGCACAAGAGCAGTGTCCTAAAGTGTCGGCACCGATGTGAATATAACCTAGTTTACACAGAACACAGATTTGGTCAAGCTGAACAGCCTGGTTTGTTGTCAATGGCGATCGGGACAAGCTATGTATTTTTCAAGATCCAACTAATAAATGTAAACATCCGATGTGGACGATGTCGATGTTCCCAGCTGTGAGGCGCTATCGCGTAAAACCTAGTTTAAATCATTGAAAACTAGGGAATCAAAGACTGGTGTGTTGGTTGCGTCAACGACTCCTTCGATAATGCCGATGCTGTGACAAAAGAATATGTGGATATATAGGCCATCCATGTGCTATCAACTATAACCAAATCAATTCGCGTATTAACTTTATTTTAGCCCAATTCAACGAATGTTATCCAATGGATAAGAGAAAACCAATGACAGCTTAATCTTAGTAAATTGATAACGATTATTCCAATCTTTCAAAAATGGCTTTTATGTACTTAAACGTCACATCTTAAAAGTGCACGAGTCCAGGTTATATTTGCTTATCATAACCGAAACAAAAGATTGGTGACGTATGCATCATGGTTTTGTATCACTAATATCAAGTATCGAAAAAATTGGTGCTATAGCAGATTTTGTTATTTAACGTTTGTGTTTAAGATTTATGATAAATACGTTATGGATCCTGAACATCAACGCAATGACAATTTTGGGGAAATTACCGACGTTGTATTTGATCAGTTAACAGCTGATGCTATCATAGGCAGCAATTTTATAACTTGTCGATCAATATCTGCATGAAAACTGGATTACTAGACCCTATTATTAGCAGATAAGTAATCCATGCTACGGAAGGATGAAAATAGATAGTTGGGACCACCTGATGCTGAACTAACAACTCGACACCAGCTTGCAATCCTCCCATTAGGCACACTAACACGCCTGTTTTGCTAACACTGCAGTCGGATGTAAATTCACCTAGAGACGTTTTCTACCACAGTAAAGTGGGATTCACCGACAAATCCACTGTAATAGTGCTCTCCATCAGTTATATCGAACCACCAACATTAACTCGAACAAGAAAAGAAAGACCTCGACCGATATTTACCAAAGACCTACTTTTCACGTCACAGTTTTTCGACAAGAACGAGAATTGTTCTACATACAGATCAGCAGTGTTCTTCCAGGTGAACGTAGCGCCAAACCTCCGGAACACACAAGAAGCATTAATATTATCGTGGAATATATCTTGTTAGCTTGAATAGCGGTTGTGCTAGTGAAGAAATATATTTAATTGGAAGTTCGTGTGCGGAGTTTTATCCTTTTGGCACTGCCGTTTTGGCACGACCTTTTTTGCGCCGGTCATCAGATTCAGGATAATTATTGAGAGTTACAGAGAACGAATCATCATCGAGTACCTTCGAGGACATGTTCATAACTCTTTGATGAACTGATGGACTGGACAAGTTACCAAAAGGTAGCACATTTATGGAACTGAAATATAGGCCAATTCATTGAATAGAATTCTGAATACTTTGATACAAAAAAAACTTTATTTATAGGCTTAAATGCATAGCTACATAGTTGAATTTGATAGCTATCAGAGATATAAAAAAAAAAACATTAACACAGCAAAATTCTGAGACCATGTAGGCAGACGTGGAAAACAACCGACGATTTCCTACGCAGTTACGGAACCGAGGTACTAACGCCCTCTAGGCACAACCGAAGCAAGCAATTGATTTCATGCAGTAAAATCGAGTACATTGTGAGGCTGTCGCTGAGCGATCTTGAAAAAGCTCTCAGAAAGAACAGTCGCTCATGGCAATGCACTCGCTTGATTAAAACAATAAAATCGTCAGCTTAGAAGATGAAAAATCGGATAGGTAATAAAATCGCAGCTCCCACATATCAACTACAGTGTCGGTTAGTACTCTCTCTCTCTCTCTCTCTCTCTCTCTCTCTCTCTCTCTCTCTCTCTCTCTCTCTCTCTCTCTCTCTCTCTCTCTCTCTCTCTCTCTCTCTCTCTCTCTCTCTCTCTCTCTTCTACCAACAATTTCGGCAATCTTTGTTTAGTTCATTTACTGACAGAAAGTTTTGGAATCAATTTATTCGAATTTAACAGGGACAGTTCCAACTGCAGAAGTCGCTTCTAAACGGATCCGATGCGTTACGTGCCCGATTTGGAACTGCAATTACCGCTCTTGGGGATATAAACATGGATGGATATGGGGGTAAGATATACCAATGATGCATCAATGTTTTTCATAGTCTTATCTTTGGCTTTCAATTTTGAAAAAATATTTTCCATTGCCACACACTGTTAAGAAAGAACAGTCTAAGCTATGCAAAACTGGTTGGTGGCCTATCAGCTTAGATGCGATTATTAATCAACGAGTACTCGAGATAATAATAATCGGAGCTTAAACTTGATAATCATTCTTAGCGAATCAAAAACTGGCTTTACAAACGTAATGTTCACTATATTTGGCTTACAAAATATCCCTACTTAAACGTAAAAAGTGATTATCTTTTACAGACCAGAACCAGATAAGAGTAGCAAGAAATTTAGCCTGCTATATATGTAATACTCAATCTTAGATTTTACAAGTTTGAAGGTTACATCTTACCTAAGGCATGCAAAGCAAACATTTCGGTTCAGACAGTAGTAAGAAAGTTGATACAACTTAAGTATGTTAAGAAACAATTTGAGAGGAAAATATATGATTTTGCTTTATAAACATTAATTCATTTCAAATTATCAGAAATTGATAATTGATAATTCGGTATCAGAGTGCAAACAAATTGAGGGGTTTTGCAGTTAAGAACATACTAAAATATCTAATTGTATCGCCACATCATGTTGACTAATCTTCCGGTCAAATTCTGTTTTCCAACTTAATTTCTTTACTAACTTTGTGACTAATTTCTGATTCATCGGACGATTAGGTGACACAATGCGTGATTATTCTTTAAAAACAACAGCAACGTTATGCATGTATACATGTACGTACATGCGTATGTATGTATGTATGTATGTATGTATGTATGTATGTATGTATGTATGTATGTATGTATGTATGTATGTATGTATGTATGTATGTATGTATGTATGTATGTATGTATGTATGCATGCATGCATACATGCATGTATGTACGTACGTACGTATGAATGCATGTATGTATGTATGTATGTATGTATGTATGTATGTATGTATGTATGTATGTATGTATGTATGTATGTATGTATGTATGTATGTATGTATGTATGGAGGGAGGGAGGGAGGGAGGGAGGGAGGGAGGGAGGGAGGGAGGGAGGGAGGGAGGGAGGGAGGGAGGTAGGTAGGTAGGTAGGTAGGTAGGTAGGTAGGTAGGTAGGTAGGTAGGTAGGTAGGTAGGTATGTATGCATGCATGCATGCATGCATGCATGCATGCATGCATGCATGCATGCATGCATGCATGCATGTATGTATGTATGTATGTATGTATGTATGTATGTATGTATGTATGTATGTATGTATGTATGTATGTATGTAATCCAATCAAGTCTAATCTAATATAATGTAATTTAATCATTTTTGGCAGATATTGCAATCGGCGCTCCATACGAGGATGAGGATGTGGGTGCTGTCTACATCTACAACGGATACACAGGTGGATTATGGAGCAAATTTACACAGAGGATTAGCGGGAAGTCTGTACAGTCTGGGCTTAAGGGGTTCGGAATCTCCTTTTCAAGGGCAGTTGACACCAATGATGACCGAATGAATGGTAGGTTTTAAACCTAGCTTGCACAACTTCAATTCGCAAATTATCATTTCTTTTCTTGTGAGAATCTGTGTCAGTTAAAAACTCAAGTTATGTGTTGCTCATATTTGACTGAGTTCACACCTTTGTCCTGGATCTAAGATATTGTGGTGATGTATGTGTCTATTGAGTTTACACCTTTATCCTGGATATATGATATTGTAGTAGTGTAAATGTAACCTGAGATCACATTTTTGTCCAGGGTTTATGATACTGATATTTTTAACTTCAGTTCACATATTTTTCCTAGGATTGTGATATTTTGGAAAGAAGTATGTAACTTGAATTCCCAACGTTTGGTCTGGTTTTAAAATATTGTCGTAAGGTATGTGTAGAAAGCGTTCACAGCTTAGTGTGGTAAGTTATGTTTCAGGTTTATGATTTGATAGTTCTTTGCAGCTTTTTATTAATTGCGTTCACAATTTGTTTTAAGTTGACGACACCGTAGACTCCCTTTTATATTAAAATACCATTGGTCGTGGCTTATTTGTTTTACAGACCATAAAGTGGCTTATTTTGTCATAGGGAATAGACCTCCTCCTTCCTCCAAGAATCGGTGCCTCCGAGTGGCCGAGTGGTCTAAAGCGCTGTCCGTTACGGATCACTGCCCTCTCACCTCTGTCTGCGTGAGTTCAAGTCTAGGATTCGGCAAATGATGTGTGAGAAAGCCTGCCAGTAGCTTCTCGTGGGTAGGTGGTTTTTTCCGGTGATTTCCAGGTTTCTTCCTCCACCATTAATACTGGCCGCCATGATTAGCCTATCGTGTGCTGAGAAATTGCGTTAAGCCCAACAACCACAACAACAACAACAACAACAACAACAACAACAACAAAAATCCTCCAAGAATCTGTATCAGACAAGTCAAGTTCTGACAAATATGTCTTATCTTAGAGTACAAATTAAATGCACCAATCCAATAATTGGACTCAAATGGAATTGTGTCTAATTATAAGATATTTTGTTGGCAACAGCCTTCCATTACAAACATTTTCCCTTACCAACAAACTTTTCCTCATTCTATCCGTCTGTATTTGCCATATTATTTGTAAATTGTTCACGAGTGTTATTTAACACACATTCTATGAAAAGTTTTATTTAACATACATTCTATGAAAACAATGTCAAGAATGGATTCCCTAGCAACGGCGTGGCTTGAATTTAAGCCATATTTCAAACCCGTTTTCAGTTTTTCAGAAGACTTAGTCACGTGGCATCAAGCTTAGAAAGATTGGTCCAATGGATGTGCTCGTGGACAGTTCTGTCTGAGATGACCAACCTAGAAATAATGTGACTTCATAGCAAACCAGGTGCAAAACCTATTATCGACGATTTCTTCAAAACGGGTTAGACAACTTTCATCAACTTGACAGAAATGTTTAATAGGCCATGCTCTTCCTAAATGTGGATGCAGCCACGTACATCATGGCAAGAATGTCTTTCGAAATTGGGCAAACAGTCTCCTGACCTATTTCGTACAAATTTGACTGAGACCATTCTTGATTGTAAATCTTGGCGAATGACTGCTACATGAACAATCCAAAGTATACGAGTATCTTTTGTTAACTTGGATCTATATTTATTTATGTCTTCCTTCGTTAATGTCGATAGTAAAAGCCACTCACCTACTCGTGTACGTATTAATATCTGATTTCTAAGTGTCCTATGTATGTGTGGATATATATTTATTTAGCACAAAGTTTTATCACCTGCACAGGGAGACCAAAAGGTCTAAACTGTGTGATCTTGGTTGTCCATGCGTACGAACATACTTGGCTTATCATGATTTAAAGTGCAAGTTTGTTTGATAAAATAGTGGCTTCAAAACTGGTACTGCGATCAATAAAATAAGTCAAATTATTGCTCTATGTTCGATTTTATCTTCAGATGTTGCAGTGGGAGCTTTTCTTTCCGGTGACGTGGTCCTACTACAAAGCCGGCCAGTAATCCAACTTGGCGGAATAATTGAGCTTTACACCAATGGCATTCATATCACTGTCCTTAACCTTCCAAGTCTACGGAATTATACCTTGAACACAAACAGGACATATCCATATTTTGAATTCGAAATTAAGTTTACATTTCCAAAGTCACAAGTTATTCAGATGATAGGTATATTTCGTATACATTTGAGAAAATTTATGAATATTGACCGATATATATTTACTTCATCATTAAGCCTGTGTTTTATCATTGTTTTTGGCAATTATTTAGATGTACCAAGGCCGCATTGATTAAAAAAGGTCAAGTGGTGAACTATACTAAATGAACTGTTCGTGAGGCAATCTGGACTAATGCTAATGAAGAGAGAAATAGCTAGCTCGTCGTGGACTAATCATTCAAAATTTGCTTTGCTCACAGAATAATTTGCTTCAGAATATACTTATACGATTGTATGCGTAGCTTTGATGAAATATGTCTTGCCGCATAACTGTGTCAATATAAAATTTCGGATATTTAATTGGCAATATCTTTTGACTAAGTTTAGGGTTTTACCTTTTGTCTAAAACGTGAAATAATGCAGTTTAAATGTACTGGCACTGTTTTAGAAAATTTAGTTGACTCCGTAATTTTGAAAGCCATATTCCTAAAGAAAAGGCTTTAATTAGAATCTAACCGTCTCTAATTATTGTTTTCGAAACTCTGATATCACATTTTTCTGATACTGCTTAATTAAATTTTAAATGCAACTACTTTATTTCTACGGAATATTCCTGCAAAGGTTAAAACCGTTCTTTTTAACACAACTATGATTTACAACATATGCGTTGAGTAAGATAAAACTCTAGACCTTTTGTATCACTGTAGATATATATGGCTATTGTCAAGTAACGAATAATATTGATTTAATAAATATTGTTTGTTTCTTTAGTACTGAATGTAACAGCCCGTGTCGACACGTTGAAAGAGCAACAAAGATTTTCTTTCTTACAAAACAACAAGGAGACTTTGGAAGCTGACTACAGCCTCTCTATTGAACAGGGAAAAATAGCTCGTACACCTGAAGTAAAGGTTTTGGTAAAGGTAATCTATTTTTATTTCTACAATGTGCGGTTTTAAAGAGCTTTAAGTCGAATTACGATATTGCTAAATCATCATTAAGACCAATACCAGTTTTAAGTCACCTGTTGAAGTCCAAAATGCTAATCGCTATGACGTATTTCACGCTCACCTCTACAAATGCCGAAATGGCCACATAATACAATTACTTTTACTATATATTTTATACATTTGTTTCTCAATACTGAACTTTTTAATGTGTGATAATCAATACAAATCATATGTTAATCTAAAATACCTTCAAAGATGACTTTACAGTGAAGTTCTTGTCAAGGCGTGACCTGCATTGTTTGAGAGGCTGAATTGTAAACAAAAGACCATGCAATGGAACACAGATTTCACTTCCAAATCATCTTCAAGGCCTTATTACTCGCTGTGTACTGTTGCCGAAATACACAGACAACCATACCATAAGCTCACATTCTAAAACAAAAAACAAATAATTGCCTTTAAATCCTTTCCAAGAATGCCAAAGTCTAACTCTTGTATCACCACCAAATGGAGACATGGAAAAAATGATAAAAAAATTGTCTGGGACTACAATCGTGGATACTGAACAAGAATTATAAAGTGTGACCTGATTCCTGACAGGGCAAATTTGTTATCAAACATTTATATTTGCATGTCACACCTATTTCAAACTTCATGCATGAAGTCTTGTGGAATTTCATTGCATGCAATGCAGGTGACATCTAATCGCTATGACATGTATTTCACGCTCACCTCTACAAATGCTGAAAAGGCCATAGAATACAGTGCTGGTGTTCCACAGGGTGCAATTTGTGGTCCAAGTGTTCTTGACAAACCAAAACTAAATTTTCCATATGTCCTTAACTATAGGAATTTTTGAATGCAATAGAAACCTAATTGTAATACATGATAAGGCCTGTCTGAAAATATGTTTGAAGTTGAACAATATTAATATCTTAAATTTGAATGGAAATTTAAATAAACATTTAAATTTTAAAACCTTTTTATTTTTTTATACAAGTTATAACATTCAGTTTGACAAATTAAGGCAGAGTTTTTACTAATAAACAGTATTTAAAACAAATGGTAGTTTGGGTCTGTACAACTGATAACATTAATCCCAGGGGTACTGAAGCATGATAGCTCACAGTGATTTTGACAGCAAATTGCAATATGCCTATCCAAATGCATATAGGTGAACACACTAAAGAAACAATGACAGGTGCTATGTTCCACATTTAATGTGTCAGGTACTTGGGCAGTTGTTTGTATAACTAATAGAACACCCAAATTTAAAGTTTAGATGTGACCACTACCATCTTTTATAGCAAATATGCATTCCATTTTAATGTGGATAACTACAAAAGTCAACAATACGATTGAATAATACAGTTTCAATTAGGTTCAACCTTACTGAACAATGATGTGAATCTCTCTCATAAAGATCTAAGCCATGTCTTTGAGATGCTGTATATCAGTGTGCTGATATGAACTCATCTTGGTCACTTATAGCAGCACACTGCACATGTCCTTATGAGACCTTGCTATCACCACCGGACTACTGGAGAGCTTCCAAACTGATCCAACTCTAATACTTTGTTCCAGATACAAGGCTAGACCTGAAAATATAACATATTTCACTTAATTCTAGAAAACAGTATGGTATAGGAAAATGAAGTTCAAATGTGTTAAATATGGTGATTTCAAAATAACATTCAGGTTGCAAACATGGGGGAAAAAGTAAACTTGACAGAGTGACATTCAGAAATCTAGAGCAGAGGGCATATATTAAAATGCATTCTAAAAATAGATGAGATTTCTACAAACATTTTAACCATTTACATGTTAAATAACTAATCAGATAGGGTATGTACAATAAAGTTTAAAGCACTGTTGGGATGGTGAAGTTAGATCATTGGTGCAAACATTAGTACATACCAGTATACTGGAAAGTCAAATGACAATGTACCAAATTAAAATTTATTACTATATGCAATCTTATTCATGAAGGAAATAACAATTTGGATATTGCAAGATATACAGCCACATGTGGCCACACATATCAACTATAGGTATCAAAAGATTCTATATCAACAACCAAATGTGAAATTCTGATCCCCAAAACTTGTAAACAAGGATGGATATTTACATGTGTGTGACATATGCAATTTACTTGCTAAAATCACATGTGCAAACATAATTCTAAAGATCTGTTTGAGCATTTTTAGTGTATTTGTAAGAGTTGGCTACCAGTTATTTAGCTCAATGATTCAGTGAAATCAGATATCAGTTGATGCTGCAATACCGCACTCTGTCAAGGTACTAAATTGAAATATGCTACCATACAGAGGCATATTCATGATGAAAATAACATCATGAGGTATATGAAGTGCACACAGCCAGAACTCAGCCTTACAGATTCATTATAGGTACAATGTCCGCCTATATGATGTACTGAATGTCAGCACTTTGTTCCCAAATATTCTAAAATATATGCATAAATTTAAAAAAAAATCTGTTTGAATATTTCTTATGTAATCTTTAGAGTGTCAGCTAACAAATATTATTAGTAATTAATAATGTGTATTAAGCAAAATGGATCATTAGAATTCCCATATCGTCTAGGTCTTAATGCCGTACTACACCAATCAATATCTTAAAGAAACTGAACAAAAATATGGAATGCAATTTGTGTTCAACTTACATCATTTTGCTGTTTTCTTACATGCAATGGTAAATATACCTGGGTAAAGTATATTTTACCCCTTTGACCTGTATTTTATTCTCTGACAGCTTCATATGATTTTGTAGAGAACATGAGCAGGTTCTAGTATAAAGTATTCATCTCTGTCCTCTTACTAAATACCCTATAACTATGTTTATAAACAATTACTGATAGCTATACAAGCAGATATGTGTTGCTCATGAAGTCACCCCATCATAAACACATAAATTAACTGTTTGGACCCCAAATAAATAGTTTCAATGACCTAAAGGTACAATACAAAATAGAATTTTGTCTTCATGTATTTTAAACGAAGATCTCATTTGGATTCACAAAGATATTTTCTCTGACAAAATTTGATAAATATCCATCATTTGAGCTTGTATTTGGTGTTGGAGTATATATATATATATATATATATATATATATATATATATATATATATATATATATATATATATATATATATATATATGATATCATTTAATATCATCAGCAATAAATATTTTATTTGTGTATTTTTGGTGGAAAATAAAGTTTTTATTTTTTTTAATTCACTTTTATTTTAAAATAAAAATCAAACTTTTATTTTTAATTTTATTCTTACATTTTTAAAGTCAATATATATACCTTATTAAAGTTCATGTGTTTATCATTAATAATAAAGATTTTATACCAGTTTGAACTTTACTCAAATACTGTACTGAAAGGCCAGAAAACACAATTATTTTAGAATATATTTTATACATTTTTTCTCAGTGCTGAACTTTCTGCTGTGTGACAATCAATACAAAACATATGTTAATCTAAAATACGTTCAAAGATGACTTTATGCTGAAGTTCTTGGGTTGACCTGCATTTTTTTGAGAGGTTGAATTGTAAACAAAGCACTATGCAATGGAACACAAATTTTATATCCGGATCATTAGCCAATGCATTATTACTCACTATGTAATGTCGCCTAAATACACACATTTAACCACACCATAATCATCAAGGCCTTATTACTCACTGTGTAATGTCGCCTAAATACACACATATAACCACACCATAACCATCAAGGCCTTATTACTCACTGTGTAATGTCGCCTAGATATACACAAAGAACCACACCATAATCTCACATTCTAAAGAATAAATAATTGCCTTTAAATCCTTTCCAAGAATGCCTAAATCTAACTCTTTTGTCACCATCAAACGGAGACAGGGAAAACAAATGATCTAAAAATAGACTGGAACTACAATCGTGGGTACTGCACCAGAATTATTAATTGTAGCTTGATTCAAAATGTAGACCACTTTAGAATATAGTTCATGCTTCATTCACTTGAGCTACAGTTTGTGTATCAAGATTATTTTTCAAGCTCGGTGCATTCATCAAACTACATGATAACATATATCTCTTTCCACAAAGGATGGTCACTCTAAATAAACTTTTTACATTTTTCTTACTTTGGTTAGAGCTTTAGGTTGGTTTGGCTCCTGACTCACTAGGTATTTTGTTATATATATATATATATATATATATATATATATATATATATATATATATATATATATATATATATATATATATATATATATATATATATATATATATGTATGTATGTATGTATGTATGTATGTATGTATGTATGTATGTATGTATGTATGTATGTGTGTGTGTGTGTGTGTGTGTGTGTGTGTGTGTGTGTGTGTGTGTGTGTGTGTGTGTGTGTGTGTGTGTGTGTGTGTGTGTGTGTGTGTGTGTGTGTGTGTGTGTGTGTGTACACGCACCTACGTTCATGAAACGTGGTGAGAGGATGCATTTTTATGAGTATTATTTCCTGATCACAAAGGTGGGTCACAATTAGCTATTTTTCAGGTTTCTTTAGCTTTAGTTAAATTTGTTTTTTTTTACATTTTATTGTTTAAGCTCTATTGTTACGACTCTATGGTCTTAAAATAAAAACGAGCAAAAGCTAACAAGTTTTGTAAGGTTCTAAATATGTTTTAATTTCCCTAAAATACAAAGAAAAAAATTATAAATAACAAAAAAAAATTAAACAATCCGAACATTATATTACAAATCCAAAAGTATTGAGCATTCCGAATGAGTTCCAGTGGTATCCCAAATGAAACGTTCAATATATTGTGCTGATGTGCAAATCGCCTTGATGTTTCTCAATGATTTAATAAAAAAAATATCTTTGATATGAATTCACATTAATTCTAAAATAGTTACTTAGTCCTAATAGCTTGGTACTTTATAATTCCAATGAATATCTAAAACAAATTAAATTCTCTCACCTTAAATCAACAAAACTATATGCCTCCGTTAAGACTGATGTTTATGCTTGGAATAAATAATTTTCAGTAAAACATCCCGTATTTAAAGAAAATTAAGACGTAATAAAAGAAACAGATGGATAGTCGAATATTCATTCTACATCTATCGCTGTCAGTAAGGTCGCGTGTTTTATCAGCTATTCAATCAGAAATGAATTCAGCCTGAACTCAAATTACATCAAATATGTCAACAAGATTTTTCCTACTCCTTCCAAAGTCAAAATGGCCATATCAACATATTTCATCCAACAAAAAGTACATCTCACTATCTTGAAACTGTGCATCGGTAATGTATTTAACCATAACTCGTAAATCTATAATTACATACATACATACATACATACATACATACATACATACATACATACATACATACATACATACATACATACATACATACATACATACATACATACATACATACATACATACATACATCTTAGTCTGCTAAGAAGAATACATTTCTGACCGTGAAGGTGAATGTGGGAATGTTTTTTCAATGATAAACCTTTCCATATTAATGAATATACGTTATATATTGTGACACATTAGTTACAACAGGTCCACTGTGTTTTGTATATGTGATTGGTATAGTAATCGGTTAAGCAAACTGTAGGATGTGCGCTTCTCATTGAAATACATTCCCCGATCATGCCTACCTAATCCTGTCCTACTAAAACTAATACTTAAATGACACAAACATAAACAAATTAACACAAATCAACATAAATAGGAAATTCGGCTTGTAAATAATATGCTACCGTAACACCCGTTACCAACAGGGTAAAGGAGAAACATACAATGGCGTGCTAAGTCGTTAATGACATTAACACTTGTTAAATGAATGCGTGGTCGCCATTTTGGTATAGCGAGTCTAAAATGACATAGTTTATTGACACATTCATTCAAAATTATAGAGAAAATGTAAATTTAATGTATACCACATGAGTATTAATGATAAAAATATACAATAACTCCACATCCGGCAGAAGTTGCTTATAATTTCCTAGAAAAGCGTCTTGGTATGTTCGAGATGTTATTATGTGCGTGTGAAACAAAACAGAGTCGCTTAATACTCGCTACACCTTGTGATGGAAAAGAGATAGGCAATAGCTGCTGCCTTTTGTTTATATGAATTAGACCAGAAGGGCGATTTTACTATGGCTGGATTCCAGAGGTAGTGAGCTTATATCGTAACGTTAATGTGATCGGGTAAGTATTCTCGAAGAAACATAATTCTTTTACAGAATATAATTTGCTTGTAAACCCTGAAAGGTAATGGTTATCCGGGAACTTATTGATGCATGTACAAGATATATACTGCTTGGTGTCACTACCATCTTATATGAAGCCCTGACTTTTCACGCAGTAAATTTTGACTTCTTAAGGCTGACAATGATGTCAAGCAGATATCATCTTAAAAGAATTACTTCACACATTCCATACCAAAATAAAAATTAATCTCTGGATTTAGTCAATTCTTTCTAGTAAATCTACTTCGATATCCTAGAATAAATGTTCTTTTTTAACATTCAATGTTTCTAACGCAATGACTCAGTAAACAGGTTGGTAATTATGAGGGTGAGTGGATAGGTAACTAATTGGGTAGCTAAATGATTTGACAGTATGCCGGCACCATATTGGAAGTACAGTGACGATTAAACGTGTAAACTGAAAAAATATTAAAAGTTAAAAATATAAATATAAAAGACTTTATTTATGGCATTATACTGTGTACAACTGCTACTGGAAACATACAGGCAGTTATGCACTATATAATCGGCGGCCACCCGCTGACTGAAAGTGAAAGATTAGAAAAGATTCAATTTCACAAATTGCAGAGTTTGAATGCCCGCAAACCTTTATAACATCCAAGACTAACATCATTGCACTCGGACTATCCTTATAGCATGTACGTACCTTCAGTATATTCTCTTTTACTAAGCGAAAGGAAGATAATCATTGGTATGCCTTAACTGCCCAAATTTGGCCGTAAAGTCTTTTGCTTAGTGTACGCAGTAACAGGAAAGGTTAAAAATTATCATATGTTATCAACAACTACAGTGTTCTTGAATTCTCAATGCCATTCTCCCAGGAACCATTTTATTCCTGCTGATTGTTATATCACTCTTCTGGTAGTTTTACAAACGCGAACAAACTATCAACTGCCTCTAATTTTTTGGGTGGCACTCTTCCCCTTTTGCATCAGGTTAGATTTGGAAAAATTAAAAATTGCCCCGGTTTTTCTCACTGGTTATGCTGGCTATTTATAATTAAAAACTCTATATCTTAAATATTGCTGAAAAGCACTTTTATTTCCCTTATATTTTTGTATATATTTGATGGGTGTAATTTGGGACATAGAGAAGTATATTTTTGTATATATTTGATGGGTGTAATTTGGGACATAGAGTAGTATATTTTTGTATATAATTGATGGGTGTAATTTGGGACATAGAGTAGTATATTTTTGTATATAATTGATGGGTGTAATTTGGGGTATAGAGTAGTATATTTTTGTATATAATTGATGGGTGTAATTTGGGACATAGAGAAGTATATTTTTGTATATAATTGATGGGTGTAATTTGGGACATAGAGTAGTATATTTTTGTATATAATTGATGGGTGTAATTTGGGACATAGAGTAGTATATTTTTGTATATAATTGATGGGTGTAATTTGGGGTATAGAGTAGTATATTTTTGTATATAATTGATGGGTGTAATTTGGGACATAGAGAAGTATATTTTTGTATATAATTGATGGGTGTAATTTGGGACATAGAGTAGTATATTTTTGTATATAATTGATGGGTGTAATTTGGGACATAGAGAAGTATATTTTTGTATATAATTGATGGGTGTAATTTGGGACATAGAGTAGTATATTTTTGTATATAATTGATGGGTGTAATTTGGGACATAGAGTAGTATATTTTTGTATATAATTGATGGGTGTAATTTGGGGTATAGAGTAGTATATTTTTGTATATAATTGATGGGTGTAATTTGGGGTATAGAGTAGTATATTTTTGTATATAATTGATGGGTGTAATTTGGGACATAGAGTAGTATATTTTTGTATATAATTGATGGGTGTAATTTGGGACATAGAGTAGTATATTTTTGCATATAATTGATGGGTGTAATTTGGGACATAGAGTAGTATATTTTTGTATATAATTGATGGGTGTAATTTGGGGTATAGAGTAGTATATTTTTGTATATAATTGATGGGTGTAATTTGGGACATAGAGAAGTATATTTTTGTATATTATTAATGGGTGTAATTTGGGGTATAGAGTAGTATATTTTTGTATATAATTAATGGGTGTAATTTGGGGTATAGAGTAGTATATTTTTGTATATAATTGATGGGTGTAATTTGGGGTATAGAGTAGTATATTTTTGTATATAATTGATGGGTGTAATTTGGGGTATATAGTAGTATATTTTTGTATATAATTGATGGGTGTAATTTGGGACATAGAGAAGTATATTTTTGTATATAATTGATGGGTGTAATTTGGGACATAGAGTAGTATATTTTTGTATATAATTGATGGGTGTAATTTGGGGTATAGAGTAGTATATTTTTGTATATAATTGATGGGTGTAATTTGGGGTATAGAGTAGTATATTTTTGTATATAATTGATGGGTGTAATTTGGGGTATAGAGTAGTATATTTTTGTATATAATTGATGGGTGTAATTTGGGACATAGAGAAGTATCTTTTTGTATATAATTAATGGGTGTAATTTGGGGTATAGAGTAGTATATTTTTGTATATAATTAATGGGTGTAATTTGGGGTATAGAGTAGTATATTTTTGTATATAATTGATGGGTGTAATTTGGGGTATAGAGTAGTATATTTTTGTATATAATTGATGGGTGTAATTTGGGACATAGAGAAGTATATTTTTGTATATAATTGATGGGTGTAATTTGGGGTATAGAGTATACAGCTTGGCTTTATTGGGATATGCATCTTCCTAAAAACTGCTACTCTGTTCGATCATTACACTTCCCGAAATTCAGAGCTCAATTTTAAAAAAGACCCAATAACGTTTTACATTTTATAAAGAAGGTAAATCATTTATTGCTTTTTTCGAAACTGCTATTGTCTTGTCTGTCAATATGCATTCATTGAATTTAATATGTGCTATATATTGTGTGCTTTTAACAATTCAGGCCGTGTTTTCTATCACATGAAAGCCGTAAGTTTGGTTAGATTTATGCTTCGATTTTGTACAATTTCCACAAGCTCAATATCCAAAGAAATTTTAGCCACAGTAATCTAAAGTAGCATCGATATATGAAAATATTCTTTCTACTGTATATATTGCAAATGAAAATTTCATCTGTCACACGTCACTTTCGCTGAAGTTTATAATATCTGTGGAGCAGACTACAGGTATAACGTTTATGTTGTTTGGTTTGTTTGTTTGTTTTTTTTTCATCATTCACTACTCCTTGTGAAGCCACCAACAAATCGCGGAAGTTTAGGGGTAAGTTTACTGATAAGTCGGTTTATGAAAATAAGGTAATTATTGTTCGGATGATGTCATTGACCAACCAATCGTAAGACAGAGATTTTACAAGCTATCGGCCTATGCTACTGATTTGTCAAATTTGGTGGGTTCCAACGAAAAATGTAAATGCATACCATTTATATCATTGTCACTGATATTCCAATTACAAAAACATAACAGTGGTTTTTGCTTCGCATCATTGTCTTAAATTATATTCTTGTACACAAGCACAAGCTATTCTCCATTTGTAAAATTGGCCTTAGGGATTTTGTCCAGTTTGATAGCGTAAAACATATCGTGAGTTACTATATCTAGCTATTAATATTTCTGTACCCATGTGTTTACCTCAAATTTGATTATTCCTTTGCAATATTGATAAACTTGATATGTTTATACGTTTTTAGCAAGTATTTTCTTCCAGTTATGCTTTGCCTTATAAATGTATTTGCATTTTTTTCAGTCATCATCTGATCTAGTAACTCCAATCCGGTTCCACACAAAATATGAACTTGTAGATTTTACATTATTTAAACTTCCGCAACGAACATTGCAGCCCGTATTAAATCTTTTTGATGGTTCTCAAACGGAGCAGCCCATCAAGACAATCACAAAAGAGGTACAGCTCGTACAGATATTTTTAATGGAAAACATCATATCACACAACCTTCATATTTATCAGTGATGTATCGTATTGGTCACATTTTAGCACCTTCCTAACACAGTAGAATCATTGAATGTAAGTTTGTTTCAATATTACTTCATATTTGTGTTTAGTACTCGACTATACGTTGCATACCATGATGGTATCGTTGAATAACTCGCAAATTAACCAGTTTTGATATGTCCCTCAATTTTATTTAGTACATTTTTAAAGAGCGTTACTCTGTAGTTTAACAGTAAAAAATAAAAGGAGCTGCTATTATCTAATCGACCCTCCACTATTCCATTGTATTCGTCTGTATTCATAACGCAACTGCACGTCTCTATTTTTCCTGAAAAATATTTGCAAAAATATTTATTCATATATTCATTGTAGTCTTGATGAGTTTTTCAAAGAGCGTCAATATTGTACATGTATTACCTAATCAGGACTAGGTCAAAAGCAATAGAAGAAATTAGGCTAACAAAGTCCTGAAATACACTGACCTAGTGGTCAAACAGTTTTTGATGACATTCTGATCACTTTTGTTAGCGTCAAAACGTCACCTCACAATAGTCGTTGGTCACACCCTGGTACAACATGTCGAAAAGAGACCTATCAGCGTGATAAGGCAACGCTAAATTCCTAAAACGATTTTAATAATATAATTACAGATATCGGCTGAAATAGCATTTATATATCTCGTGAAATAATATAATCAGCTACTAACTTCAAATAGATCTTGGCATATACTATTATACAACTAGTAATAATAATACTTTAAAAATAATATTTGTTGTTACTTTTACAAATAGTTACATAATTTTTATCCAATAAGTAATCGTGTAAAATTTTCTGTACATGCAAGCAGTACCGTTGTATTACACATGTCAGAAGCACTAAAGACCTCCATCAAATATATTTAAACAAGGCCTTCTTCGCTCCATTTTGCCATAAAGATATTGTTGATAGCATTTTACCATAATAATATATGATTATGTGATTATTATTTTTAACGTAGTTTTAAGAATTTTTCAGTCATATCTCTGCAGTGCTGCAGTTTATAGTGATGTCTAGAACTGGGGCATCACGCCGCAGACATGTAGCATGATGTCCCACCCAGTCACATTATCCTGACACCAGGCCGACCTGTCCTAACACTAACCTCTTAATGCTGAGCGCCAAGCGAGGCAGCTATTTGAACCATTTTTGTAAGTCTTTGGTATGACTCGACCGGAGATCAAACCCACGACCTCCCGCATCCAAGGCGGACGCTCTAACCACTAGGTCACCGGAGCGGTTCCATAATGATATTGTTGATATCATTTAACCATAATGATATTGCTGATGGCCACTACGTTTAATATCACAACATGCTAAAGACTTTAAGAATATTTTTAATAAAAGCACTTTTACCAATCCTCTAATATCGAAGACTTAAAACGAGTCAACGGAAATATCACAGACTCTATTCATCATATGAATCCAGCATATTTGGTGCAGAGTATGTTCCAAAAGAGGCAAAATATTTTTCCTGGTTTCATTAGTGGTTTTAACGCTATTTTTCAATATATTTGTTGGAGGAAGACCCTTAGAAAACCCCGGAAAGAACGACCAACCGTCGGTAAGTTGCTGTCAAGCCTTATCACATGCCCATGTTGACCAAATCGAGACTCGAGCTCGCGTGACGTGAGATGTCAGTTATTTGTAAAGGCGGTCGCCTTGGACCACTTGGCCATCTGGACTCTATATTGTTTCTGTAAAATAGTTGATAAAATGTTGAAAATTTCTCTATGAAACAAATGTCTAGCTAAAATAGGATTAGCTTTATCCTTTTGTTTTGGGGATAAGGGGACCAACTCTTGTCCAACAACATCTAGCAATGAGTGAAAATTTTAGGTTCCTTAAAACACACGGGTCATCTAGAAGGCTTGTTTGAAGGTCCTAACATTTTGTAATTTTTTTCTTTTTTAATCTATCACACTATGTAACACAATTTTTGTTTCTAATTATTATCTGTTACTTCGTAAATGCTTATGCCTAAAAAGTAATAGAATATGGCTATTATTTCCCACAAACTTTGCTGATGTGACCAGGATAGTGATATTTTAACATTTACCTATTTCCATTGCGAAAACAGGAACATTTGTATTTTCAGTTCAAATAAAGACATAAAAACAACATATGAATCAAACTTACATATATTTATACTAAAGTAATACAAAAATGACCATAAAAGATTTAGAAATGAGTAGGTTTTCGAGATTTACGACTGTTTTGTAAATCATTGTTCACGAATCAGCCCCCAAATGTAGTCTCCCATCATGTTCTCGTTGTCCTTGGTAGCGGCATGGTGGAAGCGCTCGCCTTGCTCCTCCGAGTACGCTCCCATGTTTTCGTGGAATTTATCAAGATGAGTATCAAGTATATGGACTTTGAGGGACATTATGCAGCCATTGTGCCGTAGTTCTTCGCCGGAGTGTCAGAGAGAGCTCTACATAGCTTTCGGTTTCTGATGGCATAGGAAGGCCCGAATTACTGCGACAAAATTGTTCCAAGCCGCTTTCTCCTTACTAGTGAGCTTCTTGGGGAATTCATTGCACCACAGGATCTTTATATGTGGTCTGACGAAGACACCGGTTTTGACATTTACCTCAGACAGCTTAAGGAAGAAGTCTTGAAGGTAATCCTTATCTAGAGCTCTAACAAATTGTTTCATAAGCCTAATTTGATGTACAGTGGTGGCATCAGCAACTTCCATGGGTCCACCAGTGACTTCCACGTGTTCCTCCCTACAGAGAACTCGGTCCGTTGTGGCCAGTCCAGCCTGGTAGTGCGCCTTGGTGTCCCTTCTGTCCTAAAGGCAATGCTAGCAGGGAAACGTGGTAAAACCGCCTAGCAGACCCATCAGGAATTCTACCATTTTGAAGTCTCTGATGACCTTCCAGACATACTCATCATACCTCAAGACGTCCAGCAAGGTCTTGATGCTGTTGTAATCCTCTATGAGGTGTATCGAGTGAGCTAAGGGAACAGACTGGTACTAGTTCCCATCATGGAGCAGCACGGCTTTAAGATTCTTGGATGAGCTGTGTCAATGAAGAGGTGTCACTTATTCTGGTTACAACGCTTCCGATTGCCTCGAACAGACTGGTCACTTTGTGGCAGAAGCAGAGACCATCATGACGGGCGAAGAAGCTGTAAAAACCATTGTGACGCTTCCTCTAATCTGCGACTTGCACACTTTCATCCAACATGTCTTTTTCGCGGTCTGACTTGCTGTTTTCTCCTAAAGACGAATGCCCTTTCACCGGAGGAGTGGGTACGGGGAGATAAAGGTAGTGTAGCAAATGGGTGAAGGAAGGTCCGTATACGTGATAGCAGGTGCGTTCTTGCCAACCCGACGATTGGAAGGGTCCACAATGCAGAACTAGGAGTTGCTTGAGGGGCCAAACTGTTCCCGTCAAATTCTTGGGATAACGAACTTCATGGCTCTATTTTTTTTTCTCGGTACTATCGTACAAGAAATATATTTATTCACCCATGAATAAGAGATTCTCGTAACATTTTTCATATATATCTTTTCAATAACGTTGAAAATTGTAAAACAGTTTAAAATTAACAACTTTTACAATTTTAAAAGTTTTAACAAATTTTATGACATAAACTTCCGAGCAACAATTGTCCATCTCATATTCCAAAGGTTATTTTGCAGTGCTCGCAGGTGAAATGAGGTGCCCAGAGTTTGCACTGATACCCTACAGGCATGCAGAAATATGCCTTGTAGGCCTAACACATCTTAGCAGATGCTTCCAATGAGTACGCTTTCGCTCTTGGCATAATAAATCGGCCGCAGACATAGCAAAAGGCGTCTGTCGGATACTTGAAGCCTTTTTGAAGCCATCTCAGAAAAATGCAAATATGTATCCACTTAAGTAGCTAGAACTAATCTAATCTAATGGGCTTAAAGCCACTGTATTTATACTAATATTTCTTTTACTCAAAAGTTCTAGAAGGTTCTAAAAGTTACTTCAGGTTTACTCAGCACTAAATCTATCTCGAATGTTCTGCAAAATAGATAAAGATTTAAAAATATCAATGAAATGATCACAAAAGCAGAGTTTGTTAGGAATAATAGCAATTCTCTATAGTTGTGAGGCACAAGGAATTAGGAAATAACACGTACTACCCTGGAACAAAAAAATTTGCACGGCGTTTTATATCTCAGTCCAGATCTTCTCTTGGCTTTTGTGTTCCGTGTTTGCTGTGTGACGCAAAATGTTTATTTACTTGGCGAAAACATTGCTGTTTACCTTGAAATGCCAGAAAACTGTCTTATATTATTTTTATTATCAAGTATATATATATATATATATATATATATATATATATATATATATATATATATATATATATATATATATATATATATATATATATATATATATATAAAAACACACACATACATACATACATACATACATACATACATACATACATACATACATACATACATACATACATACATACATACATACATACATACATACATACATACATACATACATACATACATACATACATACATACATACATACATACATACAGAGAGAGAGAGAGAGTTATGCGCGAGAGTAGGGCGGATATCTTCAGACATGAAAATGTATCCAAACTTTGGAGTGGCCGTTTCTGTCTTTATTTACCTACTGTTTAATTAAAGCAACATTGAGAAAAACGTGATTACAAACCTTAACAAGAACACAATAATACAAAACCAGCACGGATGTGGCTTTGGGCATATTCCGGTGGTTTCTATTGATGCAAAATCTAACTCTCAAAATATATATCCGTATGGCAGGCCAGCGTATGAGATGAAATTATCTATCCTTAAAGTTGATACGTTCACCGGTCCCATTTTTTTCCTCAACCCTATCTTGTGTATTTACTCTGCATGATTTTCCGAAAGGCTACCAAGTGTGATTATTTACCTCACAAGAAATACAGAGAAAGAGAGAGAGAGAGAGAGAGAGAGAGAGAGAGAGAGAGAGAGAGAGAGAGAGAGAGAGAGAGAGAGAGAGAGTCAGTCATCTATTATTATAGCTGGAAGATGGGCGATGAGGTCGATGTGCGCCCTGAATATTTTGTGGCATTATGGACATGAGATGGTGACAACGCTGATCTAAGGTTTATTGGTTCAGGATTTCCTGGTCTGCCTCCGTTGTTCTGCTGCGGCTGTCCTGTTGGCCTCACAAGCAGCAGTACCTTTAGCGATGGAAGACCGCTTCACGATCCTGTCCTGGACAGTCTGTTCCCACATGTCAGAGCTAATACTAAAGTTCATTAATGAAGTCTTCACAGTGTCCTCATGTTGTTTTCTCAGGCCACCTTTGTTGCGTTTATCTTTTCAAGTTCACTATAAAAGAGTTTGTTTGGAAGCCGATAGTCTGGCATTCGATCTACATTGTCTGCCCATCGCAACTGTAATTGCATCAAGATGGTGTAGATATTGAGCAGGCTTACTTGGGCAAGAACCTCCATAAAAATAGATCCGGCATAAACAGCCTTTCTTGGTCAAACCATCAACAAAATGCATTAAAAACATAGTTCTTTGACAAATGGAACGAAGATAAAGTCGTGTTCACATGTAAAGAAATAAAAATGGTCTTGTATAGTAAATGCATGCACACATAGGCACAAAATCGCACACACAGACACACACATATTTTTTTGTCGGAACTACGGTCGGAATGGTTACCAACCAAGACAATGAGTTATAGAATTAAGAATACAACACTTGTAATAACACTAAATATTCAACGTCATATATTTGATACGCAGCTAATGTACGTAATGAAACATTTCATATCGAATACATAGAGAAGAAACGTTGCTATGACAATGAAAAGATATTCTTTATTGTAATCACATGACATAATTTAAATTATTGATGTATATTTTGTGTTCTAATATTACATGTATGCTTTCAGATTGAATTCCAGAAGGATTGTCCCAACAATGATTGCAACACCAACTTGCATTTGTCAGTGAAAGCGGATCTAAAAAATGAATCTGAGTTATTCATTGATGAATTGGAATTTCTAAAGCTGAATGTATCAATTACAAAGACAGGCGATCCAGCCTATGGTACGGGCTTAACTATAATCTTTCCTAAATCATTCAAATACAGAAATGTTGAAAAGATTGAAGGAGATACAGATATCCAATGCAGATTTAAAATTGAGGAATCGAAGACAAGGGCAGAAGCTGGATCCAGTGATCGACCACAAAAAACCTTAGTAAACAACGAGACAGTTATTATCTGTAGCTATGGCAATCCGATGCGACAAGATGGTGGTGTGAAGTTTCAGATTGTTCTTGTGCCATCCGTTTTCACAGAGACTCGCTTTCAGTTTTATTTCAACGCCACATCGCAAAGCAAGGAGAACGAATGGAACGACAACACTGGTACGATTAATTTGGAAGGCAAAAGGAAGGTTGTCACAGATTTTAATGGGTAAGAGGACTTGATTGTTAAAGTGTTCTTACAAAAGAGAGATTCACATACCCTCAATAAAAGTAAGCAAAATAGATTTTCTATATAAACATATTAGACGCACCAGCAAAACATTTCTTTTCCAGTGATCATAGAGGACGGTTGCTTCTAAATGATTATGTAAACACTGCATAGCAGAATCTTGCAAATAAACAAAATGGTGTATAAAAAGTGGCAATCCCTTGGTGACCCATTAATGTACATATTTCTCTGTGTATTAGTGAGTATAAATCCTCCAATAGGACACAAAAATTGTATCTAATTAGAATCGTTCATAATTGTAATTGTGACGCAGCTACTCATGTATAAGTTGATTTGCCTTTTTACCCGACTTCCTAAAAATATATATTTATCATTTTAAGATTAGATGTGGCTCATTACATTCACTTTCTCTTTTCTCTTCACCCAGAGTCTCAAGACCAGATTCTGTATCGATGCGAGCAGGAAGAAATAACTACGAGGTGAAGCATATCTATGGTTTGCATAATCAAGGTCCGAGTTCCATGCCGGAGGCCGTTATGTACCTGAAATATCCCTACGTGACAATGAATGGAAAAGACTACCTTCGATTACTGGGAAAACCTATCGTAAGCAGCATATCTTAAAACAGACCGTCTATGTACATATCTGTTTGTGCAGCTGTCCATCCTGTCTGTGTACGCACCTTTTAAAACACTTGGCGACGGGTTTTCATACATGTAATACCAACTGTTTTATGTCCATGCAGGTTTTCTTTGTTCATTTTCGGCATTGCTTGGTTGCTTTTAGTTATGTTTTGTCATAATTAGTAGTTATATATAACTATAAAGTAAGGTACTCACGTTGATTATGATCTATGGTCTATTATGGAGTAATTTTGTTTTGGTACGATGTATAGCTCTTAGGTGTGAATTAGATATTTTTCTACGGCAACATTTTTTCTCATTTTCTCTAACTAATTCAAAGTCATGTTTTCTCTTAAATTTTCGATGTACTTTCTAAGTGCGCTATTATTATTCATTACTTTGAAAAAGTTCCTTCTCAAACTCATTTTCATTTAGTTTTTAAACTTTATATTTATTTCAATATATTGTACAATCCATGCCCTTTTTAGTTAAAAACTGACACTCTATCAGTTTGTGCTAATTACCACAACTATAATGCTTTAAATACATTTGACTAAAATTTTCAAAACATGTCTGCCAATATATGTACATTTCTTTACAAATATAAATAATGTTATGTTCCCATATTGTTTCAAATTAAAAGCAAGATTAATAATCAAGCTTTCATTCAGTTTCACTTTATAGGGTAATAAATCCTTCCTCAGACAATCTATAAGACTGTTCATCTTATTCTTGTTATAATATTTTATTAATTTGAAAATTAAAAAGAGGAACTAATTTTATTAATGTTGCTTAAATAGAGAGCGTTTCCTTTTCCACCGCGGCTTTTTCTTGCTCATCCACTAAATTATTCCCCAGTCAAATCAGGTGAAAGACTACCAGGGGTACCAGTAAACGACAGAGCAAATGAGTTATGCCACCCTATGTCAATAATTAAATTTACGTTTGAAAGTTGTGTATATACACTATTACCCCTAATTTTTACATTCATATTTCTTTTAAATTTTGTTTCAGTTAACAAAAGTCTATTTGATATATGTGAATGGCTTTCTTCAAGTCTTAAAAAAAATAATTAGCTTTCTTCTCTCTCTCTCTCTCTCACACACACACACACACATACACACACGGACATACACACACCACATCCAATCTCCGTTAATGAACTATAACCGCTTACCTATTTATATATAGTGCCACATATTAATCCAGTGGCCGCTCCAAAACCTAATGCTGGAGACATAGATTCTAAATTTAGAAAGAGAGGTACGACCTTTGTAAAAATGTTTGAGCCAATAAAACTACCATTTCTTATATGTTATTTGCTGATGTGATATTAAACCAAATATACCAGACCTCTGGGCTAATCAGTGCTACTTTGTACTGTTTGCTAATATATAAAACATTATGCGACTGGGTACACATTAGTATTTTGTTAGTATTTTCCATTTATCTTTATTTACACTATCAAAGAATAATATTGTTTCAAATACCCTTTACATGCAATAGCCTTACAGATTATTTAATGCATTGTTTTAATTAGTTATCAATTTGTTTTATTACACGATTCATTAAGCAATTACAAAATCTTATTTTGGCTCTATATCCATTCTTGGAAGCTGTAATCTGGTGCTGTCTACGATTGAATATTATCATAAACATTTCTGATTTTTTTTGTTACATTTCATTTCGCGGATATCGCGATGAGTTTATTAATTTGAAACTTGTCTGTGCAAAAGGTTTAGTTATCTCTTTCTAAAATGTTTTCTCTGTCTTACCACCTTCTATCAATATTTGATTTTATTTCGTAAAAAAAAATGTTTCAACTATTTAAGGATTACCACTTTATGATATTATGTAACATAATTTTGTATTATCTAACATTTTGGTAATAATGCAAACTAGTTGCCTCAATGCGGGAGTCGCGGATTGGAACCCCGGCAAAGTTATACCAAAGACATAAAGAATGGTACTAGCAGCTACATTGACTGGTTCTCAAATGTAAGAGGTTAGTGTTAAGATTTGATGGTCTAGTATCAGGATGATGTAACTGGGTCATACACGATGTCACATATCGGCATGATTCCTCAGTGATAGATATCACTTTAAACTGCCACACTGCAAACATTGTAAAGATATGACTGAAATATATAATGCTACTTTAAAAATCAAACCACACACACACACACGAAAATAGTTATGAAGTTATGATTTACTTATCTTTCCTCCTTTTGTTCTTGATTTTCATCAAATTTAATTACATTCTTATTAGTTTGTTTTTTGATGCATTTGATTTTCCATTTTCAAGATGATCTAAAATGATTGCTGTTAATAAATCATTGGTTCCAATGTAGTATTGGTGAAAACCACTGTGGTATTTTATAAGGTGGATAAGAGGTTGCTTTGAAAGAAAATGTATAGCTCTTTGCTTTCTCAAAAAAGTAATCTAATCGAACATTGTTTATCCACACCACCGTAGGAACGGTCCTCTTCAGTTTTACTCGAGTATTTATAATCACGTCCTTTAAAGAAAAAAACATTTGCATTACATCGAATATTTTTGGTAACTAGCAATATGTCTGACTTAAATATAGACAAGCACAATTTGCGTTTCTACCTAATGAAAAATACTCATTAATTTAATTCATACTTTTATTTTCAATTTTAATGTCATGAAACACATTTATTATTGCGTATGTTTATATATTTCTTCAAATGGTTCAACACCTTCTAGATCAAGTGCAGATAAAAAAAACTCTTTTTCACCAATAACTTGTTTATTTGATTACATAGTCTTTCCAATAAAGCATATCTAGCATCCCATATTTAAAACCGGATATTATTGATGGTATATATTTCAATTATATTTTAAGTAAAACAAGGATTAAATCACAGAAATGGTAACAAAATTGATTTCTCTGATACGTGATTCTAGTAATTAAATTGGAGATTAATTCATTGCTTTTTTAAACATTAATTGCTTAAATACATCTTTACATATATAAGCAATTGTTTAGAGCAATTGTTTTATATACGTATGGTTAAATTTACGTTCTGAATTGTTGCCTCGTCCAATTTTAAAATACTAATAATAACAGGCATATGAATTAATATGGATATGACACTGAAAGCAGCACAACCTCCGATCATTTATGTGAATAAATAACCATCTTGTTTGCATCACCATATAACGTCTTGCTGTAAGCTGGACACAATACTGATAAATATTCGTGTAATTCATTACTGGCATCTGCTATGTCAAGGGATGTATATTATTATGTTATATCGAATAATAAGAGCAAATATTGATACCATCCAATGGTGTTCCTTTCTCGTGACCAACCCTAATTCCAAAAGGTGTCCTCATCAATCCTCATTGAAAGTTAGTATACTATTCGTAAATGAACGATATCAGCTGCGGAATGAATAACTAGTTCATTTGAATCGAAATCCATCATACAGTAACATATAATATAAAACACCGGTTCTTATTCAACTATTGTAATGGTTAATGATGTTGCTGTTGTTCTTGTCGTGAGGCTAAACGCCATTTTTCAGCACACGATAGGCTATACATGGCAGCCAGTATTAATGGTAGAGGAAGAAACCGGGAAATCCCCGGAAAGAACCACCGATCTACGAGAAGCTACTGGCAAACTCTCCCACATATCCACATTCGCCGAATCTTAGACTTTAACCCACGCAGATAGAGGTGAGATGGCAGAGATCCGTAACAAAGAGCGTTTTAGACTACTAGGCCACTCGGGGCCACTCTGTTTTGATGGCAATTCAGGGAATATTTTCTTTATCAATAATATCAGCATCTATAGAGTTATTGTTATATAGGAGTGAAATTTGACCCATGTATCAATAAATATACTACCTATGAATCATAATTAATATTTCTGTTTTAACATCATCTGTTGGTATCATATATACTATTTCTGTTTTAACATCATTTAATTTACACAATTGTATATGCTTCCCTTCTAATTGGCAAAAGTAACCAATACTTCCAAAACTAGATTCCACATACAGTACAGTTGATTGCTTTTCATCAGGAATATTTAGTTTTAATTTTGTTATCTTTTTAAAAGCCACCCTCAGAATGATTTATATTTATGTCATAAAGTTATTTCAAGGGAGTAACATTTTGTTCGCGTGTTAGGCCATGTAACAACATTATGGAATCTGATCATATTAATAAAAAAAATATATACTGAGGTTTTCATTATAGCTAATCCAAGGTTTGCTAACGTGACCTGTTTTTCATATCTGGAGGAAGAGATATTTTTAAAATATTTCCCTTTTGTTACCTAATGGTATCGTAGCAGGAGTTGTAGTTTCCCCGTTGTTGATAATAACTCATAATTGTTAATTGTTGTGCATATTTTCCAAGTCTAAAACAATTTCAGACATTATTTTCAAAAATAGATGCAGCTGAGATATTTTTAATTGATCATCGACGCAATTTTACTAGCAAAGCCAGAATCAGAAACAGGATCCTTAAGCTGTAACGAAACACTATTGCCCATATAGAAACTCTCTTTAAATCACCAGGTTTTTACCTAAGTGTCTTAATTAAGTTGATGCTTACCCAATATTACCTCTAAATATCTCCCATTTACTGCATATTTAATGCAGTCCCGGGTGCTCGAGTAATCTAAAGCGCGAGCCTTCATAGAACACCGACATCTCACTTCTGCCCATGTGGGTTCAAATCAAGTCTTGGTCAACATAGGTTCGTTAGAAAGCTTACCACTAGCTTTCAGTGTGCAGGTAGCTCTTCCCGGTGTTTCTCCGGGTTCTTTCTCCACCAAATGTACTGGCCGACTTGTAAAAACTATCAAATATTGAAGAAGGCCCCAACCCAACACAACCAAACCACCTATACAATTTTTATATTTGAATCACCCATAAGTATACTAATATAAATTCCTGTTGCCAGTCCGTAGTAGACCAAAATCTAACCGTCAGTTTACTAGTTTTCTATCATTAAACCATTCGATGCATTGAATGACAATGATAGTCCCTTTTCTTCACATCATAAAATGAATGTTATGTTTTGCCCCTTATTTAATTTAGTGCAAAAGTTGCTTACATTACTGTATCATTACAGCCAATATTTTTTTTAGTTTATGTCTCGCATTTTTAAAATAAGGTCGCCTGATGTAATATATCCTGACTTTTAAATTAAAAATTTTTTGTATAATGTTTTAAACTTGCCATCAACTTGCAAACTTATCATTTTTTATAGAATATAAAAATTATTATCAGTTTTGCTATCAACTCTTTGGATTTCATTATCAATAAAGTTTATTACCAGATTGTTACGGTTCGGTCTAAATATTGTTTTGCCACTTAATCATGTATTTCGGATTTTGGTATATTAACATAGTTGATACGAAAAATAAAATCTTTAAATTTACTAATTACCCAAATTGTGGTCTTGTCATTATTTACAAAATCAAATTATCCGTTAAATTTAAACATATTATCATTTCAAATTACAAATGGCATCAAGTATTATTAGTATTCTATCACCTAAATACAATTCTATAAAATTTTATAAATATAATAATGGTGTAATTGTTCTTACTTTGAGTGTTTAAAAAAACCCTAGGTCTCGTAAACTTCTTAGTAAGTTTGCCTGATAGTTTTTAAAACTCAAGCTAAAGTTTGGGCATGATAAGTTGTGTTGTCTCTACTGTTTGGGTTAAAACTGATTTCAATGTTATCTAGTTTAGTTTCTTTATTTATAGTAAGATGCATTTTATTATATAAGTCATAAGTAAACAAATTATAATGTTAACTTTTAGATGATATTTTATATGTACGGTATATATTCCTCTCAAAGTAAATATATTTATTGTTACCTTTCGCGGATTTTTAATTGATGTAAAGATTTTGCTGAGACTATATAAAGTAATTAAATTACTAATGGCATCGGATAATTTCTGTACTAACATTATGCGACAAATACAATTCTTTAAGATTAGATATGTTTCCTATTTGTGGTGGTACTTTTCAATCATGTTATGAAAAATATGTAATTCTATTAATTTTTTAAGTTGTCCATTTCATCAGTTTTCTTGCTCTTAGTATATCTCAACTAACTAAACTAATTTTCGTAGATATATTATTGTTTTCATATCAGTAATAAAATTGTATAACAAAGATAATTTTCTTACATTTCTTCTAATCTTAGTTTCATTCAGGATATTTTTTGCTACATGTATTAGGTTAAATCGATTATAAGGCTTGATTTGGATATTTATTTTTAGTTTTTCTGTTCTTTATCTGTACCATTTCAATAGGATTACAAAGCCTCCTACACCATTACATCGCTTTTTTTGAAAACATCAGCATCACTTAAGAGTTACTTTCAACAGAGGAATGGGGTGGAAACAAGACCTAACATTTGTTTTAATAAAATTGCGCTTTTGCAACCCTCTTTTAATAATTAAATAAAAAAACTTCAGATTCTTGCCTTCGTATTACTCTTTCAATGACTTTGCAAGTTCATACGACAAAATTATGTTTATAAGATGAAAACAAATATTTGTATATCCGTTAGCAAAGAAATATCAACAATATTTAAAGAATTTATTCAAATATCGCTCGCGTTATTATTTTTAGAATCTACATGATTTAAAGCTACTTGAAGGTTACTAATATTTTAACAATTGTTTTCCTACTATTAATAATCTAAGTTTTGTGAAAATTAATGCCTCAATGTACCATTTATCGTAAATTTCTCCATTCTTCCAAATTCTGTTAAGTGACTAATATAATACCAACATTTGCACACGGTGAACAAATTCATTGGAGAGGGAATGAAGAGATACATGCCAGGTTTTTAAGCGGAACTGAAAACAAAAAGCATGCATTAGATAACAATGTAAGGCTGTGGTGAAATTTGATGATCAGCACCATGCTGTTTGGTCTCTGGAAATACTTTGAAGGAGAAACTAGGCTAAAGACAACCCATCATAAGGTGCTGCTGACTTCATATGTCCACAACGGTGGCGTCATCAAATCATATGTTCCAGCTTTCGCCTGAAATCGGCTGAGAAACAGATGTCGCATATTAACATCGAATTAATTCCTACATACGTTAATAATGGTCGGATTTCTCAGTCAGAGGGAGAAATTTAATGACTCATGGTGTGATGAAACGTCGAAAGTATCTAGTATTAACAGCACCCGACGATTAAGATTCAATATTATTTAGATATTTGGCATATACGACTTTTTGCACATATTGGCTGCATTTGAGCTTTTAATCCAATAAATATTATTAGTTTTAAAATATCGCAAAAAACATCTTTCCTAACCTTTAAACTATAATACAAATTTACGGAACTTTACTCTTTTAAAATATAATAGAGAATAATAGTCTAATAGACCTTTTTGAAAATATACTATATAATAATCATCTTTATCACTTCTTGATATGTAATTTTGCATATGTCAAATAATACGTTTAAAGATATATAGACTAATTATTTGTAAAAATATAAAGATTAAATATTTCAATACCATAAATAATAATTATTTCTAATGCAACATAAATTAACAATTTTATAATCTCAAATTTAATAAAACTATTTTAGTTACAAATTTACTAACCACTTTTTAACAATATATATAAAAATTTAAGAAAACTATTTTAAATGCCATATAAATTAAGTTAATAACGACATAGATAATAGCTATTTAACATATAGAACACCTATTTCTAAGAACATGAAGAATTGAAACAAATTTTTCTGATTATTAGTCTTTTTTAACAAAAAAAAAATATATATATATTTTCCGAAAACCCAAAAGCTCTGACATTATATAGATATTTTTAAGTTTTGTTTCATAAATTAAATAATTGCTCCGGATCCCAGAATTCCTACATATTTAATATTGCGATCGCTCCTTGATTGCAAATCAAAGGACGAAACGATTAATTTACTGATTTTATGTATTTACAGGTCAACCCTCTTCCTCCCGGTTGTTCAGTGAGTTGTGTGGAATTGAATGCGACATTCAGCATTACAACAATTAAGGATCAAATCCATGGCAGCATACAAGAAAAAAGTTCAGTAAGTATATTGACGTTAGCACTAATAATCGTATCGAAATTCTAATGAGAAGGTTTTTACATCATTAATTACAAATAATTTATTTTTCTTTCGCAATTGTGTTGTTTTCTTTGAATGGCGCAATATATTAAGGTCATCGCCTGTTGATGTGCACATAAAAAAATCACTTTGCTCGCGTAATTTAATATTTTCCATTCAAGTTTGCGTCACATTATCATTAGAACAATTAATCCGGCATGTATTGATGGATTACCATGAAAAATTGTAAATATTACTGAAATCGTGTGAGGATGAGTAATATATCGACAAATATCGTTGATCACGGGGAAGGGGGGTATTTTTTATATTTTTTTGTTAAAATGATTGCCCTTTTAAGTCTTGCTACTTCATGCAATTTGATCATGTAAGCATAATTAATACCTTGTATTTTTATCGGTTGCTATGATATTTGGCCCATATTACCGTCATCGCCTAATGATACGCATATAGTTCAATCAGTTTCATTTTATCAAAGTCCTTGTCTTTTCGATTTCTATCTGAATGAGATCTATGACAGAATTGTCTGCATGCAGCTAATTTCGCAGATTTCATTGGATCGCCACGAAATTTTGTAGGGTCTTCATTTAAGATGCGCATATTGACAAATCACTTCGCACTTTTGTTGTATTTACTGTCCTGCGACTGAATGAAGTATTAAACAGAATAATCTGAATGCAAATATGACTTTCGTATCTTTATGGATTGCTGTGAAACAGTGTTAAAATTATTGACAGATCGTTGTGGACCCGTGATTTTATAAGTTATACCCCTTGTTTACTGCTTGATGCAGTGAATGACAGAATTGTTAATCTTACAGCCTTTAGTGGATAGCTGCGAAACTTACATATTATGCTCATCATCATTAGATACATATTATGCTCATCATCATTAGATACATATTATGCTCATCATCATTAGATACATATTATGCTCATCATCATTATATGCATATTCTGCTCATCATCATTAGATACATATTGTGCTCATAATCATTAGATGCATATTATGCTCAACATCATTAGATGCATATTATGCTCATCATCATTACATGCATATTCTGCTCATCATCATTAGATACATATTATGCTCATCATTATTAGATACATATTATGCTCATCATCATTAGATACATATTATGCTCATCATCATTATATGCATATTCTGCTCATCATCATTAGATACATATTATGCTCCTCATCATTAGATGCATATTATGCTCATCATCATTAGATACATATTATGCTCATCATCATTAGATACATATCATGATCATCATCATTAGATACATATTACGCTGATCATCATTATATGCAAATTCTGCTCAACATCATTAGATACATATTATGCTCATCATCATTAGATACATATCATGCTCATCATCATTAGATACATATTATGCTCATCATCATTAGATACATATGATCACCATCAGTAGATACATATTATGCTCATCATCATTATATGCATATTCTGCTCATCATCATTAGATACATATTGTGCTCATAATCATTAGATACATATTATGCTCATCATCATTAGATGCATATTATGCTCATCATCATTACATGCATATTCTGCTCATCATCATTAGATACATATTATGCTCATCATTATTAGATACATTTTATGCTCATCATCATTAGATACATATTATGCTCATCATCATTATATGCATATTCTGCTCATCATCATTAGATACATTTTGTGCTCCTCATCATTAGATGCATATTCTGCTCATCATCACTAGATACATATTATGCTCATCATCATTAGATACATATTGTGCTCATCATCATTAGATATATATTATGCTCCTCATCATTAGATGCATATTCTGCTCATCATCATTAGATACATATTCTGCTCATCATCATTAAATACATATTGTGTTCATCATCATTAGATACATATTGTGTTCATCATCATTAGATACATATTATGCTCATCATCATTAGATACATATTATGCTCATCATCATTAGATACATATTATGATCATCATCATTAGATACATATTACGCTGATCATCATTATATGCATATTCTGCTCAACATCATTAGATACATATTATGCTCATCATCATTAGATACATATAATGCTCATCATCATTAGATACATATTATGCTCATCATCATTAGACACATATTATGCTCATCATCATTAGATACATATTATGCTCATCATCATTGGAATCATATTATCATCATCATCATTAGATACATATTATGCTCCTCATCATTAGATGCATATTCTGCTCATCATCATTAGATACATATTATGCTCATCATCATTAGATATATCTTGTGCTCATCATCATTAGATGCATATTATGCTCATCATCATTAGATACATATTATGCTCATCATCATTAGATGCATATTGTGCTCATCATTATTAGATGCATATTATGCTCATCATCATTAGATACATATTATGCTCATCATCATTACATGCATATTCTGCTCATCATCATTAGATACATATTATGCTCATCATCATTAGATACATATTGTGCTCATCATCATTAGATACATATTATGCTCCTCATCATTAGATACATATTATGCTCATCATCATTAGATATATATTATGCTCATCATCATTGTATGCATATTCTGCTCATCATCATTAGATACATATTATGCTCATCATCATTAAATACATATTGTGTTCATCATCATTAGATACATATTGTCCTCATCATCATTAGATAAATATTATGATCATCATCATTAGATATATATTATGCTCCTCATCATTAGATGCATATTCTGCTCATCATCATTAAATACATATTGTGTTCATCATCATTAGATACATATTCTGCTCATCATCATTAGATACATATTATGATCATCATCATTAGATACATATTACGCTGATCATCATTATATGCATATTCTGCTCAACATCATTAGATACATATTATGCTCATCATCATTAGATACATATCATGCTCATCATCATTAGATACATATTATGCTCATCATCATTAGACACATATTATGCTCATCATCATTAGATACATATTATGCTCATCATCATTGGAATCATATTATCATCATCATCATTAGATACATATTCTGCTCAACATCATTAGATGCATATTCTGCTCATCATCATTAGATACATATTATGCTCATCATCATTAGATATATCTTGTGCTCATCATCATTAGATGCATATTATGCTCATCATCATTAGATACATATTATGCTCATCATCATTAGATGCATATTGTGCTCATCATTATTAGATGCATATTATGCTCATCATCATTAGATACATATTATGCTCATCATCATTACATGCATATTCTGCTCATCATCATTAGATACATATTATGCTCATCATCATTGGATACATATTGTGCTCATCATCATTAGATACATATTATGCTCCTCATCATTAGATACATATTGTGTTCATCATCATTAGATACATATTGTCCTCATCATCATTAGATACATATTATGATCATCATCATTAGATATATATTATGCTCCTCATCATTAGATGCATATTCTGCTCATCATCATTAGATACATATTCTGCTCATCATCATTAAATACATATTGTGTTCATCATCATTAGATACATATTATGCTCCTCATCATTAGATGCATATTCTGCTCATCATCATTATATGCATATTCTGCTCAACATCATAAGATACATATTATACTCATCATCATTAGATACATATTGTGCTCATCATCATTAGGTACATATGATCATCGTCATTAGATACATATTACGCTCATCATCATTAGATACACATTATGCTCATCATCATTAGATACATGTTATGCTCATCAGCATTAGATACATATTATGCTCATCATCATTGGAATCATATTATCATCATCATCATTAGATACATATTATGCTCCTCATCATTAGATGCATATTCTGCTTATCATCATTTGATCCATATTATGCTCATCATTATTAGATACATATTACGCTGATCATCATTATATGCATATTCTGCTCATCATCATTGGATGCATATTCTGCTCATCATCATTAGATACATATTCTGCTCATCATCATTAGATACATATTATGCTCATCATCATTAGATATATCTTGTGCTCATCATCATTAGATACATATTATGCTCATCATCATTAGATGCATATTATGCTCCTCATCATTAGATGCATATTCTGCTCATCATCATTAGATACATATTATGGTCCTCATCATTAGATACATATTATGCTCCTCATCATTAGATGCATTTTCTGCTCATCATCATTAGATACATATTATGCTCATCATCATTAAATACATATTGTGTTCATCATCATTAGATACATATTATGCTCCTCATCATTAGATGCATATTCTGCTCATCATCATTAGATACATATTATGCTCATCATCATTAGATACATATTATGATCATCATCATTAGATAAATATTACGCTGATCATCATTATATGCATATTCTGCTCAACATCATTAGATACATATTATGCTCATCATCATTAGATACATATTGTGCTCATCATCATTAGGTACATATGATCATCATCATTAGATACATATCATGCTCATCATCATTAGATACATATTATGCTCATCATCATTAGATACATATTATGCTCATCATCATTGGAATCATATTATCATCATCATCATTAGATACATATTATGCTCCTCATCATTAGATGTATATTCTGCTCATCATCATTAGATACATATTATGCTCATCATTATTAGATACATATTACGCTGATCATCATTATATGCATATTCCGCTCATCATCATTAGATGCATATTCTGCTCATCATCATTAGATACATATTCTGCTCATCATCATTAGATACATATTATGCTTATCATCATTAGATATATCTTGTGCTCATCATCATTAGATGCATATTATGCTCATCATCATTAGATACATATTATGCTCATCATCATTAGATATATCTTGTGCTCATCATCATTATATGCATATTATGCTCATCATCATTAGATACATATTATGATCATCATCATTAGATACTTATTCTGCTCATCATCATTAGATACATATTATGCTCATCATCATTAGATACATGTTATGCTCATCATCATTAGATACATATTATGCTCATCATCATTAGATACATGTTATGCTCATCACCATTAGATGCATATTCTGCTCATCATTATTAGATTCATATTCTGCTCATCATCATTAGATACATTTTGTGCTTATCATCATTAGATGCATATTCTGCTCATCATCATTAGATATATCTTGTGTTCATCATCATTAGATGCATATTATGCTCATCATCATTAGATACATGTTATGCTCATCATCATTAGATGCATATTGTGCTCATTATTAGATGCATATTCTGCTCATCATCATTAGATGCATATTATGATCATCATCATTAGATCCATATTATGCTCATCATCATTAGATACATATTATGCTCATCATCATTATATGCATATTGTGCTCATCATTATTAGATGCATATTATGCTTATCATCATTAGGTGCATGTTATGATCATCATCATCATTATATGCATATTGTTCTCATCATTATTAGATACATATTATGCTTATCATCATTAGATACATGTTATGCTCATCATCATTATATGCATATTGTGCTAATCATTATTAGATGCATATTATGCTTATCATCATTAGATACATGTTATGCTCATCATCATTAGATACATATTATGCTCATCATCATTAGATACATGTTATGCTCATCATCATTAGATACATATTATGCTCATCATCATTAGATACATGTTATGTTCATCGTCATTAGATGCATATTCTGTACATCATTATTAGATTCATATTCTGCTCATCATCATTAGATACATATTATGCTTATCATCATTAGATACATATTATGCTCATCATCATTAGATACATATTATGCTCATCGTCATTAGATACATATTGTGCTCATCATCATTAGATACATATTATGCTTATCATCATTAGATACATATTATGCTCATCATCATTAGATACATATTATGCTCATCGTCATTAGATACATATTGTGCTCATCATCATTAGATACATATTATGCTTATCATCATTAGATTCATATTATGATCATCATCATTAGATATATATTATGCTCATCATCATTAGATACATATTATGCTTATCATCATTAGATACATATTATGCTCATCATCATTAGATACATATTATGCTCATCATCATTAGGTATGCATGTTAACTGATCATATTGCTCGAGTTATCTTTAGCAGATCCATTTTTATAATGTGAATGGGGCTGAATGGAGGGATATATTTTTGAGCAAATTGATCACTACTCATATAGTTAACTTGTCATACAATAAATATACATCATGAATATTTCCTGAAGTTAAGTGTCATAACACGCCATCTTCAAAACGCCTCATTTTTACAAACACGAACAATACATTCTAATTTTGTATCAATTCTGACCTATACTTTATTGTGACTCTTTTCACCATCTTGTCTTTATACAGCATTGCTCCATTGACAATTGCCCTGTGTATAAGTGTGTCATTAGAAATATTCCACCGAGAAAAATCATTGTGGTTGACCTTACGCTTGAAACGAACATCGAACTACCAAACGTTCTATCTGTGAGTACTAACCAAACTGATCTTTGTTGAAAATATTTCTTTAGGAAACAAATTAATAGCTGTTTTATATTTTATCTCAATAGTGAAAAGCACAAACAATGATTTTATGACAATTGATGCACGTGAACGTGACTTGTCTTGATAATGAGGAACTATGGAGCTTGCTTTCCAGTTCTGAAGTTCTGGATTCGATAGCGAGAACAGTCATTTCCAAGTTTTGGTTTTTGCTCATCAAGTATGGTTTTCTTATTCTTGTTTTCTCGGTTTGCACTACCATTAAAAAAAGCACAAAATGCCAACATCTCAGCCGTTGAAAACACGTTTGCAAAAGTTGGAGGAATTTGTTGGGCAATCGACTTAAAATAAACACTGTCGACACATTCTGTTCGAAATTTTGTGCATGTTTTGACTTTGAGAATAGGTATTAAGACTTTTTACATTTCTTGGAGGATCTTTTGATACAACTAACTAAACTCGTTCTATGTATGATGCGAACGATCTACTTTCTTTATAGATATATGATGCTGAGTTAAATACTTTAATGGTTTTCGATATCTTATCTTGTAGACGTTACTGTAAATGTAGGCCACAAATATTTGCTTCAATTAGCGATTCTGGGGAAGAACTTTATAACCCTTATTCAGTGATGTTGAATCACTTTAGTGTTAAAATTATTACGGATGCATAGCTTTAACTTATTATTATTTTTATTATTATTATTATTATTATTATTATTATTATTATTATTATTATTATTATTATAAAGCCCATATTATTTTATAATGTGGGGAAAAAGCAATATAAACAGAACTCTTCATATTTTTTATAGCAAGGTAAGACCTTCGAGATCACCTCGACAGCTGCTGTGAACATTGAAAACTCAACAAATACAGTATTTAATACTTTGCAACATGCGACTGAGGTAGGTCTAACCATCTATGTTTTTAGTGATGTCTTTTCCTAGCTAATTATTGTCTGAGATTAAGATTTGTTACAACTTACCTTTGATCGAGTATTAATTAAGTATACCCGCTACTTGATTTAAATTGTTATATACGAAGATAAATATGACATAACTAACTGGTTCGACTTCTGCTGATATGTGAATGCCTAATCAGGCAAAATTGTCCTTTGAACTGCATGTGGCACATTTGAGAGATGACACTTGGACTTGTTTGATCACGTGCTGCATTTCTCAGATTAACGCTGCTCACGCTTTTCCAGTGCCCTCCAAATTTCCTCCGTTCAAAATATGTACCTCCAGTATGGATGAGACTCCATACTGTACAGTGGTCCTCTGTGGCATCCCCACAGTACTCGAGGTCAATGTTGAAGTGTTTCAAGGATGGCTTGAGGGAATCTTGGAAGCATTTCTGCTGAACACCCTGAGATAGCATTCCCTCCTTCAGTTCGCTATATATCTTCTCATCTTGTTGCTCATCTGAAGTCATTCTGAATTGGACTACCCATCTCAACTGTGATTTAATCATAAGTATGTGTATGCTTGGAATGGCGATCAGTTTGAGAGCATCAGTTTCTGGGACCCTATTTTGCCATCTGTTTCCTCAGGAAGAAAATGTAGAAATGTTTCAGCTACTTGGCATGGCGTCTGTATACTGTACAGGTTTCGCAAGCATGCAGCACGGTGGGCAACACAGTGGCTTTTTAAGCCCTTTGTAGGCAGACACTTTTGCATATAGTCCGCCAAAGACTTTCTTTTGAAATTCTGGCGTTGGTTTTCTCATCAATGTGGACTGCATGTGACAGTGTGAGGCCTACATAGGTTAACATGTACACTGCAACGAGGTTTTGGCCGCTTACTGTGACGGTAACCTCTATGTAAGTCTTTCCTGATATATACTGTGTTGCCTGTCCGATTTGGCATTAAGAAACAGTAGTCAACAAATAGCAGATCAGAATATATGTTATCTACAGTAATGTAGTTTCCTCTTTAAAAAATCTCTATTAATCTTCACCTAGTATGTGGTTTTCTGTTAACCACTGCTTAACGCTTTCATTCAGAATATTTGTAAACGCCTAAAATATATTTATCTTCTAACCACTGTTCAGAATATTAGTCAGAATTTACTTATAATTGGCAGAATTTGTATTCGTCTGTAACGAATAATAAAAGGTATCAACCACAGATAGCTGCATACAGTTTCGATTAACATTTATTCTATACATTTTCAAATGATTGGTAATATGAGCTTTTAGAGGGCGGTAGAAATTATGCAAACAGATCTAATACAAAAATAGTTATCTACAAATCCCAGTGATTTGCTCAGGAAAGTGAAAATGCCTAAAAAAAAATCCAGCGCAAACTCTTAGAAAGCTTAGACTAAAACTGCTCAAAATGTTGCAAACTTATCAAAGCCTTAAGGAAAAGGCTCCTATAGTTCTCCCTCGGCTTCATGTTGAAAGTCCTTTACAATTATGCATTTTAATTTTAGTACTGAGTTAACGGCAGAAAGAGGAAGTAGATATGAAATCACATTTAATAGCATCAGCTAAATGTGGTTAACTTAAGCACAAAAATTCTGAAATTGTTACAAGTAAACATACGAAGATGTTTGAGCATTAGTAATAATTTCGAATTAGATGTTTGAGCATTCGTAAGAATTTCGAATTGGATGTTTGAGCATTCGTACGAATTTCGAATTAAATAAGTAGCATTCTGCAGTGTTAATTGGTGTTGGACATAGCTGTATATTGTCTTCTCTTACTTTGTCACTCTTTTCTAAATGACTTGCAAAGTACACTTTCTGAGGGTAACATTGCTAGAGTGAATGGGTTGTAATCCTTTATTAATTCTTTATTCTACTTATGCAGATCATCTTGTATTACTGGCTAACACAACAATTGAAATACAACGTTTATTAATCTACTGGTCTAATACTATGAGTATTAGAAACTTGTATCAAATGTTAATACATTTGAGATAATTGTTTTCTGCAAATGAAGTCTCTTACGAATTCATGAAAAATAAATTTTGCTTTAGTGATAAGAAACTTAAGGACTTGGGGTTGTTTTTGCATGAAGTGAGATTGGAATGTGTTTAAATGTCATTAAGAAGACAAACATTCAATGCAATGCGTACTCTGAATTACAAATTGACTAAATTTGAAAAATTGTAAATATTTTATTAAAAAACAATTGACACTTAAAGTTTGCCCATTGTGTATTTTCCTTTAAGTATGAGGTTTTACTGAAGCCCCTGATGTAGAAAGAGTGCAAGATATTACAGTTATTCGGACAAACGTCCGAACTACTTTCTTCATTCAGATGGAGAGTAATACTCTTCCTTTGGTATATATTATTACACCTATCACATATTCCTTGAAACTACCTGAAATATCAGATAATTCATTATCAACATAGTTAAAATGTAATTATCTTGGCGTGAGCGTATACGAAGTAGTTCTTCTGCTTAGGCTCATTATTTAAGAACGTTTCTTTTATTGAATTATGTTTGGGCGAGGCATGGTATAACAAAGTGGTAGGCGACCTATTTTACATAGTGTTGCACAGTTTTCCGGATTAATTGCAAAATGAACGAGAGCGTGCCACCAGTAAGAGAGTAACACTTAAAATCGAGATTTGTTAGTGCCCTTTGCGTGTCACACAAAACCTCTTGACGTCCCATCTGTGGCACGCGTGCCGTAGGTTGCCAACCCCTGGTATAACTGATGAGTCCGAAATAAGCAGACCGTTATGAAAATGTTGAAAACTGGATGTTAGTAAAAGATATTCAACAATGGCAAACAAAGGTGAATAGAATGGACAGACAAAACGTGTTGGATATAAAGGACTTGGATTTTTAAAACATAATTTGTGTGTTGAGAACTTTACTTTGATTAGACACGTCTATTATCAGGATTATTTTATGTAAATTTGGAGGCGATTATTCAATGTTAAGTTTAGATATGGGTACGCTGAAAATTTGCAATATGAAGATGGATGCTGAACATACTGCAATCTTAACATTATGGAAACACGGTATCATTTTTATGTGTTGTTGTCAAATATTTACTGACATTTGTGTGAAGTACTTTTCCTTGTTTCTGTATTTGATCCCAGTAAAGAGAAATTTGTCATGCCTTTAGAAGTAATTACAGAGACAGCATTGAATCAACTTGTACGTGTATACCTCTGTCAACAAAAAGAAAAACTAAAAGATGTACACTTACTGTGCCTTACTATGTTTGTACTTTGTTATACTCGCATTGTTTATTAGTTGAATCTTCAGTATTAACCGCTCCCCTGTCCTTTTGGTTAGAAAGTCCACCTCGGATGCGGGAGGTAGCGGGTTCAAACCCTTCCCTGGTCATACCAAAGACATAAAAATGGTAGTAACAGCTGCCTCGTTAGGCGCTCAGCATTAAGAGGTTAGTGTTAGGACTGTAGGACTGATTGACTTGGTGTCAGGATAATGTAACTGGGTGGGACAGCATACTACATGTCTCAGATATTTTAGTACTAGACATCACCTTAAACTTTCACACTGCAAATATTGTAGTGATGTGAATGAACAATTTTTAAAAATCCAAATTACACACACATTCTCTCTCTCTCTCTCTCTCTCTCTCTCTCTCTCTCTCTCTCTCTCTCTCTCTCTCTCTCTCTCTCTCTCTCTCTCTCTCTCTCTCTCTCTCTCTCTCTCATATTAATGAAATTCGAGCCATTGACCTAAATTACCGGAATAAATAAATGTATTTATAATAATATAATAATAATAGTAGTAGTAGTATTTTACAACTGATCCGTTTATTGAGTCAAATAAATTATCATGCACTTTAAACTATACGAAATTAAAGTATTGAAGTAGAGCGATTCAGAAATCAGTACTGTTATCACATCAGTTTGCCATTAACGTGCGATAAAAGCCTTCAAGAAAATTTATAAAAGGCAATCACGATGAAGCTATGGACAAGATACTGTTACATATAACAACTTTCTGGAAATGCGTGGGTCTTTAACTTTTATTTTTAATTTATTTAAAATTTATATTTGACTCGTTCAACAATTTCATCAGATTCAATGAAATAGTCACAAGCTAACAAATTATTAAAGTCTCTACGTTCAGACGCGTAAACTTTATTAACTAGAATCAGATTTGCGGCACTATAAGATTTCTTAAGTCAGACTTCCGGGTCTACTAGCTTTCCAATTCCCACAATCATACAAAATTTGGACTTCCATACTGTTTATAAAGTATTTAATCTTCAAATTAGATTACATAACACACACTTTTTAAGATATAATGAGGTCAAACCTTCATGTATTAATTTCAGATTCGAACACGGTTTGTACCAATGAGCCCTCCTCCCGAACCAGTAGCTTGGTGGATTATATTCGTCAGTGTGCTAGGCGGCATTCTGCTTATAGTGATTAAAATAATTATTCTATGGAAGGTAAGATATTAGTCTAAAGCTATACAAATTAATCAACTATTCAATCAATCAATCATCTAATCAAAATAACTGATTCATCGATCGAACATTTAAACCACACACACAACCCTACATTTGGAAGAAGTATATTTATTTACATAAATATTTGCAAATTAATCAACCCTCCAATTAAGCACAATATCTGTTCAGAGAAACATCCCTCAATCTATGTATGTCTTTTAATTTTTATATTTTGAAAATAACACTTTCGTATATGTAGATTATATATTATATTACAAGAATAAAAAAATAGAAGTCCTATCAATGAAAAGTCCTAAATGAATCACAGTTTAAATCCCGATGAAATTCCAAGATGGAGGGCAATGACGTATGTCTTAACCTTCAAAGTGTTGCCGTATCAACAGTTTATTGTTGAATAAAAGAAAATAATATTCCAGCTTAGAATTTCTAATAAATTTCGATAAATGCCCTTGTCTAAGAATTCTGATCAGTTGTGCTCAATATGTAAAACTTTGGTGCACTTATCTTGATAGGAATGGTATTACAATTCATAAAATATGGATCTATTACTCTTGGAAATTTCATCATTGCATGTGGACATTTTAAACTTAATTTATAATGATGGTTTTTCGCCAATATTTTGTAGTATTTTTCTTCATTAATGTGATGATAAACATTTTTAACATAATCTTCCTGATTCATGTTAATAATAGTATTTGAATTATCGGCCTTTTTAATCAACATGCTCTCGTAATTAATTAAATTATGTAGAGACTGCATGTTGATTCTGACTCCACCATCTTTCCATCTTCAGCTAGATCTTCTTTGTTCTGCCCTGAGGATTCAAGTTTTACCGTTTCTGATGTCTATCATTAGCATTCTTTGTTTGAATTTACAAAATTCTTTTTTATGTTTGGTTATTGAATTTTTTTTAATTTGACAAGGTCTTTTCATGCTGTTTATTTATCTGCTGTTTTCATGTCTAGTAATTTGTTAAGTTTTATTTCAAAAGTATACTATTTTTCGAAGACACTGTTTTTCACATGCTTCTTGATCAAAGTCAAAGGATTCTGTCTGTCAAGTTTCTTCTTCACTTCGTTTCTAAAACTTCTCATCTGTTTTCTTATGTTAAGTGATCTCTGTTGCTCTTCTGCAAGTCTGTCGCGTACGTTCAAGAAAACCTTATCCGAAAAGGTTGTCAGTTGATTTTTTGAACTCTTCATTCCGGTTTCCGATGTACATTTTATGTCATAATCGTAGACCTGACGAAAACAAATTATTCTCAATATGGTTACTCAAAAACCTACCACTAAGACTACTCTTCATTTCATTTTCTGAAAGTTACATAGTTATCTTTTCACTGAATGAATATATTTTGAAAATGGATTTGCAACACGTGTTTCTAGAAAAGAAAACAAGCAAATAAACTTATCTCCACCATGGTTAACATAAATGCAAACATAACTATACATAATTGTTCATGATTATATTAGTTTGTCTTCCGTGCCATTTTTAATTTGAAATAATTCTAATTCCGACGTTCAAACTCGATCTAACAATTCTTAAGGCGAATAATCATAAAGTCCAATTAATAAACTAAATTTTCAATCATTGGCATAACCAATAATTGAGTATTTTCATAATTTCAGTGTGGATTCTTTAAACGGAAGAGATGGGGCGCAATCGAAAAAAGGAAAAGTGAAGAAGCTAAGATACTGGTAAAAGGTGATGAAGTTTCCAGCCAGGAAAACAATGATGAAATAAAGCAGGAGGTGACCGAGATAGAAACTAAAGATGCGTGACATAATCCACTAAACAAAGAACTAAGTATTATTGTCACGAACCAGTATTATTTGGATGTAGCACACCACATGTCTTTTATTTAAAAAATCCAACTTGACAAGTATAAAATGAAAACAAAATTTCAAAATATCAGTCTTAGACCGATATACATGATACTTGAAAGAAAATTCAAAGATATTTTGTACACTTTGAATCTTTTACAATGAGGTTTCAGAATTTCTATGCTTCAAATGATATTTCCCAAATCAAATATTCATCGCAAATGCCTATTTTGGATGGTGAATGCCAGCCTTCTAACTGTAGTCCTGTAAAATTTCTAGTTATAAAACCAACAGAAAATGTAAGCAATCCGCTCATACGTTGTTATGAATGGGAACTGAATTAGTGTCATCCATTTCTTTTATATAATCTTGTACTGTGGAACTCATCAATTCAGTTTTATACTGTAGCAGCTTTCGCATTATTCATTACTTTTACGATTTTGTTGAACTTTGTAATATTTACAAGAGACATTTAAAATCTGAGAGATATATTTATCTTAAAATGCCGATATATGTCGTGTCATCTATGGAACTAAAATCATAATCTATTTTACTGTTTTAAAATAATTTGATAAAATTTGAATTTAATACTATTTCAGATATTGCATGTTTATTATATCATGATATTTTGATAAGAAGCGCTGGTCAGCACTTGTCATATTGCTGCGCATACTGACAAAATTAACTGTGATTTAAGTCGTTCTAATGAAAGGTCTCACAAATGGATTTTAACTTTTAACATATACAGTTGTAGCTTGTTTTTTATCCATGACAAATGAATGGATTACCTCAACTCAGTTTTAATATTATTAATATAATTTCTGTTGAGTTTCAGAGTCATATCGAAGTTAATTCTAATATTTTAATACAAATTAACTATTCATATTAAATATATAGTTCAATCACCAGATAAGCAACTGCAAGCCCTAAACCAAATTGTATAGCTCACATTTGACTCACAAATTATAATGTTTAAAAGCAAAAACAAATACAGCTTGATGCAAGAATCGTAGCTGCCAGTGTCTGAACGTAATGATTTTAAAACTGGTTGAAAACTTGTTGAAATAGTCTTTAAAACCGAAGAAAGCTTTGAAATATTTGCTTATTATATGAAATTAAAAATAATATGGTTGCCAATTACTTCCAGTAACTTGTATCTTCATGTCTTCTCGGAACTAATAATTACAATTTAATAACTGGCGAAGACGGTAGGTACATAATATCACTATTGATTCCTGTTCGCACTTCCCATTTCCTTTGCGCTGTACATCACTCGACGGCTCTTCTTTTTCCGTTGGGAACATCCCTACGCATTACCTGCTTCACATGTAGAATAAAACAAACGAATATCAATGTCCCAGTCTATACTACTGTGTGAGATGAATTAATATTCTTCCCATCTAAATCCATGTTGCTTTCTAAACTCCAACCTTATTCGAGTAAACTCTTCAAATATTCCAAATTATTGGTATGGACTTGTTTTAGAAAATCTAAAGCATTTTTGTTTGAGTGACCACGCATAAATTAGCCAAAGCAAGCTTATCGACCTATTCGATTGTTTCTTGCTATATCAGCCTATACTTAAGTACACGGGAAAATTGAATTATCTCAGCATGAAAATGAATATAGAATATATCTTAGTTCATATTCAAAATTTCATTAACAAAACCAGTAGATTTCCGTCATTGTAGTGAAAATTGTATCGCTGAATCCTAAATTCTAATCGCTCTGATGTGTTTATGTACCAATGATCTACACGCTCTATATATTAACGTTATTGTTGTAATATATACAATATATGTTGTCTCTGGTTGATTTGTGTACATAACAATTGTAGAAGAGAGGACCTTAGATCACGCATAGTCTGGTCACATTGCCAATCTGTACAGAAGCAAACAAATGTTTGCATCTGTATCAGATATAATATGAAAATGATTATGCATAGTAAGATTAATGTAATTTACTCATGCCCCTTTCTGATTCCAGCAAAACCTCCAAGTTGTTGAATTCCAAAGATAAACTTGTATACAATATGTCTGCTAAATAATCATTTCATGTTATATAAAGTTTTCTGCTTTTTGTTTTGTTTTGTCTTTCTGTTTTCTTTTTTATTTATTTATGTTCTGTGTGCATTGCAGACAAAAACTTCAATCCTAGTTAGTCATGAGGTTGATAAACTGTTGACCCTTCATCCCAATTCAGAGAACAAGTATCTTATTTGTACGAGAAAAGGTCTTCGATTTGTCTATGTAGATGAGAGAGAGAGAAAGAGAGAAAGAGAGAGAAATTGTACAGTACCTGCTTGCTTCATTGTATTATGAAAGCTAAACTCCGTTTATGCTATCTCAATTTTCTCGAACCTGACATGTGGTAAGCATTATACAACATTGCTTTGGCACACGTGATTGTGTCGTGGTAAGCATTATACAGCATTGCTTTGGCACACGTGATTGTTTCGTGGTAAACATTATACAGCATTGCTTTCGAACACGTGATTGTGTCGTGGTAAGCATTATACAGCATTGCTTTGGCACGTGAGTATGTCGTGGTAAGCATTATACAGCATTGCTTTGGCACACGTGAGTATGTCGTCCTCAGCATTATAAAGCATTGCTTTGACATACGTGATTGTGTCGTGGTAAGCATTATACAGCATTGCTTTGGCACACGTGATTGAGTCGTGGTAAGCATTATACAGCATTGCTTTGGCACGTGAGTATGTCGTGGTAAGCATTATACAGCATTGCTTTGTCACACGTGAGTATGTTGTGGTAAGCATTATACAGCATTGCTTTGGCACACGCGATTGTGTCGTGGTAAACATTATACAGCATTGCTTTGGCACACGTGATTGTGTCGTGGTAAGCATTATACAGCATTGCTTTGGCACACGTGATTGTGTCGTGGTAAGCATTATACAGCATTGCTTTTGGCACACGTGATTGTGTCGTGGAAACATTATACAGCATTGCTTCGGCACACGCGAGTATGTCGTGGTAAGCATTATACAGCATTGCTTTGGCCCACGTGATTGTTGCGTGGTAAGCATTATACAGCATTGCTTTGGCACGTGAGTATGTCGCACGTACACTTGCAGTTGCGTAATTTCGTTCTCTTTAAAACTGACTTAGGTATTTTACCAACCTATTTCCAAATAGTTTGTTTGAACGTAACATTATTTATATTGAACTGTCTCATTGACTAACGCTGGGAAAACCTTAATTATTGGGAATATACCGTACATCGCCGCGTTGTATTGTTTTGTTTTTTTTTCTTTATTATTTTCTTTATTATGTTTGTTAGTTGGAATATTTTCTTCATTGTCATTTTAAATTTTGTAAACTTGTACATGAATACAAAAAAACAAAAGTGCATCTTGTAATATTTATAAATATAGATATGCTTTAAAATGTTGCTTTCTTTGAGCTCTTTACATTACCGGGGGCATGTGCCATTAGAATAGCATCAGTGTTATCAAAACATTCTGGTTTTAGACAATCAAATGTTACTATTCCTTGTATGCCTGGTTTTTATATTATCAAGAAATAAAAATTGTAGCCCATCTTGATAATATCAGTATTTCATGTACTGATGCATAATCTCTTTTTTACACGCCCGACTATTTTGTGCGTGCTATATTCTGGAGCTGCTCACTATTATTTGCTTTGCAACGGTTAAATAAACTTTTTTTTTTGTCGAAGTGTATTTTATGACATGGAATTTGACGCGTATCATATTAATACCTTTAACTCAAGATCGTCTGACACAGTAATGTAAAAAATAAATTATGTGACTTGTATCCTTCTCTAGAGCATTACTTTTAAACTGTCAAATATGTATTTATTATAAGTTAGAAAATCATGTACAGACATACAACAGCCACGACCACTGGCTTCAAAGATAAAGTAAATTTTTGTCCCTTGTAAACCACTTCAGCTATTTTTTATGAAATTTCAACTACCGCTAATTATCATACTATGTTCAAGCTTACGATCATGACCATTACAATTCAAAATATAAATATGACATCTATCCATGCATAGGTATAATTTTTAACCAATGCCGATGTTTAAATGAAGCTTTATATTTTATTCACATATGTACCCTGCCTGAAGATCTCAACTAGTTACAAGGCAGGTCAGTGCCCGATTTACTTGACATGACTGTAAATGTTGAACCCCTACAAACATTTTGCTGAAACTTTACTTAAATCCAAAACTTGCCATACAAACGTCATGTCTCTTACTCAAAGTCAAGGATTTTACACAAGTAAAGGTCGCGAGATTGGTCTTTTCCTTTGTTGGATCTTATTAAATAAGATTCATTGGTTGATTTATTTCTACTCGTATTGGTACATGTGTAAGTTAATGGTATGAAATACGTAACAATTTCAATTTATGGTTATAAGTGTACATTAATCCTTGTTCATAAAAATAAATATTTCGTCAAAACATTGGTAATGTGATCAGTAGGATCCCAAAGAACTGATAATACGACAAAGAATGAATACAAATAACGCCGCTGTTCTGTTATGAAAAGCAGACAGAGAGAAGGGTTGATTCACAGTAGTCCTCCATTGATATGGATACATATTCGAGCAGGACAAGTTGATCTCCACTAGTTTTTATATTACTGATCAAAACGGAGATGACCTTTACAGTAACATATTAAATCGCTTACGATTTACCTTGCAGGTATTTTGAGTTTCTGACGGAATGCAACTAAATTTGTGGACAGTCCAGAGTGCAAGTCGAATCACGCTTTGATCGAACTATTCTCTCTCTCTCTCTCTCTCTCTCTCTCTCTCTCTCTCTCTCTCTCTCTCTCTCTCTCTCTCTCTCTCTCTCTCTCTCTCTCTCTCTCTCTCTCTCTCTCTCTCTCTCATGGAAATTCGTGATTCAGCATGTACGGACGTTCTCCACCAATGAAAGTAAGGTAAGCGAATAATAAAATTGGCAGAGAACAAGTTATTAGCCAATCGATCTGAGCAGAAACTGAAACATAAACAATATCAACCATCTAATTCTATATTTTGGTACGAAATTTTCAGGAGGCCCCGAGTGGCCTAGTGGTCTAAAGCGCTGATCATTACGGATCACTGCCGTCTCACCTCTGTCTGCGTGAGTTAGAGTCCAGACTCGAGAAAGCCTGCCAGTAGCTTCTCGTGGGTCGGTGGTTCTTTCCTGGGTTTTTCAAGGTTCTTCCTCCACCATTAATACTGGCCGCCATGTATAGCCTATCTTGTTCTGAAAATGGCGTCAAATCCAACAACAACAACAACAACAACAACGAAATTTTCAGGTCCACCTTTTCTGTATTTTCTACATAGAATGATAGTAAAATAAACTATTGCAACTTAGTTTCAAAAAGCTGACATTCATACCACACATTAAGAATTTGAAAGCTAAATGCTTAAAAGCCTTAAATTTGATTAAAGTAATTGCTCACACTGATTGGGGTGCTGATAAAAAAGTACTCCTTAATTTGTATAGAACATTTATTCGTTCCATCTTAGACTATGGATGCATTGTTTATGGTTCAGCTAGGAAGTCTTATTTGAAAATGCTTGACCCAATTCATCATCAAGAAATAAGACTTGCTCTAGGAGCATTTAAGACATCTCCGTTTGAAAGCCTTCTCGTGGAAGCGAATGAACCACCTTTATCGCATCGCAGAGAAATGCTTTCTGCACATTATGCTCTTAAGTTACAATCCAACCCTCTGAACCCTGCTTTTTCGGCCGTTTTTCATCCAAATTACAAAATTTTATACGTAAATAAACCAAATGCTATACCTTCATTTGGTTTCAGAATATCATCCTGCTTTGACCAAATCAAATGTAATCTATCTTCAATCCAGAAAACATTTGTCTCGAAAACACCACCTTGGCTCATTAAGCAACCCCAAGTGAATTTTACGTTACACGATCGGAAAAAATCTGAGACAAACCCTATCCTATTCTTGAAGTCTTATCATGATCTTCTCAATGACTTTACACATTATGCTAGATTTTATACTGATGGATCAAAGGTTGCTGATAAGGCTGCTGCAGCCTTCGTCAGTGGCAAACACATAACCAAAGAGCGTTTGCCAAATGATGCATCCATATTTTCAGCGGAAATCAGAGCAATAGACCTTGCTCTGATATTTATTACAACTAAACACATTCTAAATAGTATTATCTTCTGTGACTCATTATCAGTGCTTCAGGCGCTACACAATATCAAACTAGATAATCCACTATTGGTGAATGTTCTGGTCAAAAACTCTGAGCTTAGTGCCTCATGCAATATAGTATACTGTTGGCTACCTAGCCATATTGGTATTAGAGGTAACGAAGAAGCAGACCGGGCTGCTAAGATGGCTCTATCTTTAGAACCATCGGATTTTAAATTACCATATTCTGATTTTAAACCTTGTATCAAAAAGTATCTACGTCAAAAGTGGCAGGTATCATGGGATGATGCAATCAATAACAAACTTCATGCCATCAAACCAATCTTGGGAGAATGGACTCCTTCCTACAGAACTATTGGTAGGGAGGAGGTTGTCATTGCAAGAATCAGAATCGGTCATACATACATTACCCACTCACACATACTAAAAGGTGAAGATCCACCAGAGTGCGTTCCTTGCAATGTACCATTTACTGTTAAACACTTTATGACCACGTGTTCCGACCTGCAACCTACGCGTGATAAATACTATAATGTACACGACATGCAGGAACTTTTTGATACTATTCAAATCACTAGTATTTTAGATTTCCTAAAGGAAGTAAATCTTTATTTTAAACTGTAACTTGTATGATCTTACCCAAACTAATTTTTAACTAATGCAAATACCAACTATTATTTACATCTTTTCATCAAGATACATCATTTACATTTCCCGTTGATCGGGAACCAATATCTTTAACTGTTACCAACATTTACCATTTTATATTTAACTACTATGGATTTTTTACTATATCGCTGGTCGATATTGAACCTTTCTTTTTACAAATATGACCTACTGTATGGCGCTAAATAGCCTAAAAGTCCTGGTGCGCCGTTAAAATTAAATCAATCAATCAATCATTGCAACTTAGTTTTAATGCTTTACAGCTTTACACTTTAATTTCCTAATATTTTAATATCTCTCCTATTGTATCATACATATTCTGTAGCTTTTGTAGCGTGCTTCCTGGTCTATGAAAATTGGCTTAGATCGATCTCGCAGATAGAACATCGTCAGAGTTGAACAATTTGCCATCCTCAACATCTTATAAGATTAACTGTTAGTGAGGATTAGCCTGTTCTTTCGAATTAAGTACACAAAATACATATTTTAGTATGACTGATATAACTTACTAGTAATTAAAAAGCCCAACACCTTATAAATTCAATAGCAAAATATGTCAGACCTCTACCATTATGGCTAACAATGATGTCATGTGAAGAGAGTCAGTTCAGGATTGCAACAATGAGACTATTCCCACGTGCAGAGAAATAGAAGATAATATATAAACGGCAAAATAACTTTAAGTAAGAATGAATGAAAATAAAATGTTTGGCACTTCATACCAATTCTTCATTTCCCTGCTCAGGTCTATGGCTGCCCATTGTGTAGACGATATTTTCAAACAACATTAATAATGACGTACTTGTGTTCACGTCAATCAATTCTCCCCCTACCCCCAGAAATACAGCAAAGACGAAAAGTGTCGATAAACATCAACATCTGATTCTCAGCAACTTTACAACCTCGCAACACACGCTAATCTATGGATTTATTCATCAAATGAGTTAACGAAGTAAGAGCAAATAGGTACACATTTTCGAGAAACAAAATATAAAGCTCTACAAATAAATGTTATTTTATTGTACATTGTAAGTGCATATTCCAGGACTCTGTCAAACAAGTATATATATATATATATATATATATATATATATATATATATATATATATATATATATATATATATATATATATATATATTCTCAAAATTAAGACTGACCAAAGTGGTCATGTATTTATCTTTGTACTGTCCTAGAAAAAAGCACTTTGACGAAAGACAAAACTGAATAAATCGACATGTTTGCAACGAAGTGATTACATTAAACCTGCCCCTTTTTACTACATGTATTTATTTTCGCTAACTTTGCATGAGGATCTCGTGAGCAGAATATGATAGCAAAAAAATATGTTTAAAAAATAGCAAAAAATACGTTTAAAAAATATTACAAATTAAATAAATATTACGACATCCGCAAATTCAAACTCTAGCTAAACTGGAAAGGACATAAATTAGTAGCCGCAAAATGTAGATTACAGTACTTCTACAATGATTTCTCAGAGCGGTGTCTTGTAATTGGTAAATTATCATAAGATAATAAAATCTCGACAAATCGTTTGCCATGTAGGTCAAGACGGAAACCCTTGCGTGGCTTACTTATTGTTATGGCTAGAAGAGTCTGAAATAATGCCTACTGCAAAAAAATGATTATATACAGGTAGAAACTATTAAGAATCAAAAACAACCACTATTTTGCAGTTCGTATCTTCGGACAATGTTTAGGTTGTTAATGCTAACACTATATTTTCGCATGCTTTAGAGCGTTTCAAGAAAATCACTTTAATGTCTCAATGCAAAAGATTAACTTAGCACGGATTTCTCAAAGGTGTTCTGGAAATGTTTGTAGATTCAACAGGTTCCTCTGACCAATTACTTCTTGGAAGTCATTATACTTTCATTTACATGGTTTGCCATGAGAACTCTGTTTATACGTTCTTCGTGCTTTAACGTACATAATTCATTAATGTTACGTGGATATTCTTCCTAGAAGCTTGATGGAGAATAACTGTGGCGATCACTGATAGATGTTTCTCATGTACTATCGTAAAAGTGGATTTAGCTTTCAAACTTCACGTATTGTGTTCTTAAAAAAAAAAACACATGCGCAAAACACATTACGTTATTGGTGTTAAGTAAAAGAGGCTATCACTCCTAGTCTCCTCGGATAGTGTAATTCCAGAGGTTCTGGCTGTACTGATCTCCCCTGAAAACTCTTCGTCAGTGTCCATCTCCTCTATACCGGATGTCTCTGTTGTCTCACCAATGGATATTTCCGTAGGGGAGATATTTGACGACCGAGAGCTTCCGGGAACGGATTCCAATCTTTGAATAGTTGGCTTGGATGGTCGATCGAAGAATCCAAACTAAAATAGATATTACAGAAGGGACAAACAAGTTTTTTGAACTAGAGAACATATCAAAGTATTTCATAAACGCTTTCTCATATCTTGTGCTACATAATTCATATCTTTCATAACCTCACTGACGACTAATTAAATGTATGGAATAGATTGTTTTAGGACTATTAGAAAATAAAGCTGCACATAGTATCCGTTTGATAACCAAGACTGGCTATATCAATTATATGGCATGAAATATACAAAATTCTTCTTAGAAGTGTGACGCAAAGTTAGAATTATCAAAGATGTGAATGCTGGCATGTGAATGTTTCAATTTCTTATCATGTCCCGAAAGTTCTGAATATTACTTTAATACTAGGTTCAGTTGGTTTTCTCACTATGTAGTTGTTCAAAACGTGTATCAAAAACTTGTTAATGCAAGGCTATATTACGTACGGTAGATATTAGAACCTGCGTAGTTTGTAGTCAAAATGTGTCAATACGAGAAGTCTCTTTGCAACTGTGGATGGAAATTACATGTCTGTTATTCACTCTCTAAATGGTTATTGGTTCATTGATTTATAAAAGTATCGTTTACAAAGTATGTCAAATAAAAGTTGTCAAAAACGTCATTTCTGTGACGACTCGTTAGATTACATAAATGTCCGGACTACTTGTCAGATACCTGGAACTACAATGTACAGAGTCATATTTTCCGAACTCGAGTGATATTATAAAGACTCGAGATCACATGGTAACAGATATCTCTCGAAAATGTATATTCCTATACAAACGTTAGTCTGTATTGATGAGAATTTTGGTCAAGTAGGTTACTATTATCTTTAATAGACTCGGCACAAAAATAATACCTTGATAAGTATAGTTAGTATTCGTGATTTGTATATTATGCTGGACAGTTATACTAATGTACAGTTTCTGCAGTACAATAATAACTTAAACATGCTGTACAGCACATATTTTAACTAACTTGTTGGTTGCCATCTAATTTAACTACGCAGTTTCTAAGCGGCTTAAGCAACATTAAAAATATTAAAATAGCCATTAATTCGCCACTTAACTTTAAGATATAACATTTGATGACAAATATTAATTAGAAAATAATATCGTCATTCACAATTCGGGATTGGTTTCGAAAACGTCCTGGTAACCTTTTATAAAAAATTACACAAGTTGCGCATTTCTGAAAAATATTGGGTATCTGATCATGTTAGCATATCAGTCATCGGATGTAGGAAATGCATATTTAATGCAATCTAACATTTTTTTAAACATACAGCGTATTGTCGTTTTGAAAACCATCCGTTTTTCTTTCCACATGATCAACTCCTCTCAAAACAAAACTATTAAGAAACCACTACCTAATATTTAGAACAGTAGCTATGTTCTCTGTACTGAGCTACTGCGTAATTGGATCTAAATCTGAGGAGTTTGTCGTGAAATCCTACTTGTAACAAAAATGTGTCCTTTGTTATCGTCATGTTTAAATACACCTATTACAACTGGTTTTCAATACATCTATTACAGCTGGTTGTCAATACATTTGTTACAACTAGTTGTCAATACATCTATTACAGCTGGTTGTCAATACATTTATTACAACTAGTTGTCAATACATCTATTACAGCTGGTTGTTAATACATTTATTACAACTAGTTGTCAATACATCTGTTACAACTGGTTGTCAATACATTAGGAATAAATGATAACAAGGATTACCCCGTCTAATAATCCTAACCTAGTGATGAGTGTAAGTGAATCGTTGCAATGGCTAAGGCCTGCACAACAGTTCCATGTACGCAACGACAGAATAATCCAGAGTAGCAGTCAATTGCGTCTTGACCTTGGACCATTACTATAGCGCGCAATATCCGTGTTTTAACTCCTCCAAACTTCTTTATTTTGAGCTGTTTCAATATTAGGCAAAGATGTTTACTATATTTCAAAATCGTTTTTAATAAATATTCAGGGGTTCGCCCAATGATAACCTAACAATATGGCTGCTTCGTGTGAAAAATAAAATGTTGAAAAACTGAAATTGTATTATGGAAAGTCAAGTGACAACAAGAAACGGACACCACCAACCCCTCACGATTCAGTGGGATCAGTTCATCTCATCGAAAACATGTTACTGACGATGAAATGCTATTTTTATAAAATAACATTCTGTAAAAATGAATAAACTGCTGAAGATCTCTTAACTGTTTTATAAAAGGAAAAATGTCTGCATATCCTAATTCAAATCTTTCGGATAAGGAGAAATTTATCTATCAGGCTCAGGGAAAGTGCAAATTAGAAAATTAGACCGGTTTCATTTACTACTGACCATACTATCACTAAATATTTTCCGCGTTTACAAGATATTTTACGCCCATCATTACGTCTTACTTGCAAGATGAGCACGTGTGTAAAAGAAAAGATACGGTAAGCAGTCCCATCAGTTCTTTGGAGATACGCATGACAAACTACAGTTTAGAGTCAGCAAGAGTTATGTTCTATAGAAAAATAGACACATAATCCTACATAATAGAGATTGAGTTTAATTGTGGAATACGTTCAGAGGCATTCAACAATCATGATACAATCGTACACACAAACTGTAACATACCTTATATAACAATAAGGTGATAAGTGCCAAAATTACGCCAGCACAAAGGACAGCCGTTGCAAGAATCCATGGGATTAAGTGAGTTCCATTTCGTTGCAGGGGAAATGCTATGCATTTGACCTGCAAATGTATTATTAATTTCAAATGTATCTAGTCATAATATATTTTTGCTAATGAAATTCATGATATTCATAATAAAAGGTTAAGCCATTCATTTTTGTAAACACAATCATAAGTAAATATAAAATATCTGACTTCTTACGCCAATGATTTTTTTCTGGTAAGTAATTATCCTTCAGTTAGTAAAATACAGAATACCTCTTATAGTTGAAAAATTTATAAAAGTCCCCGCCTGACATGCTAGTTATAACACATAATACAAGCTTTTGACTTAATGTAGAATAAATGCAATGAAGAGAACCTTTAATAATGAAACAAGGAGTAATTACAAAGCATAATAAATATTCACTTGTATCATTTCTGAAGAATATTCAATATAACTTAAACGAGGTAAAGAATATGTACCTCATATGTCTGTCTTCTATTCGCCATTGGGGTCGTTACAGCTATTTGAGAAACAAGTTCCAATGGTCGCCAAATCTTCATCTGAAAATTTTAAACAATATTTATGAAGTAATTCAAAGATAATAAACTTTTTAAAGAACCTTTCCTACAGCTTATAAAATATCATCTTTCACTGACAAGAGTGATTGTGTTCAATTAGTATTCTTGCAGAACCCTTCGAGACTACTTGATAAAATGCAAGACTGAACTCGACTTGTTCCTATCCAAAGTTTCCTGTCAGATAGTAAAATGTATTCTAAATATTTTTATTATTATACATTCAACTGTATTAGCACCGTGCACAGAGTGCCATAGACTGTATATTGGGTCATTTTGCGAGGCAATATTTTTCTTTTCTTTTGCAGCTCAAATGAAAACGAATTAAAATGTGAAAATGTAATGTATATATGAATAACAAATCTGTTTGTTAGTACTAACGACCAAGACTTATTTAGCATCAAGTCCAAGAAATGATGGAGAACATAGATTATTACCTTAGAGTTTGTCATGATATCTTTAATATCAAGTTTCAGTGTGACATAACACGTATCTGATACCCGTAATGTCCTCAAATGGCACAAGTACTCGTATTCATAGCTGGAATTACAATTCTGAAGAGAGAAAAAAAACAGATTACGTACAGTAGTTTTTATTCTAGGATAAGTAGCAAAAAAGACAGAACATGAATATAAAGATGGCCCGCAAAGTTAACAGTCAACAAGAACAAGGCAACAAAGTTAATTTCGGGTTTGCACACCTGACAAATATCGTACGAACAAAAGATTTATTGTAACTTGCTCACACGTGAAATAACGTCAACATGGAACAGATTACTCGCTTCTTGCATATTAGTCAGCCCTTCCTTAGAGGCACTGATCACATAAAGTTATATCCATGCTTGCCTCTTTCATCATGAATTGTTATACAGACTAAAGCAAAGAAATATGAATGAACTTACAATATCATTCAAGCCTACCAGAAAATAAATTTAAATTCTAACCAGTGAAGGTATCATAATGGTTTGTTTTATACACCTATATTTTTTACTTAAGAAAAAGTACGAATATCACCATACATCAAAGAAATTAGAAAGATACTCTCGTTTTCTTATTCCTTATCACCATAGTCTCAACAGTCTGTAACTACTTTTTCTTCAATGTTTCCTGGTTTCAACTAACTAAGCATGAACAATTATGTTATAGTATCACTTGATAAGTACACGGAAATGTATTCCATTCTCTATAACGAATCTGTATCATCAAATTAGTCCACATCGGAGCTTCCCTCACCACTTGCAGAGTAGTTTTGGAGAGAAATTTTCAGACACATTTAGCTGTTGAAATATCCTGTGATGCAAAACTTGACGCCAGAACAATAATGTAAAATCGTAGGAGTCTGCTACCCCATTGTGTCCAAGAATTCGTGATACAAACAGTGAAAATGAATGATTAATATTTTAAACGCTACATTCGTAAACTGCGATATTTATCAAAATATCAACTGATCAATAGGCAGGATAATGTTCGTATTGAAAATGTTAAAATGTTAAGCAATTTTCGTTGTCTTTCAGGGAAGACTAGCAATTTTTTATTAATAGGCATATGACACAAAATATAATTATCATAGTAATTCGACCTTCATCGCTAGATCAAGTCTTATTCTCATAATTCGAAATTACCGCTCATGACTGGACTTTATGCGTGTATATATATATATATATATATATATATATATATATATATATATATATATATATATATATATATATATATATATATATATATGTATGTATGTGTGTGTGTGTCAAAGTAACGTTTCCATTGCATATTAGTTTGTTCCATTAAGGACGACGTACGACAGAAAGGCCCATCCTGCTACTATCTCTAAACTCTTCAGTCCTTGTATCGTTCACATGATTGGAAATGCACTCAGACGCATAAATTCCATCACTATTTAAATGTCCGACCTGTGAAAGAATGTGACAGCATATATATATATATATATATATATATATATATATATATATATATATATATATATATATATATATATATATATATATATATATATATATATACACTGAGAGAGAGAGTAGCCCCTTGAGAGACGACACTGTAAAAGATGATTAAAAGATGACGTTCCTCCTAATATTCTGACGCTATTTATTTCCAATAGGTTATAAAAAGTTCAATATTACTGTCTTAAATTAAAAATGCAAATAAATTACCTATATAGCAATCTTTCAAGACGGAATAATTAATGCTACATTCTTTTAATCTGTAAAGCTAATTGAGCAAGACGTCATTTTTCCTTACGATATAGAAACGTTTTTCTTTTTAAAAAAAAAACATAGCAATTGCAACCAATTGCTTCAGAAACGTTTACATAATAACTGAATGCTGAAAATAAAAGTCGAAATTTAATTCCGTATTAACAGCTTTTTGCAACCGATCGTAATTTTACCTTCACCGAAACTTTCTTTTTTTATATGATTGTGTTTATAGTTCTCTCTCAAATATCGAGATATTTCTGGCTAGAGAGTTTGTAAAAGGGATTGAAAAAAAAAACATCTTTAAACTATTAAGATCTAAACAAAGAAAGCTGTCTTACTTTGAGAAAAAAAAAACTAGTTTGGAAATTTTGCTCAAGGAATTACCGGTACGTTTGCAAAGTAACTGAATATGTAAAGACTTTATTTCAGATCTGAAATTTATCCTGGTAGTTTCCATGGCCAAACAGCAAATAAGATTCCATTACAAACAATTTTACTAGACGACGTATAAAATCATACTGGCCAGAACGTTTTACGCCCAATGAATGCTAAATTGGATAATTGGATGACATAAGTGTGTAATAAGTTATGTTTCAACACTTGCGTTAGTAAATCAAAATAAAATATAATTTTACCTGTGCAGTTTGGTTTCTACAGAAGGCTGAATAAAATATGGCGCCATTTGGTAAACATACACTGACAAATGCTTCGTGCAACAAGTTTGGTCCCATGTTTGTCAAAGAGTAGATATGTTCTATATTAGACACTTGGCCAGTGAAGCCTCTGTTATAATCAAAGAAAATCTGCTCTGGCTTCGATATACTGTAGAAATAATAATAATAATAATAATAATAATAATAATAATAATAATAATAATAATAATAATAATAATAATAATAATAATAATAATAAGGATGGGGGTTGTTATAAATATCTCAGTTATTATTATTGTAACCAAAAAGGTTTTATTTCTTGACAAAGTAATCTTCTAGAGTTTGGTGTATTTTTCTTCATATTCTTGACTTATTTCGAATGAGAGGAACGATTATAAAGGTTCCAAAACCTTTGTTCCATAACCAGCGATACTAATTGTCAAGCCGTACGCTAATTATCTAAAATTTACATTGTACCAGCAATTCAGATAAACAATGAACATTTATTTTTGATCCAAATGCAACATATGATATTGACTGCTGTGAATGCCGCCGTTGATTTAAAATTTCCGCTAAAACGCATCGAATTTTATAGAAAATACTATGCCAGTGAATATATCTGCTCAAAGTTAGCATAATATATTCTCTTAATGTGTCTAAATATGCATACTGGAAATCATGATCTTGGTCATTTTGAAAATCGGCTGTGTGGACTAAAGAATACACAAAACTTCAAAGTAGCAATTTATATTTGAAGTTGAAGTTGTATTATACAAATACAAAATGTATACGTAACTTACAACAAACGTCGCTTAATCGTTGTTAATATATTCAATGTTTATATTTTATGTTAAAAGATTTGTAATTAGTTAATTAATATGCACTACAGCGAAGGACATTTAAAACAAAATAATTCGTCTCGATTTCATTTCATTCTGTTGAATGTTTGTTCCTCTAAGGGAAATATTGCACAAATTACAACCATATTTAACACAAAATGTTGGCAGTATACACTTAACGAAAGCCAAGATAAATTTGAACATGAATTTAAACCGAAAATAAGAAACATAGATAAAAGACATACCCTTCAATTCTGAGATTTAAATCTCTGTTTACCAACACATGTACGTTTGTGGAATCAAAGACTTTGTGCCCGTTTAAGTTGCGCGCCTTGATACTAACAGTCAACTGATCATCATAGAGTATGTCCCCGAGGTCAGAGAGTATTGTATACGTTGCTTCTCCGTAAGTGGGAAGCGGGTACGGCTTTCTTATCAAGCATTTAAACAACTTTTTCTTCTGATCATCCGATTTGGCTTCTTCTGTACATCCAGTGTATTTTATTCTGTCTTTGGCATCTTATGAAAAGACAATATATGACCCTTGTTATTGATTTAAATACTTAATAGAAATTGGAGTAACATTCAGATATGTGAGGTGTTTTTTATATAAAAAGGAGAGATAGAACTCGAAAAATATGTATTTTCCTGATAATTACTAAAGTCTTCCATGATGTTTACTATTTAAAAAAATGAAAAAGTAGAATAAATACTTATTCAACTATAAGTGACCCCTCAGCAAAAACGTAGAATACACAGGCTACCAAATAGCATACTTATTTCTTTATATACACGTGTTTCTTAGCGCAAATAATCACTGCCATTAAGAGAGGACTTTTATGTACGTAATCAATTTGTTTGAAAGCTAGAGTAAAGTCGATAATGTTATGAAAATCTGAAATTATACAAGTTCTATAGAACAAATCATATTGGTGGCCGACTGTGCTCTTGTCAAAATTATTGAATGACTCAGCACGTTGAAACAGCGCCGTTAGTTCAACAGTCAATGTTTAGATTGCATACTAGATTAGTGAGAGTGCCATGAGAAAATTGAAATCTAATCGAAGGATACGTCTTGAATAAATATTTGAAATGCACAGAAGTTTTTCATCTTGTTTTTTAGCCTGATTTCAAATACATTAGTTATTCCTGATATTTGTACTACATGGTTGTTCAAACCGATGTATACAAATAAAGAAGATAAATCAGATCCTACAAATTGCAAGTATATTACACTACTGGGTCACCATGGCAAAGCCTATACTGATCTTAACAATAGTGTTTTGCTTTATCTCAAAGAAAAAAATGCTATATTATGCACATACAGGCTTTCTAAAAGATACTCCACAACTTATATTATTTTGTCTTATACTTCTTAATGGAACTTTTGAATCGAAGACATAAAACACTGTTTGCAGTTTGCACTTTTGTGGATTTTTCTCAGACTTTTGACAGCGAAGGGAGAGTTTTTGTTTACTGACAAAATTGATTAACACTGGTATAAACGAGAATATATATATATATATATATATATATATATATATATATATATATATATATATATATATATGTGTATACTACAGATGATAATGAACATGTATATGGATTTAAGTCTTTTACCTTTAATAATGGAAAGAAATCAGGGCTAATTACAACTTAAACATGGAGCTAGACAAGGCGAAATATTTCCCCTGTATCATTTGCCCTGCATTTAAATAACATCGAAAATTACTTTGTGAGCTCAAATTGAACTTGAATTACATCTGATTTATTATAATAAAAATTTTGAAATTTTCATTAATTACTGCAAAAATATATAAACTTATCATTAATGAAAGCAAAATGAATGTTATTTTCAAGTTCAAATTATAATATTCTAAAATTGAATTAGTCAGGAACTGTAGAAATTTAGGCCTAGTCGTAAAGGCAGATTTGAAATATTTATTAGGAATTAAGAATCAAATTAGTCAAGCCAGGAAAGCTATGTACCTTCTTAATAAAAGAATGATAAATCGTAATTTGCATGTGTACTGTCAGCTTAAACTGTCTGAGATGACAATAGTTTCCAAGTTTTAAATCATCCCCACGTATATAATATATGGTGAACCCCTGCACGATTACAAATAAAAGGAGACTGGTTGGTTATTGGGTAAATCTTATTAATAGCAAACAAATGAAACTATCTTAAGTCATGTGTTAAAGGCTACTGCTGGAATACAATAATGGTATACTCACAAGTAAATGGATAGAGATCATTGGTAACATCTTAACAAAAATTGTGTTTCGATTTATTTGAGTTAGTCAAATTGTTGCCAGTAAATCGATATATGTTAAGAAAAGACATGGGACTCATCCATTCCTAACTCAACAAAAGCTAATATATTAGAACGTTTAAATTGCAATTAAATTTGTAACATTATTCATAAAAGACTTTTTAAAAAAGGCACATATAATAAACTTTTTAAACATATAATCATTGCTTACATATAGAAAACGTTCTGATAGCTGGAGTTTTGAGAATTATTTTAAATGATTATTTTTTCATTAAAAATGTTTAAACTTTTAATCATCTTTATTCAATGTATTGTTTCTTTCCATTTTCAGGACGAGAAATCACCTTACAATTTATCATTTAAAAGTAAATAGTTTATTGCAGATTCATTTGTGTTCCATTTATTGTAATTTATATCCTGTCTTTCCAATTAGGTCAGTAGCCATATATTTATGTTTGAACTTGTTCGTTTTCCATCAGAGTACTGACTCTGTGTGTGGTGGTGGGTGTGGGGGTGTGGTTGTGTGTGGGTGGGGGTGTAGATGGGTAGGTGTGATTTAGATTTTAAGGTAGCTTTAACAATTTTTCAGTCATATTGCTACGATGTCTGCAGTGTGGCACTTTATAGTGATATCTAGCAATGGGGCATCATGCCACAGACATGTAGCATGATGTCCCACCAAGTCACATTATCCTGACACCAGGCCGATCAACCCTAACATTAAAATCTTAATGCTAAGCTCCAACCGAGGCAGCTTTTAGTACCATTTTGTAAGTCTTTCCTATGACTCAGCCGGGAATCAATCAAAAGAAATTTGTTCATTGTCAGTAGCAAATAAGACCTTTGGATTCACATTTTTTTCGTATTCCCTTTATTCTATAATTACGATAATAATATAAATTTCATCTATTCATCAGAAAATACATCTTTAATTGAAAAGAAATATGTTATTTTTTAGCAGTCCTACTTTCATTCAGGTGGGGGATATCAATTGGCGATATTATGTTGTGACTTTCATTATGTTTTATAAACAGTGTGACTGAGAACTTATAAAAAATGTATTGTCTCAATACTAAAGTCATCAATGATAGCATATTGTCTGTAACAAGCAAGAAATTTATTATTGCTCAACGCCAGAATGAAAATGAATCATACTAATTAGCATCAGCGATACAACTTTAATCACTGAATGCTTAAGAATACCTCTTTTTGTTGTAGAAAGAAAAAATATGCATCTTATTTTAACTGCAAATATTCGGCAATAGGTATTTGCATGGTAATCGACTACATTTGTTTCTGAGTTATGTCCAAAGATTGTTTCTTTCACACAATCCTCGTGTCGTACTTAAAGATCATATCGGCGGAAAGTTCTCCCATATTTACCTCCCCATGGTCAACACCTGTCACAGCAAGCATCCGTCATCAGGATCCTAAGTGAAAACGCTAAGAGCATAGGGGCGTTACACAAGCTAGACTAACTTTAAGGAAAAGGTAACTCCAAACACTTCTGTATACAATTATTAATTAGAATACGTTTATCTCCGCAGAAAGATTTCAGTTTTTACTCTCAAACAGCTCCAACAGAATAGAAGAAAACGAAGATTGACACATTTTAATAGTGGCACTAACGTATAATAAAATGTATTGCCCCGACTCTGTAAAAATCGTCGTGTACAGAAATGTGGCAATCACAGAAATAGCATTGTAATTTAGATCAAATATAGTAATTTACTTTCAAAAAGCTTTCAAACAATTACTTATTGACAAAATCTGAAATTTAAAAAATGTCCATCATAAATTTAGATAAACATATTTAGCGGACAATCACCTAATTTAAGTAGACGGTGTTTTCATTATTCAATTACTAGCAATACAGAGTATGTGTATGCGCATTATTAATACCTTTAAACGCAAGTGGTCTAACAGAAGCATGTGCAAGTGAACCTCAAGATCGAAAGAGAAACATAAAAATCAATGCTAAACCCACTCTTCCGATTGAATTGGAATATTTATTCCCTGATTGCCAAGAAATTCAATGTAACAGTTTGTTTCAATTGCTTTTTCTAAAATGGATTTAAATTCTCAAATAATTTTCCTATAATAAAACATTCGCGACTTTTGATTTCATACTTAAATGGTTTTCATGTTTCACCTTTGTTTATTCAAACTGTATATGAGTTTAAGCTGTAGATCGGTATTTCACACCACGTTCAACAGACAGGTCCTAAACACTATTATAGTACAATAATTCATTATTTAAGAAATCTAACAGTGGTAATTTTACGAAAGTGACTTTTCCGACCATAAAGTCTTTTGAATATAGTCCATTAACAACCTTGAATTTAGTAAATGGCTAACTGTTGAATTTCAGAAGTATCCTCCCAACACCGATTCCCTATAATCAAACAAATAATAACTAAGCTCTATCAAAGCTATAAATGGAATCATAAATATAAACAGCACATACATTAGATTTGTTACATTTGTTTTTTTTCTATTCTAAAAAATTAAAAGTGCATAAACCAAAAAAGGTTTTCAAAAGCATCTTTTAAATATGGTCTTTTTGCCATTTGTTGATACTTTTCTAAAGAAATAACACCATTTCTTGATGTTTACAGCATGTAAACTATAATCTTTATAAGCACTCTATTATTATTGAAATTTGTTTTGTTTTTGGGGGTTGGGGGGTTGTATTTTTTGTTGGGTTTTTTATGTTTGTTTTTTTTTTGCATTTGAGAAAGAATCATAGCAATTATTGGTTACAAATGTTTGTAATTATCTGAAGAACGTTTGTTCCCATACTTTTTACTTGATACCTAATAATACTTTGTTTTATATCAAATGGCATCATTTATATTGTGAGGGCTTAAAACAAGGCTATTTTTATCACAAAGATATTGTGAGTAAACAGGAACAACAGTTCGGTTCAACTATTCGCTTGACATTCACGTCACGAGACTGTTCAACAAATCTGTATTTATTGATAGATTAATTAATGTATTAATAAATATATTAATTAATGTATTTGTTAAATTCATTATTTGATTCATTCATTGTTTACATAATATATTGACTTACATGGCTATTTAAGTGATACATCTAACAAAACAACATAAAAGAATATTATGAACAATAAAATGCGTTACGGAAAGTGAAAGCAAAAATATTGTGTATCATTCTTGTTTTGATGATTGATAATGAAACATTCATTTGCTAGATAACAGGATGCAATTATTACAATAGATCAAAATGTTGAATCATTATACAAACAACACAGGAAATGAAAAATCGTCAATGAACTATTGAATAGGGTTTAAAAAAGAACTAATCAGAAGAAATTATACTGGAAAAGGCCTGAACTATAGCGATAATGAAACTTGAAGGAACCAAGATTACAAATTATTGTTTGATAACGATGCGTTGTTCATTTAAATATTATTGCAAATAAATATCATTGACATCAAAGGTGAACGAATGGTTTCTGATGGACCGGGTGTTGGGTGGTATCTTTAATGGTGGAAAGTCATGCTATACAAGTAATCATTACCTCTACTGTTCATTTCTTTCGCCAGCAAGCCAACAAACTTCGCTGTATTTGGTTCTTCAATCTCCAGCACTATATCATACGCGTTCTCGCCTTTGTTCCTCAACTTAATATCCACCGCCACTGCTTGACCAGTAATCATCTTATTTGTCCAGTTACTGTGGACTTGACTGATGGAAAGTACTAGATTTGGAGAACATAGGTTGTCCCTACCGCAGTCCTTATCATACTGTATCTAAATATAATAAATATGCAATCCGTATTTATGTAATTGCCCTTCATATACACATACACACAAACACAGACAGCTTAAAATCCTACAATTTGCTTTATAGAGTCTTAGACTGATCAAACGTTCATCTGACAGATAGTAGTTAGGCATTATCTTCATTCATTACGGTCTTTTCATTATATAAACAAATAAACAGCAGGAACATTATTTGACAGGACATTACCATTACAACTGACAACTACTTTACAATATTTTTTAATGTATAATTCTTTATAAATTCATGAGCTCCGTTTAGATTTTCACAAATTGTATGATAATATTGGACGAATATTTCATGGACTTCAATACTTTTTACATAAGCCTAGACATCGCGAGTTTGTTTAGCAGTAAAAGTAGCGTGACTTCCGTAGAGGTCTGTGCTGAATTAAATACGTTTCAGAATTAATTACATTTTGGAGACCATGGAAGCCTCCCCGAATTAGTATCTATAGACTGTTTTAAGCATTCCTAATTCTGATACATTGGAAACATGCTCCTTTCACTGGCTTCATTAATAATATAATTGGCAAAATATTCATAAGTGCCTTCCAGTTACCTTTTTTGACAATGTTTGTAGTGGGCTATTGGGTCTGTGTCCATCAAACTGTTGAGCCATAGGACAAAATTTGCAGTGTTTGTTGTCGAGTCTGGGCCTATATGTTAACTGTAAAACCACATCTCTCCATATATCTGTATACTGCAATTATATATGTACTCATTTGTTCCAGCTGAACATCTTATATTCCGATTCAAATTATAATGTTCATGAAACAATTCTTTAGAAAGACGCCAAATGTGGGGTACAATCATTTACATTCAAACCAATCACAGCTAATTTGTTTCTTGATTATCTGAAGCATCAGGAACCTTGATGGTGATGGGGCATGACTGATAAAAAGAACTTGTCATTTAGATAAAATTGTGCTTGGTAAAAAATTTCCAATGATTCAGAAAGAAAAGCCTATGAAAATGTCTCTTTTAGATTACATTAAAACGATTCGGCCGAAAAGATATGTATAAAAGGTAATAAAATAAATCCACGGACGTAACACGCAATTCCTATTTTTCTACTGAAGAAAATGAAAAACAACCTTAAAGAAAATGCTATATGTTTACCTTGTTATTCACCGTGAGAGGATCATCGCATGTGCTATGATAACGGAATGCCCACAGCGTCCTGTTTACTACGGTACCTCCCGTCATAAAGGCTGATCTCTTAGGACTTGTATTCTCGTCAATCTCCATGGTGTAATCAACTTCTGCAAAAGATTACGTTTATGAGTGCTTAAAGGGTTAGTAAATATTATCTTTCCTCAAATCGTCGTGGTGGAGATGAAAGTTGCAACTGTGAAGATGATCATCTTTTGATCAAGGCAGCAAAGATACAAGCAGCTGTTGCGTTGTGGTTTCTTATGCAAATCCTAATGCATGTCCACTCTAAGGTTAAACTTTGTTGATTAGAACAAAGAGAATATATTCAGAGTAATGATGATGTCAGCCTTTTCATTGCATGCTATTAGATGGACAATTGCAATAAGATGATTTCAAGTAGTCCCCAAATGGCCAGTATTTGATTCTGAACGTCGTCTATGAAGAATTCGCTTGTATCATTATATTACTGCTGTTCAACTACTTTATATATATATATATATATATATATATATATATATATATATATATATATATATATATATATATATATATATATGACTAAAGCCAAAAGTGGCAATCTATTTGGACCATCATTGAGGAGCATATAGAGATAGACGAATGAATAGAGATAGAATATTGTCATCAGTATCGTTTTAAACATAGATAGCTGGCATGGCAGTCTTAAATAGTTTTATCTCATGGCAGTCTTAAATAGTTTTATCTCATTGCAGTCTTAAATAGTTTTATCTCATGGCAGTCCTAAATAGTTTTATCTCATGGCAGTCTTAAATAGTTTTATCTCATGGCAAGCAACACTTACCAATTTTTTGAAGCGATGATGATATGTTTTGAATTTGGATCGTGAAGCACACAATGACGTCTATGTGATGATTAACCTTTGAGATGGTCCCTGGATTGTGATAGACATGTGCTCGTATGGACATGACAGACTTCGTCCTGACTAGTACTGCACTATCTGATAAATATGCTCCTGAAGCAAACTCTATGGAAATTAAAATGTCTGCAATTGTATTTATTTAAAGTGCAAACAAACTTTCAACACATTAAAATTGTATGCAAGAAGAAAATTAAAAATAGTATAAATGTTGTCTCTAAAACTTACAATTACAACATCCTTCATTAAGCTTTTCTTTTTATTCCTTACCAAAAGAAAGTGAGTGACAAGATTTGTCAACATCGATCAGTTTAATAGGCATTGCTTCGCTTCTTTCCTAATTATTACGCGTCAGGAAAGACTTCGTCTCGTGATTTTATTAAGAAAATACTCGTTTCAAGTGTGCGTCCATAACGTAACCAAAAAAAATAAACTTTCAGCAAAGATTGGAAATTCTTTTATGATTCGTTTGAAGTATAATTATTTAAGCTATTTAATAAATTGGATTCACTTCCCGTCTTCAGCAGAACACACTATACAACATAGGATATTGTGCATTAAATGGGATAAGAATTAAGATAAGAAGTATCCAAGTCACAGTAAAAGAAAAACCTTTAATCAGACTTAGTTGTCATGCACAGATTTAAGAAGAATAAACAGACCCATAAAACACATTTTCAAATGACATTTACCTATCTGATCGGTGTTCTCAATCTTTCTAGGGCGAGAAAATGACGACCCAAACATTCGGAGTCCAACATCGATATCAGCTGCTTTTAATTTTTGGCTGTATTTTGGCCAGACACCATATATACAACCATTGTAAATATAGATCGCTCCTCGGTTTTCATTTTCAGTTGGAGCTCCCACTGCAATGTCTAAAGTAAGATATGCTATTATGATTGTAATGGTGCCTTGCATACGGTGGTGCTATTTTTGTCATTGCTACTAAATATCTACAAAAATGAACTATATTTCGGAATAACCAAACTCAGGCAAAGTTAATTAAAAACATTGTAAAGCTATTAAATATAACTGACCATAGTAAAGTTTATCAAATCTTTTGAAGTTTAGCCATTGACATGAACCAGTACTTTACACAGTGGTATATTACTTTTGTATTAAAAGCAGCAACGATGGGTCTTAAACTTTAATTCAGCTTGTTTATATCTAACGTTTCTATCGTATACTTATAATAAGAAGTAAATTGTACATGTATGTGTCAAGAAAAAAACAACCGTATGTTAATTAAGAAAATTCTTCATATATTGCTTTCTGACTTAGTTTAAACCTCTTCTGATTACGACGAATCCATGTGTATTACCGAATCATTAATTACCAAGCATGACTTTGGCATGAAACAGATAAATCTTTTCATCAACAGTAAAAGAATATTTAATTTTTATATTACAAAAAAAAACAGATCTGGGCATTATTTATATCATCCTAAAAGGTTTGAATATGTTAGATAAAACGGTTTACAGTATTCATGCAACATAAATGAGTAATGTATTACCGTTAAAGCCGTCTCCATTGACATCAAAAACACTGATTATGGCGTGGCCCAGTCTTGAAAATGCTAAACCATCACCACCGAGCCAGTTTTGCTGCTTTTCAAACGAAAACTGAAATATAAGAAGTGTTATATTTGTCAATATGTTCTATAAATAAATATATATTACTTCCACTTCCTAATAATGCATGTTTTATCAAAATATTAAGCTGAGAGTGAACGTTTAATGCGTGCATCATATTTAACAATAAACTCACATTCCCTTAACATATTGGTTTGCTAAAGCGATACATTTCTACAGCAATGGGCATCTATGCATCTGGAAAAGAACATTTATCTCAGCTGATTTGTATCTTGTTCTTTGATCTGAAAACCATTGATATCCATAATTTAAATTATTTTTATTAAGTCAGACACTGGAAAGTTTGCAATGTGTGAAGTTTTCAATCTCAGTAGGTGCATATAGCATTAAAAATTGAGCCTTGATCAAAATACCATCGCTTCTTCGTAAACTCTTACGTGTTTTTTATATTAACATTCTGTCACTTTTATGTTAGGACATTCAACTTTAAATTAGTATTTGTTAAACTTAGTGTGGTGGATATTAAATATGAGGTAAAACGTGTCAATTATCTCGATGTGTAGAATTCTATAATTGTTATGCTGCAGAAAAGTTCCATTTCCAGAAGAGTTCTTACGTACCAGACCTCTATTCAGAAATACATCTACTCGTCCTTGCTCTATCGCAGTATCAGAGAAGAAGGGCGATCCTACAATAATGTCGTCTAAATAATCATCATTTACATCCACTATGCATATAGCTGCCCCGAAGTATCCACCTAACTGAGGAATTTTTTGAAAAATGGAACATATTTTTAGTGTGAGTATAGCAAAAACAATGTAAGCGAGAAGTCAAACAAAGAAAACTTAAACAGACAAGAGTAATCGAAATCGTCGTCGTTAGAATTTAGTCCATTTAAGAAAGATTATAAGAATATGGTTGTTCATACTTTAATTGATTATAAGAATATGGTTATTCATACTTTATTTGAATATAAGAATATTGTTATTCATACTTTAATTGATTATACGAATATGGTTGTTCATACTTTAATTGATTATAAGAATATGGTTATTCGTATTTTATTTGATTATAAGAATATGGTTATTCATACTTTATTTAATTATAAGAACATGGTTATTCATACTTTAATTGATTATTAGACTATGGTTATTCATACTTTGATTATAAGAATATAGTTATTTATACTTTAATTGATTTTATGGTTGTTCATACTTTATTTTATACTTAAGTGTGAAATACAAAGACTTCTTGGCAAAACAGTTTTCTTTTTTCATTCCTATATTTTCACATGTGAAAGATATTTTCGTATATTTCCACATATGCAAAATATAGCCATTATATTTTCACATATAAAAGTATAATATTTCCCATTATACCATGCGACGATTCATTGTGTATGGCTGGACATACAGGCAGCAACAAAAAAAGTAATTTGTGAGCGAGAACAAATAAAAAAAACTGACTTAACGCTTCATAGATGGAAATTATTATTTGATAAAGAAATTCAACGATACGCCGTTTGCGTCTCACTGAAGTTATTTCCCCTATCCTCTTCGAAAACAACAAAAACGTGTTGTGGTACAATGATGAATCGGACTTGCATTGATTTCGTATAGGGTCAAATATTTACAAAATGACAAAAATGTAATTAACTATGGTGGATCATCGTAACCCAATCCGACCACTTTCTTTAGTAATGTATTTTTGTTTGATCAGGCTATGTAATTGTTGGGAACTTACAGAAAGAAGTGGGGGTACGTGTTGTGCTCAAGAGTGAGTATAATCTTTGAAACATCTAATATGGAGTACGTTTAGAATATAAGGAAAGAAATCTTCTTTTATTACATTAGTATCAGATGTATTTAACATTGTTGTACAAAAACCACTATATTTTATTTGGTTATACGAATATGCTTATTCATACTTTGTAAATCATTTTGAAGGTGATTTGTTAGGTGGAAAATATTATATACGGGTATGCATATATATATATATATATATATATATATATATATATATATATATATATATATATATATATATATATATATATATATGTCCATCCTTGTAACCACTGTACAACAATACGATCATGAAATCAAAGATACAGAACTGAAACTTGTATGAATTATGGGACCACATAAATAACTTAGCTGAGACAGCAGATAAAGGACAAGCAATATTTATAGAAGAACAACTGTATACATGGCAAAAATATTTTTTTATCAGAGCAACTAATATATAATTTTAAACTCACCTGGTCTCCGAAAAGACTTGCTATTGTTTGAAATCCATCCATATTAAACACCAGTACCTTTGAAAAGAAAATATGGGTTTATCCAGAAATGTATTAAATATTCTGATCGTTATGACATCTAGGTACTTTGTGAATTACCTTTTCCATGAGTCTTTTCATAGAATGACTTTGAATATGACATGACGTATACCTTCGACTCATTCTAAAACAATTAAAATTTAAATTTTGGTAAATAACATGGAAAATTAAAACTGTTATTCCACTGAATGTAAAATAGATATCAAGAGACAATTTCGAGATTCGTATTATAAAGAGAATTTTTTTACACTATATCATCATTTACACGATCACCTGAAAAACAGTCCAGAAAATTTTGCATTTTAAACCGACTCCTTCACATACACAAGGAAACAAAAATTTAAGACCAATTAAAACTATCTTGCAATAAACAAATTATTAAAAAAAATAAAAAGACGAAGCACCAATAAGGAACATGAGAAGAAAAGCACGATAAAAAAAACTCGGTGAATCAAAATGTACAGCGCTGCAAAGTTCGACCGACAAAATAAATGTACAACATTGAAAAACACGATGGACAAAGGAAGATGTATAGCATAGGAAGACTCCGTGATATAAAGTATGGTACTGTAAAGCTTGGTTGCTGAAACAAGCTTCACAGAATTTGAAAGCTCGGTGGATAAATAAACCATTGGATGCAATTCTTGGCTCACGAAATACTGGTAATACATTTTAAAGCTTGGTGGTAGAAAGAAGGATTGTGCATGAGAAAGTTGGTAGATGACATAAAGGTACAACATTAGAACGTTCGATGGAAAAAAGAGCGGAACGGAATGAGAAATTTCATAGACGAAAGCAAAGTGCGACATTAGAACGCTCAATGAAAGGAATATAAATACGACAAAAGACAATTCATTTTCAAAAGAAACACATACATTGAGAAGCTCGCCGTACAAAAATCGGGTACTGTAAAGGAATGCTTTGTGGATGAAAGCAACGTAGCGAGGAAAACCATATGTACAGAACCTTAAAACACTTGGTGGACAAATAAAAGGACACGACAGAATCTGATGCTGATGAAACGGAAGTACGGCTCAGGAAAGCTCGTGCAGGAATGAAAAGTATACATGAGAATTCTGTGGATAAAACCATCGTACGGGAATAGGAAAGTTTGGAAATGAATTGAAGTTCGGACAGTGGAAAGCTAGGTACAGAAAGGAAGCTACAGAATTCGAACGTTTGATGAAGGAAAGAAAAATAAGGAAATGGAATTGAAATTGGACGACCCATGAAACTTCGATCGATGTAAGTAAGGGAGGAAATCGTAAAGTTTTGTGCATGAAGGCAACATATTGCATTTCAAAGCTCAGCTGATGAAAGTAAATACGACGTCTGAGAGTTAACTCAGCGGACGAGGGAGGCCACAAAAGATAACTAAACATACTAACTTTCTGAGCTACATTTCGGCAATAAATATACAGGTCGCATAATATAAGAGATGTCCAATTTCATCACTGGGACAAATTCCAGATATTCATACATCTAAATTATTATATCAATGATAACTACTCAGCCATAAAAAGTCTTTACTTACTGCTCCGAACAGGTTGGCTCTAGGGGCTCCAACAACGACGTATTCTTCGTTTGAACGCAATAAACATCCAACCGCCACAGAATAGCCTGCAAACAATTGCAAGATTTCGTTTGTCTATCTATTGAAGCAGTGGTAATTTAGAAGTGTATGTATGTATGTATGTATGTATGTATGTATGTATGTATGTATGTATGTATGTATGTATGTATGTATGTATGTATGTGTATATATATATATATATATATATATATATATATATATATATATATATATATATATATATATATATATATATATATATATATATTGCAACGCGAACAATTTTTCCTTCGGGTATAAAGTAGATATGTGATATTTTTGTAATTTCAAATTAACGCTGTTTCCTCAATGAAGTACAGCTTATTTCTTGCAAAACTGGCATTAATTTATAGAGATTATGTGGTTCAAAGCCATAGCGCAACATTAGATCTTATAAATTGGTCCCCAAAATATTTTGCGTGTGTGTGATTTATATAACAAACTGTATCCTCTGAAAAAGTCTATATTCCAAGCTCACGTAAAAATAAATAGTTTCACATTTAAAATAACCAGTTTCACGTTTATTTGGCAAATACTTGATGCCATTTAAATTGTAATCTTGATATATATATATATATATATATATATATATATATATATATATATATATATATATATATATATATATATATATATATATACATATATATATATATATATATATGTATATATGTATGTATATATATTTATATATATATATATATATATATATATATATATATATATATATATATATATATATATATATATATATATATATATATATATATATATATGCTTGTCAATGTAGGTCAATTACGCATAAGTCTTGCAATTAATTAATACGATTATTGCCAAAGTGTATTTAATTTTATCAGTAGTAAGATTAGGAGCAAAAGGGGGAGGAGTAGTAATAACATTGTGAGGAAAGAAGGAGGACAGTACCTAACAACCAATTGTCCTCCATGTTTATTTCTGGCTGTACAACGAAACGCTGTTCTTGGCCGCTTGGTTGAACAACAAATCCACCTGTAACTCGGATACCAAAGACATAGACCTTGTACGATTTTGAGATCATTTTATATCGGTTATTAACTATAATATGTCGAAATACAATGGACAATTGATTAAAATATTTGTTTAACTGTATTTCATCTCTATTACATATGACACGCAGATGAAGACCATACAATGCCCAACTCAAATTATATTAGTAATGCATCATCTAAAATATTGAATATTTAAAATGGCTTTAATCCTTCTTGCGTAAAGCAAATTAAGTGAAATAAATTGTGGATCAAGATAATACTTCTGTAAGGTAACATGGGTTTCTTTATTCTTTTTCACAAACAAACCCATAGTTGGCATTCAAAGTGTATTAAAAGAAAATTTACGTAATATTTAAAGCTAATTAAAAGTCTTACCGTGCCAATTATTGATGCCTGGAGCTCCCAAAACTTTAAAGTCCCCATGCTAAAATGAATGTAAAACTTTCAAATCTTGTATTATTTAAGTTCAGCATGTTTAAAAAACGAATTATAGAAACACTCAGACTGAGAGGGTTTTATTACCTTCTGACCATGGGATTTAAGTATTATTCATCTACAACTGTCAAACAAATTTGAAAATTAACGACACAATAACAACTAAAGAAAAATATTAAAAAGATAATACCAGTGCCTTCTGGGCTTTGCCTGTAAAGTTTTCTTGTGCATTTAAAAAAGATACAACAACAAAATTGTGTAGCTTATTTGCAAAGGAAATGAAATCATTTAATATTCTATATTTCATTAAGTTCTTCTTTAAATATTTTAGATGTAACTCACAAATCATAACCCAAATTGTTCTTTGCCAGTTTTATTATTATTATAATATACATAAAACAACAAATAACGGTATTTCTCAGGACATTATTTCAGAGTGTATTTGTGTATTTTCAGGTGTGTTACTTACGGAAAGATTAGTGATACGTTTAAATTTTTAAGAGGTTCTTGGACAGAATCATACTAGAAGAAGCAAACATTTTACCTTTGAGAACTGAGCAGACTGGCCAACAGAAGAAAAAGCCCAAACGGGATATCCTTTATCTTCATTAAATAGCTGACGGGTGTTGACCAATGGGGAAATAATATCGGCTCTCTGGAGGAGATCTGAGCGGAGCTTGTAACATATTCCATGAGAATATGTAACGTTAAGTTCTGATGCAAATTTGGCATCCTTCCAGCGATGTGCACATACCTTTATCAAAGGAAAAATAAAACGTTAGTTTTTATATCACATATAATAAAGAATTACGTGCAAGCAAACCTATATCTTTATGCCCGCAATAAGTTCACAGGAAGTGATTCGGGAATCTAGAGTAAAAATGTATTACCATACAGAAGGAACTTATAGATCATGTGATTTTCACACTCTTTATTTCCATTCGCTCAAATCTCTACTCTTTTCGTTATCATCAGTGTTGATCGACACGATCTACTAAAGGTATTCAACATTCTTGAGTTGATCTGAACGTTTTAAAGCAAAATGGTTTGATTACACATAGTAATGACCGAACTATCTCTAATATGTGCCTTTTAAATGAAATGGCGTCACAAGTGTTGCAGTAACTTTCTAAATTTTCTGAAAGAATCACCATTCCACCAGAAGCTACTGGCAAGATTCCTCAACTACCCACAATGGCCGAGCCTAAGATTCGAACCCACACAGACAGAGGTGAGACGGCAGTGATCCCTAACGTGTCATTGTTGTATTCGAGACGCAAGTATCCAATGCACATCTAAAGCCAGAAACAGTTGAGTGTAAGACTTTTTCTCAATATATGTCAGATGTAAATGAACAATCTATCTCCAGCGGCCATACAAATTCAACGCGCCTCCATTACGGAAAAAGGAGTCGGATACGCGGGAAAGACTAGAGAGACTAACAAATAATTTGCAAAAAGCAGATTTAGAATTGAAGAAAACCGTGCAAGAAACTTTTTAATTTAAAAAACACTGAAGCGGGACTAGTCTACATAATTTGCTTCGTTGTACGAATCGTTACACGGTAGAAATACCTATCGATAATTTAAGATGAAGATATTATATGGAAAAAGACACATAAGGCCGTGGAAAATATTTAAGCGTGCCTCAGGGAGTTCCACATGCACAAGCAGCTTTAGTTCAGACATACCTTCTTTCAGTATTGGTTTAAATTCTCACACATGTAGTGTTTATAAATTCAAATCAATTGAATCAAAGCTCGATATGAAATTTTGTTTTATCAAAACTTTCTGACAAATTTGTAAACGGTAAGGTCATATCTTTATATCTTCATCCACTTTCCTTACCTTCCAAGGCTGTGCCAATTATTCCTACAAGTTGTATGTATGTATGTATGTATGTATGTATGTATGTATGTATGTATGTATGTATATATGTATATATATATATATATATATATATATATATATATATATATATATATATATATATATATATAGTATTAATTTTAATAACACTAATTATCAGCATTTATTTTATATTTAAATTATGTTCTCAAAGCTTCCCTTGCATCAATTCTGCCCTGCCATTGCCCCTTCCCCCTACACACATCAATGTTTGGTGGATATTCGGTTTCACGGATTCTTTGATGCCCCATAGTTCAAAATTTAAGAACTGTGTCATTAGACCCATTACTGTAAATTATTCCACTGTAAAATACTGTCAAACGAAACTGCGCCAAACGATACTTTATTGACAATTTGAAATACTTATCATTTTCAACCAACTGCAAATGTTTCTATATGAAACATAAGGCAACAATTATAATGCGCCACGAAATCTATAACGTACATGTCCGCTATATGCAAACAGGATGCTGTAGTTAGGTGGCTCTAGCGTGTCTGTGTGAGAAGTCGTTACAATACCACAGCAAAAGAGACAATACCTTTTATTACAAAATACATTTACGTAACTGAATTTTTCCCTAAATAAAATTAATTCAAAGAGGACATTTAAATATTATATCTATATCTTGAAAACAATAAAATTATATGAACGTCCAGTTCAAGTAATCATGACTCTTTTGATGGTTAGCATTGCACAATGGCAGGAAACAAACTTCTTGGTGAGTTCTTTTGGGCTGAGAAATTTGTCCGTTCAAAAAAAATTGAAAAATACTGTTTACACCTGCAAATATCATTGCTGTAAAACCGTAGTGATGATTGCTTATAGCCTTATATAATTTTAAAAAATGGCTCTATTCTGTTTGATATAACTTTTCATATAGGTCGTCTAAGCCAGCAGATATAGTGCTGCTTTGTCAACTTATTATTTCTCGCGAAGTTCATAGCAAACGTGACTTTAATGACAAGTCGAAACGAGACTGACCTCGACGTCACAAGATAGCGCGTATATTGTGCCAAATCAAAACCTTTTTGAAACATGTGTGGTAGTAGTATTGAACAAATTTGCAACTTGTACTTTTCTACTAAATTACAAAGATGTGATGGGATTATGATTTTTAACGTAGCTTTAACAGTTTATAGTGATTATAACACTGGGACATCATGCCGCAGACATGTAGCATGATGTCCCAGACAGTCACATTATCCTGACACAAGGCCGACCAGTCCTAACAACAACCTCTTACTGCTGAGCTCCAAGCAAGGTAGTTGTTAGTACCATTTTTGTAAGTCTTTCGTATGATTCGACCGGTGATCGAACTCACAACCTCCCGCACTTGGCCACCTGAGCGGTTACAAACAAAATATGTATGGCCATATAAAGGATGTGCAAAAAATGTATTTGGACAAGTTTAAAAAAACTGAAATATGATGTAACAAGCCAAACAACCCACCAGTATTTCCTGGTCACGTGGTGATACGTCTAACGAAACTCCCAGCCACTGGTTTGACTTGTCGTGAAGGAACACCTGTGTCCGTCCATCGGAGTACATGCCGTCCCGTACGTTTCCTCAAAAAATATAAACAGTAATTACCGTGCATATGATGGATTGATAGGTGAATGAGTAGCAATAACAATATTTTCAAGATGGTCGTCAATTCAAGGACCAATATTCAGCACCACTTTCTTTAGAAGCAATAACGTGATATCAGGGGAGTTTCCAAGAAAACGCCATATCGAGACGAATATTCATAAAGGATTTCGAGATTTGAACAGAACATTTTCGTTTAAAACTAACTCACTGTATGTCGGTCAGAAGGAGAAAATTCTCGATCGCGATATGATCATCAGTTTAAGGAAAGCAACAATAATAATATTTTTCAAAATGGCCACAATGGTTGACATGTTGACGTCTAGCTCTACGTCATTCTCAACTACGTATGGTAAGAAGCATTTAAATAACATCTAATGCAATTGCAACAATCCAATCTGGGATATAACGATGACAGATTTTCAAGATGATAGTGGCCATGCTTAAAGTCACATCATTACTGTTGTTAATTGCGATAAATTTCGTATTGTAAACAAAGTGTAGATTGTCAATTTGGCTATCATATCAAAGTGACGATAACAAGATTTCCAAAATGGTTTTCATGGCGGACATTTTGGAGGTCAAATTAGACCATTATCATTTACATGTTGTATTAAGTGTTTACTAACAACCCCATATCAAAATCAATATCCATTCTAAAGTAACAGCGACAAGAAGATATTCAATCAGGCGGGCATAATGGAATTGATATGAGCACGATTTACATTTTGTTCTAACAACTTATCATGAGAAAGTTTTTGGGTAACATTTACATCAATATGACCATCTATTAGGGAGGAGTATGGATAACAAGATTTTCAAAATAGTTGTCATGGCGTAAGGAAACCTTGTTGAAGCTCATATCAGCACCTTTTCAATTAGGATGATCTATACAGATACAAAAGGATTTATAAAGGCAACCCAAATGTCAACAACACTATCCATTCAAGAGAAGCAGAGAAAACGTCTTTTTTAATTAGTTCCACTGATGGCCAAGATGGGTATCAAATCAACAACAATGTGGGAAATAAAGTCAACACCATTTCCGTTTAGGATCTACTACATATCATAAAAGTGTTTCAGTGAAAACCCCGTGTCAATATGACTATCCCATCAGTAGCTATAACAAGAATTTTAGTGGCCGACGTGGCGGCCATTTTGGATATCCGAGGGGCATCATTTTTATGTAGAACCAGCTAGACTTCAGGATGAGACTATTTGCCTTATTTCATGACTTTTCTTTTAAAAAAAAGTAGGAGTAAAGAAAATAGACAACTGCAAATAGAAAAATGATGGACGACTGAACATTGCATGAGCTCTTCTGATCTTTGATTATCTGAACGAAAACTTAGTAGATTATAATAATATATGGCATTATATAAAATAAAATTGTGTTCTTGTTGTTGTTGTTGTTGGGCTTAACGCCATTTTTCAGCACGATAGGCTATTCATGACGGCCAGTATTAATGGTGGAGGAAGAAACCGGGAAATCACCGGAAAGAACCACCGACCCACGAGAAGCTACTGGCAAGCTTTCTCACATATCCACATTCGCCGAATCCTAGACTCGAACACACGCAGATAGAGGTGAGATGGCAGTGATCCGTAACGAACAGCGCTTTAGACCACTAGGCCACTCGGGACCCCCTAATAAAATTGTGAATGGTGGCATTTGGCTGTGTCTACAATGAAGACCGATATCTTCAATGCGGCGACAAACTCAACCTCTTGCTTAGTGAAACAAATAATAAATATATAAATACAAAAAGTCTTTGTACCGTACTAATAATTTGAAGTATTTTGAAGAAACGTGTATTATAATATAGTTTTTGACACTATTTAAGTATGTGTTGTGGTCAGTGCAGGATATCAGAGTCCAAAACTTCATTACTGCACATTAAGGGCTCAGATCAAGCTGCAATGTCCATTTGCGTACGACTGCCTCGTGTTTCATAAAATCAATGATAAAATCACTCCTCATACGACCTAAGGCTCAGGGCGTACAGTTTAAAATGTCACCGTAATTACTGTCACTCGAGTACATATGACTCATGTGATCTACGTTATAACAATGGGCTATGTGCATTTGGTACATCATTTTGTAGCTTTTGGACGCCTTAATTTATAAATATCTAAATCAAAACTGATTTACGCTTTCGTTTTCTTTTATCTTTTTTTTTAATTTCAAACCTCTTATTTTTGTTAGCAATTTATTTTTTAGTTTTTATGTAGTACTTTTATAACTTTCAAACAAAACAGGCACACGTGTACCTGTAAAACATTATTTGGATAGATGTAACGAATTACACTCATTATATACTGTTACAAGCCTGTGTCTTTACTTCATCGAGCGGTGTCAAACTCTGGCGCGATTCCCGTTAGAAGTCATAAGTTTACCCCGAATTTTCAAAGACTACTGTACAACTTTAGTTGTTAGAAAGCCCGACGTGTCCATTCTATACATAAATTTTACTCTAAACAAATGCAAGACCACAGATTTCCCAACTTTCCAACTATCTATCAACCGCACATCTTCATAGCTTCTCTTCATCAACTTTCCGTACTGCCGGTTTTTGAAGCTGTAAAAGCTCCACAACTATTCCCTAACACAGGTAACTATTTGAACTAGGCCACCTTAAGCCAGTCAATGTTTGCTTTCAAGGCACATTACGCCAGTACAACTGCATCACATTGCCACCATGGCGACTTAAACAGTATCTCCTAAGTCCCTTCTTTGTGTAATTTACTGGTTTCTTACCGTAAATACAACCCCTGCAGTCACAACACCAATGTAAGCCGCTAGATTTTAATAGGGACTATATTATTCAGGGACAGTCATGCGGTTTGGGTCTGAATTCACTGGTAATTGACAATGACATCATGGAACATCACTAACACTTTCTCTCCGTTACGCATGCTCCAAGTAATTGGCTAATTATTTCGGGCTAAGGAATATTTCCATTGCACCTAATTCCAATAATCAAACAAGTAGTCACACAGATCTAAGAATGACTTAAACGGGACGCTATAACGAAATGCGCATATTCCAAAATTTATTACATTGCTGTAATAGAATGTGGACACGATTTTATTACCGTCAAGGTGTTCATCATTACTTGTCTAAGAATCGTTTGTGTGCAATGCCCCTTCAAAATTTCTGTCCAGTATTTAATATGTTGACACCTTTCTTATAAGGATCATAAAAAGCCATTGTTAACTGTGAAAGCTTTTTTGGATAACAAAATAGAGGTGGGGGATACCGTGTTGAAATTATCTCATAAATTACAGTATCCCTATTTAAATCCGTCCTTTTGACAATTTAAATATTAACTTTTGGATTAATTTTCAACTTGATAAAACATTTTTTTAAAATAAAATATGCTTGAGACAGATCTTTAAAACGAAGAGAAAAATTTAAAAGATGCTAAAGAATCTAGCTTATCTAGCGTGCTGGGGTTTTTTTTAATAACAAATGAACTTAGCAGTATTGAAACACTCACGGAAATTAAAAAAAAATTATATTATAGGCATAAAGATGATGATTAGTTTTAATATACTACTTTCTTTCAGAAATCTTTCTCTTATAGACAGAATATCCTTGACGTTTTGATTCATTAGCAATTGGAATTTGGTGAGGTGTGAAGCTGGAACTCTTTACTATCGGACAGAATTTTCATTCGTTAACTAAAATGGGACAGATAGATACACCGGAATAAAGGGGGAATTTTACTCTTCTGTATTGAAAAATGTCTAATAAACTGTGATATTTTGAGAAAAGAAAGACAAGGACTCTACCCTGGTTCCTTAAGTTACCCGTATTATCCACCATGACTTGCTGGCAATATGTTCCATTTATTACCCCTATGGGACACTTGTAAAGGGCACCAGGGGTTTCCACCTCAGGCTGGTACTGGTCGTGTGATCTGGGGGCACCAGCTAATAACCTGAAAGCAAATCGGTTCATTTTTGTTAACCGATAAAATAGCAAATTTGTATATAAACTTGTGTGACCACTTGTCAGCTTGAAACACACACACACACACACACACACACACACACACACACACACATATATATATATATATATATACACACACACACACATATATATATATATATATATATATATATATGTATGTATATATATATATATATATATATATATATACAAACATAAACACATATATATATATATATATATATATATATATATATATATATATATATATATATATATATATATATATATATATATATATATATATATATATATATTCTCTCATAAGAGACAAAACCAAAACAAAAACACTTGCGTACTTGCATTTGGGGGTAATTTGTTCTTGTTACCTTTGTGTAATCGTCTTATACAGCATTTACACTAAAGAAAGCAAAACTGCTATGTCCTACAACTGCTCCAGTATTTCCTCACACTAGTTTCACATGGTTGTTTACCATTTTTTTTTTCTTTCATACAGACAATTTTTGCCAGACCTACAGGATCATTATCATCTAGTACACTTTGAAAATTAAATTTATATCCGTGTGACTTGAAATGTGTGCGTGACTGCGTTTAAGACTATGCAATTTTAAAATCTTTAATTAAATCTTTTTTTTTCCTACTTACCAGTATCTTTTGTCATTCTTTAAAAGAGCTACCGAAAATCCAAAGTAGCTTCCTCTGGGTCCAGAAAATAATTCATAATTATGTGTATCGATGTTAAACCCCATTACATAGATACGTAAATCAATCAGAATATAAACAAATAAATACAGATATATCATTTTCAGCCGCTCGACAGACTCATTAGAAATACTGAAAGAACTACATTGTTACGACAGATTCCAATGATATACTCTTCGAAGTGGCATAGTTATTCCCAACGTGATTACACTCAACGCCAAAAGTTAATCCTATACCTTACACTGTGATACATACATATAACTGTTTCGAACTTTACTACACCGACTTCCAAAAGTTGGTAAGTTTAGTTTCACTAAATGTTTTGTTTGTTTTGTTGATTTCTGGGTTTTTATAAGAAGTTTGTTTTGAGATTACTACACTATATCGAGAAGATGAACATGGGAGAGGCAACAAACTTCACTGACCAACATGAATGATTTTTCTAATATGGCAAAGACAGCACAAAGCATTGACATATAGTGTTTTAAAAGATAATAGGTCGTTGTTAAATTATGTTATAAAAGATAATAGGTCCTTTAAAAAATATCTTTGAAGGATGTATTCATTTCGATAAATTGATGTGGCGACTATTCAATAACAACGTTTTTTCAATGTGCCTCTGCCTGAACGTGCATGTTAATAACAGTATTTTCCAATATTTAAATATCACGAGGGAAAAGGGCTATTAATGACGAGCTTCATATAACCACATTTTAAGCAAATCATGGAGGCTAATTTCAGGCAGTAATCCCATTCGTATCAGCGAAAGTACATTGGGGCTTTAATGCACCATATATAGGCGCCTGTCAAGCAGAAATTAATTTTGCCTTGGCCTGACAATTTTCTGTGGCATTTTCAATATACACAATTATCTATTCTCTTACTAATGTCAGACCTACTTAGCTCTAATGCGAACATAGCGTAGTGCTTTATACATGCTGCCGAGTATTAATTTATGCCTCAATTACTATTGTATTTACAATTTATAATAACGTCCAACCAAAAATCGTAGCATGTGTAGATTCAGAAAAACCAGAATTAGAATTCGACAATTACTGGATAAGTGATATTTTTGTTTTGTTTTAATTTGTGAGGTTGTTGTTTTGTTTTTTCGCAGTACTTTGTTCACGACAATCAAACTTGTCAGCACGGCTCATATTTTCTAACACAAAAGGTAGGATTACAAGCACGTGATGGCAGTTGCGAATTAGATCTAATATATGTTTATTGCGTGGAATTATAGCAATACTAAGTTTAAACTGCAAAATAATTGTACTTCTGGGTTCAGTGAGAGAACCACAAGTATTTTATCACTTGCATGCATCAAGCTCTAGTGTGTTCTAAACATATCCATGTATTTCAATTACAATGTAGCTACAAAAGTACACTTCAGCTTAGTCATTGATATGCATTAATACGAATAAGACATACATATGCATTGATGCGAATAAGCCATACATATGCATTTATATATATATATATATATATATATATATATATATATATATATATATATATATATATATATATATATATATATATATATATAGGTGTGTGTGTGTTTTGTATCTAATTTTATTTGATTCTGTTATTTTTATACGCCTGTTCATTCTTTCTGTTTCCACATTTTAAATATCCGTGCCTTTACTTTGAGCAATACAACCTCTCCTTATAGCATGGTTGGTGAAAGTTTGTCCGATGTCGCCCACCTATTTGTGGGTACGATATTACCAATTCATAAACTCGAGGAATTGTTTGCACACATATATGTCGGCAACATATCGGTGTACATTTTAGGCAATTTCTGGTATTTCTTGCGTCTCTGGAGCTACCGTCGGTTGAAGGTCCTTTTGACGATATCTTTTACTATTTCCAAATTAAAGTCAGTGTTTGACGATTTGTAAATCCACGTGTAATTGCACAACATTTTGTCCTCTGGTCATTTCGAATTTTGTGGTAGATATGGATGTTGTCAAATATCAGTAAGCGTCCCAAAGCTATGCTGGTGTGTTCCGGATGTGACATCAAACCCCAAATTAACTAATCAGAATCAACACAGATTTGCAAGATAAATTTATCGGACCACTAACAGGACTACCAACGTACAATTTGTTCCATTCATCGGTTCTTGTCCAAAAGCAGCAGCAGCAAACCTGTATTTAGGAAGAAAATGAAAAATGATTAACCTTTTAGGCAGACACGTTTTACAAATAATTAATAGAAAAGAAAAGCCATAGCTTTAGCGCAATAAATAAGCGGGTGGGTTACGTTTGTCATCCTTTAAGAACTAATTAAGAACAAGCTCGCAACTTTTTCTCTTGGTGCCTTTTTAATTTTGCCTGTTTATTGTCATAAAAAAATACATAAACAAAAAAAAAATAATAAGACTTAAACTTTAAGTGATGGTAGTTTTTGACGGTATAATTTCCTAACGATTCATATCATGTTCATTTATTTTCGTTGCTCGAGTAATTTCTACAGAGGGCATTATATAAATAAGTACATCTTTAATTATAATACTGAAACACGGTAGAAAATGACTTAATTATTTTATCAACACTTCACATTCAATCTATCAGCGAGTTTATGATTTTTGAAAGGGCACATAACCTAAAATAATTCGTACGAAGTATTAAAACGTTTTACGTCGCATTTTCATTTAGGATAAATAAATCATTATAAGCATAGCATCTGAATCATTCTTCGTGCACATGAATTTTACCTTATTTGAGTTTCCATTACTTTAGTCCAACGTCCAACAAACTAGATTTCAGTCGATATGTCTGCTTCAGAAACCGGTTAGAACTTACAACTGAGGTTTAATTTAGATGTGATGCAATCAATGAGTAAGTGTAAATATTCCATTACAAATTCATGAAATGGCGTCTCATATACTGTACAATTTTCATATGATTCGACAAGTTTTTTATAGAACATTCTTTTTCTTTCCGATAAAGTCGTAAATTTTATAAAGTTAATGTTGACGGAAAATCCCGTCCTTGTCAGCTTACTGACCCTTCTGAATTATACCACATCAGTCTCAGAAAGTATGTCGGCTTGGCCCTGTGAAAATACAGTTTAGCTCAGAACTATTTTTCCGCATCGTATCTTACAAATTTCAAACCATATTTTGATGTATCTGGGTAAAGTGTTCTTAATTTTAGAAAGATGAAGTCCTTAATGGCGAGTCCAATCATAAAGCCATCATCAGTTTGGAAGATGGAGCATCCTGGAAACATGAGGTGTGATGGTGTGACGTGAAATCTCGCGGAAGTAAACGAGAATGTAATCAACGATTACATATCTCACATCTTCAAAGTTGTGATAGTCACTTATTACGCGTAGAAATATTATTACCGTGCAGAAGTAAATTAATTTATAACTAACGTTGTTGGGGGTGGGGTGGGATGTATTTTTTCAGGGGAGGGGTAATTTTATTCTCTTTAATTTTTAACAATTATTCTTTATTTTTGAACTTCTAACTTTTAATCAGCGCTATATTACCAACATTGTGCTGACATACTGTTAAAACACAGATATATAATGCAACAGGAAAAAAGGACATGCCAATAATAACGACAACCCTCTTTTGTATTAAGTCAAGGTAGATATGAGTTTATATAAAACCGAGATTAACGTGTTTTCCTATTTTTCTTTTTACGAAATCGCCGTTTTTAAAACATGATGAAGAAACAAAACATCACTGTTCTTGTTTAGCAACCAGATTTTGCTTAGTAAAAATCGTAGGCGCTGAGTACCATTGCATTAACATTCGGTAGCGCATATGTATTACAATCATCAGTGGTTACCTTGATTTGTTGCTACATCTGAAGTATGGAAAGGACACAGGATGCAGCCCTTTCATCTAATTCATTCACATGTACAAAGTAGAATTAGCTTGTTCAGGGTAAACTATCAAAATATGCAATGTACAGGAAGCTTGTCTGATTGCAATGTTAACTTGTCGGCTGATTGCAATGGTAACTTGTCTGGTTGGAAGGATGTATGAAATGTGCAACAAACTAGGTTGGTTGTAAGGTTATGTAATTTGCAGTGAACTTGTTAGGTGGTAAGGGTGCATGCAATGTGCAATGAAGTTATTGGTTGTATGTGTAACAGAGGTTCCAAGGAGAGAGAGAAAAAAAGTCGTATGGTTTATTAGACTTAATTCACGCCAGGTTACTTACTAATGGAAATATGTAATTTTCTCATCTTCAGTGCATATTATGAGAATTAAGGGCGAACAGTACTTATTTTGTAACAGCAACGTCCAAATTACGGCGCAGGTATACTTGCACGTGCAATTTAAGCGAGGATAATATCTTTATAGCATGTTTTGCATTGTTAGAACTAAAATTAGCTTCACACAGGTACGCGCTGTAAACATCTAGAAAAATAAACGAATAGTTAACATGATGAATGAAGAGGGGGGGTGTTATTTATATTTTTAAAGTAGCTTTAACAATTTTTCAGTCATATGGCTATTATGTTTGCAATGTGGTAGTTTATAGCGATATCTAGCACTGGGGCATCGTTGCCGCAGGTATGAAGCATGATGTCCCACCCAGTAACATTATCCTGACACCAGGACGACCAGTCATAACACTAACCTTTCAATGCTGAGCGCCAAGCGAGGTTCTTGTTGTTATGGGGCTTAACGCCATTTTTCAGCACACGATAGGCTATATATGGCGGCCAGTATTAATGGTGGAGGAAGAAACCGGTAAATCCACTGAAAGAACCACCAAACCACGAGAAGCTAATTGCAAGCTTTCTCACATGTCCACATTCGCCGAATCTTAGACTCGAACCCACACAGACAGAGGTGAGATGGCAGTGATCCATAACGGAGAGTCCTTTAGACCACTCGGAGCCCCGCCAAGCGATGTAGCTGCTAGTACCATTTTTATGTCTTTGGTTTGACTCGGTCGGGGTTCAAACCAGCGACCTCCCGCATCTGAAGCTGAACCTCTAACCACTGAGCCAACCCGAACGTTTTCTAAAAAAATAAATAAATTTACGATTGTAAACGAAGACAACACAAAAAATACGATATCTGCTGTGTGGCAGTTTATAGTACTATCTAGCACTCGGGCATCATGCCACAGACATGTAGCATGAAGTTTTGGGCAGTCACATTATCCTGACACCAGGCCGAACAGTCCTAACACAAACCTCTTATTGCTGAGCGCCAGGCGAGGCAGCTTATCATGTATAGATGCATAAACATGGATAACACTAACTGGGATGGACCTGAGTCTAATATGTTATCATGACAGGCAGGGTGGGGTGTATGAACATTTACATACACTATAATGCTTCTGTTATCTTACAAGCAGGATTTTGTTGCATTTATACTGAAATGCTTCATGTTATATCAAAGGCATAAATGGTGTACTGTACATGTGCATACACTATGATGCTTCAAACGTTATCTCGCAGGTAGGAAGAATGTGTACATGTACTTACACATTGGTACTACAGATATTATCTCAGTGGTAGGAAGATGGTATACATGTAGCCTCAAATGTTATCTTCCAAGCAGGACAGGGTTGTATTTATACTGGGATGCTTATTCAAAGGTTGGAGGGGTGTGCTATGCTGGAAAAAATCAGATGATATCTCACATGCAGGAGATGTATTTAAATTGAGATGTCTCAGATAATATCTCACAGGCAGAAGGAGATACTTACATTATAGTTCCTCATATCATCTCACAGGCAGGAGAGGTATATATATATATATATATATATATATATATATATATATATATATATATATATATATATATAATGGGATACCTCTGATGTTGTCTCACAGACAGGAGGGGTGTATATATGTTCATACACTGTGATGCCTCAAAAATTACCTTGCAAGTAGGCTAGTCATATTTATACTGGGATACCATAAGCAGGAGGTTATATATTTAAACTGGGGCACCTAAAAACAGAATATCTAAGGCAGAAGTACTTGCACAGAGATACCTCAAATGTTATCTCACTGGCATGAGGTGTACTATAACACCTCAGATGTTATCTCACAGGCAAGAAAGAGGAGTACTTGCACTGGAATACATCAGATGTTATCCCACAGATAGAATAGGGTTCTATTTCAACTGTGCTAACTCAGATGTTTTCTCATAGACAGGAGAAAAGTAATATACCAATACTTTTCTTCCAGTTTTCTGAAACAGAAAAGACCAAAATTGTTGTGATTCTAAGAATGCAGTGCATCCAATACCATGTGTCGTGCATGTTTAACTTAAATTGTATACTTTACTTTTGTCAAGATTATGATTGAGGACATTGTGAATACAGGTTTTACATACCTGACTTTTCTCATGACTGACTTAAGGTTGCTGATAGTCTGCATACCTGACTCTTGTCATGATTATAAATGGTGAACAAGATGTTCACCAGAATTTGGATTCAAGGGTTAGTGAAATTTTCCATGGAAATGGTTAGTTGTACAGAACATTCTATGATATGACATAGATCATGTAAACTATGAAAAGAGACTTGATAAACAATTATTAATTCCAGTTTTATATTAGTTTTGATAATCTATTACCATAGTTTACAGCTGGTTTCAGTAATAATTCATGAAGAATTATTTAAATTATCCATTGGAATTACAAAGTGCTAATTGACTTTTTGGACTAAAAACACAATTTAGGGATTATTTGGGAACTCATTCAAATAAATTCTGGTTTGTATCGCTGTGGTACATCAAGACTATTGGAATTCTAGCAGAAGATGCTATACTTTTGTACTTGTGATATGACATTTAGGATTATGTGGGATTTAATTCACAATACTATGCGTGTCTCTTAAATTTAATCTTTGTAACTTATTAAAGCGAAATAAATTATTTGTTGATTTTACTATTTTACTAAATTTGGTTTCACTTCCTTCTGTTAATAGTTTAAGGCCATTATATATATATATATATATATATATATATATATATATATATATATATATATATATATATATATATATATATATATATATACTGATAAGTTGAGTCCAACTGCAAACATCATAGACCCTAATCTACTTCTTCATACTTCATACTGTACTGGCAGATCAGGGTCTATTTTGTTTGTTTGACTACTCATAACAAACTGCAGTGACCCAGATCTATTGATGCATTATGCAATGGCAGATCGGAGTCTTTGCAGTTGATCTGGTCTTAAAACTGACTATATCTGAGTCTTTGCAGTTGGACTGGTCTTAAAACTGACTATATCTGAGTCTTTGCAGTTGGACTGGTCTTAAAACTGACTATATCTGAGTCTTTGCAGTTGGACTGGTCTTAAAACTGACTATATCTGAGTCTTTGCAGTTGGTCTGGTCTTAAAACTGACTATATCTGAGTCTTTCCAGTTTGGACTGGTCTTAAAACTGAACATATATGGCAAGTTAAATATAACATGATTTTTATGTGAAGGTCACATTAAGATTACTATAAAGCCAAATATTTCACCTTTATTGCACAATTGTTCTTTAATAAAATTGGTCAACACTTAAGAGGTCTGAAATATATGTATAATAGCAAGATTACACAAATTCAATATGCAAGAGAATTTTTTTAAAAATGCATGTGTATTGGAATTTATAAGGAAATACAGCATTAATGTACAACATTTTTCTCTGCATGCACTGCATACAAAGACATTACAAGCAGTAGTAAATACAACAGAATTAACATAAATTGATTGATATACTGACATAACACATGCACTCACATATGCCATATGCACACAAAAAATGGTAAGGGACACACTGACATTTCCACACACACCTGAAAATGATGAACTCAAAAGACAAAGTATTGCATCTTATATATAAACACATAAATGTATCTTTCTCTCTATATGTCTTGGCTACCAAACAGGAGGTCACAAGTTTGAAACTTACAGTGGCATCTGCATTTTTAATACCTTTTTGTATTTTTATGTTTAAACTTTCTTTTAAACTTGCTGATCCCAAGCTTTTTATTTCTTTTACTTTCTTTTATTCTTGTTCCAGGATGGGCTATTAGTCTATTTTACTAGTATCAATGTTATTTCTTGTTAATCTTTGAAAAAACTTGAAATAACATATCAATAAGTTTGTATGAAAGTATTATTTTCATGTAGATTTTAAGGTTTGATGGCATGTTAAAATAAACTAAATCCATTTTGCCAAATGTCATGTTAGCAGAGTTGTTCCCCTTATCCAACAATTTTGCTATACAATATTTTTCGAGTATTATGTTAAAATATTTTGCGTTAGACAAGATACTTTAAATGCATTCATATTTAAAGGTTTGATGCCACAGGTTAACAAGTAATTAAGTGAATGGTTATGGTACACTGCCTGTCACAACTGGAATTTATTCATTTGTTGCAAAATTCTCAAAATATATCTTACTTGATAGACAACAGAAGATTTAGGAGTCTGACATGTTAATGGAAACACAAGTTACCATGATTGTTTGTAATTGATTATTTTTCTGTTAAATAATGTTACATGCAATACTTGCAGCTGTTAAACTTAAGTTCCAAAAATTTGCATACAAATATTTTAAAATTTCAAAATGTGGAAAAAAATTTCAAAATAATTCTCCACCAAAACATTTATAAACTCAGACAAGATTTTTTAACAGATATGTGATCCTAATGGTGCAAAATGAATATTATTAAAAAACACAATCACTAGCAAACAAATATCTGTAATTATATAAAGAAATTAATCCTTAATTACATTGCACATAATTAATGCTTATCAGATTCTGTACATTTTGCTCTAATAATAATTCCATTAAAATGTCATCTTCAACTGTAAACGAAAAATGATTCATTTCAATCCCTAAGGTGTAAGTTGAAAACTTGTTGAAATGCATTAAAATGTTACAAATGTTGTATTCTAAAGCCAATTTTGTACTGGTTTTCTTCATTTTTGCATGGGAAGAACTCTGTCACCACAAACCTGTGATTCTCAGTATCACATTGTACGTAATTTTCCTTGCTTTCCTTTATTTTTGAGATAAATAACTGGCATTTTAAAAGCACAAAAATGCAAGAGGGGATTCCTTAAATTTAGCTTGGATTCAAACCACAGTTACAGCATCTTAAACTGCATTATTATTACAGATACAAGGTCTATCAGAATGGATATAGATATATATATATATATATATATATATATATATATATATATATATATATATATATATATATATATATATATTGTAATACTCTAGGTCAATGGTTCGCATCATTATTTGGCTGTGACCCTAAAACATTTTTTTTCTAAGCCTCATGACCAATTTTCACATTTTTATAAGCTTTGTTACCCTCAAAAATAAAATCCTGGTGATGCTTTATGACCCTCCAAAACATCCTTACAAAACTGATTTGCATCATGAGTTGGGAACCTCTGCTCCGCATCATCTGGCATTGGCTAAATGACAAATATGATCATAACAAACAAGGTGGTAGTAAGGGGGAGATAATCCAAACAGTTCTGTTCATACGAAGTAATTTAAACAGTGCTATTTATTGTTGGTTACTTTTCTTGGAAAAGGAGGATATCATTCAACCAGCACTGCTCATTAACTCACTTTGAATAAAAATCTTTACAGCATTATTAATCATCATAACAAACAATCATCTTCACAGTTTTTACATGATGTTTAGGCACACAATTTATAAAGACAAATTTTTTTTTTGATGACATTTCAAAATGTCATCATTTATATAACAACAGTGTCACATATCATGCTCACTGCTAATAAATAAATTTTACTAAATTAGATTAAATTGTTATATTTTGCAGTAATAAATATTATAGTGCATCTGAATATGGATAAGATCTGTTGCATGCATACTGAGACATGCTATAATAACTTATACTATTAAATTGTACTTGTAATGTGAATGCATATTAAACTGACATTATTTAACTACTGGTACAATGAAAAATGCATCAGAATTTCCTGTACCTATGAAAACACAAATATGTTATTGGAATGCTGAATAGAAGATATCATTGTCTTTAAGCTACAAACCATGAAGAAAAAATAAAATATGAAATAAATTAAACAAATCTCAACTTGGTTAAATATTATGAATAAAAATGGATGTTGTCTATCTGAATGCTCAAGACCTTTAAAATGACTTCTAGAGTTGAAGAGAACTCTGGCTGGATGTTGCTACATGCAGAATACAGTTACAACGATGAAGCCACATAGGATTTATTATTGAAATATCCCATTAGGCACTATGTGTATTCAATGTAGCTGTAAGCTTGCCCTTCAAAAATGCAGGATATAAACATTATCATTATGCTTATTTGGTACTGTAAACATTACCATGTTAGTATGCAACTTTGGTACTTATACACATTAACATGTTATTATGCCCATTAAAAAATATGGTAATGTTGGATTGTTGGTTGAGTTTATGGTGCACCAGCACTATAAGGTTATATACCACCACTAAAATAGTTATTTGATAAACTGGTATGTGTCAAGCAGCTTATTACAGTAAAAACTGTATTGAGCCACCTCTGATATGAGCAACCATCTGTCATATCCTTACACACTTGTAATGCACAGATTGATTTTATTATAAAAATGCTCTGTCCTGAGTGACCACCTGCTGAACACAACCAGCAACCACAATGTCTTGGCAAAATATGCGTTGTGACACTGCTATGGACAACTGCATCACAAAAACAAGGATAAACTCCATCAACCTTTTTTTAATATTACCCTATATAACAACAACCATTCATAATGATTTAAAACAAAAAACAGACTGACTGCTTATATCAGAAATATTTTAGGTATGCTTATAGTGTTTTATAGTTATTTTGTTGAAAACCAGACTAAAGTACATGTAAATTATTCCCTAATCTGGTTCCCTGCTTCATATGCTCCTTTTGTTGTCTGTTATTTGTATAGGGGAGAGCAATGCAGGGAGTATACAAAGCAGGGAACCAGACTAATAATTTCAACACTTAGCCTGCTTCCCCGCCTTATGTATGAGTGGGATCCAGCATCCTATCAAGGACCTTTAAGGCTTATTTTAATAACACAGACACCACTGACCTATATGTAATCAATTGTTACAATGCCCACTTGATTAGGAATGATTGTTCTGATAAAAAACAAACATAAAAGGGAATAAAAAAAGACTTGTGGCTACCGTGATAGAGGCTACAGTCCATAAACCAGGCTAATGTACATGTCATGAATTGACATTGTAGTGCCAAAATTGGCATAGTGGTCATGTATATTTTTTTGTCTTTAGCATTAATCTTTATTGTCTGTGGGTGAATAAGATCACTGTCTATTAAACCAGCAAAGATAACTGTTTGCAAGATTCAATTGATAGTGTTCAAGACTTGTGATCCCCCAACAATATTAAGTAATTACATTCCAATCACAATCAGGTTGGCACAATCAATTTGTTTATAGAGTTAATCCTTGTATGCCTTCTTAGAATGAAGCCAATGTCTTTTGTCTCTGAGTAAATGGTTTGTTCCTAGATAAGATAATTGCTTCTTTTTATTTCATTAACTGTCAGATATGCAATGCACACATATAGTTTTTATATTTGCCCATAGCCCAATCAAAACTGTCTTTATGTTCGATATTACAACTGAGCACTAATAATGTTAACACCTAGAACCTTAATAACAATAGACAAACCTCCAACTAAAAAGAAATAAATTATTGTTGTAACTATTATAACTGAAAGAAGTAGAAAAGTGCAGATCACTCACAAAAAAGCTTTAAATGTCAGTGAAAAAAATTTAGGTTGTTATACAGGAAAAAGAGTAAATAAGAAAAAATTTGAAATGCTAATATATCATCTTCAAATATAAATGTGATTTCATGTTTAATGACAGAAGTATAGCTTTATTGCTATACAATTTTGCTTTTAGATGAATGCATACAATATTTTAGCAAGAACTAATAATAAAGAATAGAATATATGTACAGTGATAATGGATATTTTTCTTTCAACTGTTCTGAAACTGTAACTTTGAAACTAAACTGTGTTACTATACCCAATAATTACTATGGCATTACTGTGTTAGCATGTTAAGTGCTGTGGGCCATTTTACTGTGTTACTATATCCATTAAGTACCATGGGAATTACTGTGTTAGTATGCCCTTTGCAAATTCAGGCATCACTGTATAACTATGCCATTCAGTACCATGGAGATTACTGTGTTAATATGCCCTCTGCAAATATAGGCATCACTGTATAACTATGCCCATTAATTATCATGTAGATTACTGTGTTAATATGCCCATTTAAAAAAACCATGGGCATTACTGTATGTCTATTACCTACTATAGGCATTACTATATTAGCATACTCACAAAGTGTTGTGAGCCATTACCACTATACCACTTCTTGCATGCTAATCAAGTATGATGTTATACTGTTAGCATGTTAATTCAGTATTGTGGGCACTGCATCATTTGTATAATAATTCAGTAGTATATCAAATTATTGTGAAACTATGCCTATCTAATAATGTGACTATTAACACTACTAGAATGCTCACTAGGTACTGTGGGCACTATTGTGTTGACATGCTCAGTCAGTACTGTAGGCACTATTGTGTTCATATGCCCATATAAGTACTGTGGGCACTATTGTGTTAGTATACCAATTAAGTACTATGGGTACTATTGTGTTAGTATACCCATTAAGTACTGTGGACAATTAACACTATTAGTATGTCCATTAAGTAATGTGGGCAATTAACACTATTAGTATGACCATTAAGTACTGTGGGCAATTAACACTAATAGTATTCCCATTAAGTAATGTGGGCAATTAACACTATTAGTATGACCATTAAGTAATGTGGGCAATTAACACTATTAGTTTTATTTCCATTAAGTAATGTGGGCAATTAACACTATTAGTATTCCCATTAGGTAATGTGGGCAATAAACACTATTAGTATGCCCATTAAGTAATGTGGGCAATTAACACTATTAGTTTTATTCCCATTAAGTAATGTGGGCAATAAACACTATTAGTATTCCCATTAAGTAATGTGGGCAATTAATACTATTAGTATTCCCATTAAGTAATGTGGGCATTACCAAGTCATTATACACTGTGCACCATTAACACGATCAGCATGCCCTATAGGTACTGTAGACATTACTTTGCTTCTATGCCCACCCAACAATTTGAGCTTAAATATCATCAGCACGTCCATTTGGTACATGTTATTATGCATGAGTATCACTGGTGGCCATTAACACTATTAGCAATGTACATTAACTGATATGGTCATTTCCAAATTAGTATGTCCATGCAATACTGTGGGCCACTAACATTATCAGCATTAAGCATTGTAGGCATTACACTACTGGCATGTCCATTCAATTTTGTGGGCTATTATCATGATCAGCATGTCCATTAAGCATTGTGGGCATTACACCATTGGTACGTTCATCCAATTATTGTGTGCTATTAACATGATCAGCATGTCCATTAAGCATTGTGGGCATTACACCATTGGTATGTCTATTCAATTATTGTGGGCTAATAACATGATCAGCATGTCCATTAAGCATTGTGGGCATTACACCATTGGTATGTTCATCCAATTATTGTGGGCTAATAACATGATCAGCATGTCCATTAAGCATTGTGGGCATTACACCATTGGTACGTTCATCCAATTATTGTGGGCTATAAACATGATCATGTCCATTAAGCATTGTGGGCATTACACCATTGGTTTGTCCATCAAATTATTGTGGGCTATTAACATGATCAGTATGTCCATTAAGCACTGTGAGCATTACACTGTTGACATGCCCATTAGGCATTGTGGGCATTGTGAGATCTACTGCAATTTAATTCAACTTTAGAAAGAATGTGGTCTATATATGGCCTGTTTGTGTGATTCACAACCATGCACTCGGACACAACTTCTTGTACTGAATCAGAAAACCTGAAAAAAAGAGATTGAAAAAACATCATCACTAAAGAAGATTACAAAAAATAATGCAAATAAAGTGATGAATAATCTCAAGTTTGCAAATAATCAATAATTCATCAAAAAACAGGAAGGCCAAGTGGGTTGGATGTAGCTCACCTGACAAACATTAAGTGAAATTTTGTCCATTGCATACTAAGGTCACAAGATTTCACAATAATGAAATCTTTTTGTTAACTTTAAGACAGATCTATAAATTAAATTGCATAGCCCTATCTCAGGAAGCTTCCAAGTAAAATTGCAGGAAAGGGGTTGAAAATATTATCAGTGCCAATAACCTTAAAGACAAAACCTTTACTGTTATACACAAAAAGACCTAAAACTTAAGGTTTGATCTACCATGGTTTCCATTTGTACCTTAATCAGCTTTTAGAATATACAGTAAAAACAAAAGAAACCTCAAAATACTGACAAGTGACTTGCACATTAAGAATAGATCCCCATATATCAAATGAAACACATCATCTAGTGACAATATACAAGTTTACCAATTTTCCATTTACTTGTCTTAAACAGCTGGAAGCAGAAAATGTGACTGAAATACTGACCAGTGACTGAAATACTAATCAGTGACTTTGATCCTGAAGAATGGACAAGCAATTATACACATGACATATCTTCAAGTGATGATAAAAGGATACAATAGGTTTCATCCCGTCAGCTCAAATTACAGTGTGAAAAGGATGGTGTAATTTAAAATTCAATATATCAGGACCAAGACAACCAACTGAAAGATTTAACCTACTTTGTGGTATGTGACACACCTACTTTTATGTACATATAGTTATACTACGATGTATCCCTTAATCTCAAACAGTTCTGAAGTTATTGAGCAGAAATGCAAATAAAACAAAAAAATTAAAATATTCAGCTGTGACCTTGATCTTAAATATAGAAAGCTGGATATGGTTCACAGCATTTATTTCTAAGATGATATACAAGTACACCATGTTTATTCCCTTAATCTCACAAGAGTCAAAAGCTGTAGAGAAAAAGTAGAGAAAGAAAAAATACTTTAAATACTTAACTGTGACCTTGAACTTCAAGATAAAATCCAAAGTAATACTTGACATACCTTATCAAAATAAGGTACAATTATATCAAGCTAAATGCCTTCATCTCAAATCACTACAGAGCCACAAATCAGGAATGAAAGCATGATGGAAATTTAAAATACCATGACGTGCCTCTGTCCTTGAAGATGGGAACCCCAAAGTGGCATGTAAAGATCTTCTGAGTGAAGATGTTTAAAAAAAGAAAGTTTCACCCCATAATCTGAAATGGCTCTTACACTATAAAGCATAATGGAAAAAGTGATGGAAATCCTAAAATATATTGAGCTGTTAATTTAACCATCAAGATAGGACCCACCCATCTAAGATACATGCACACCTACTGATGAGAAGTATACGAAGTTTCATTACTTATTTTACAAACAGCTTGAAAGTTACCGAGTGCAAAAAAAATATAACCGACAGATGGATGGTTGAGGACAATATAACAAATGCTTGGTATTAAAAGAGACCCATGTGAGGATTATTTCCAGCTATTCAGTTTGCCAAGGATGCTAAACCATTGCTAGGGGAGACACCCATACAAGATTATAATACATCATGTACCAAAACAATATTCCTACCATGTTAGATTAAAACTGGCTCAATTATTCTAAAGAAACAGGTTTTTTCCTGGTTGTTTAAACATGTAGTAATACATGAACCTAATGATAATACACAATGAATTGGAGCACATTATATTTTCAAAGGTGAAGCTGTACATATCTTTTGTGCCTGAACAATTTATTCACAAGTATGAAAATACTTTTCTGATAATACCTTCATCTGGTCTGATCCTGTACTCATTTTATCCTCTGATTACTTGCTCTGCCATAATTATTTTTGTATGATGACTGATAAGACATTTTGTATAACATTATCCAGACTATCTGCTAAAAACAACTGTCCATACAAAGTAATACATTCATGTTGATTTTGGTGACGCTTATCATTTATAAACTGCTCGTGGTACAAAATTAAAAGCTCATATGTGTGATATGGATTTGTCCAGTCAATATCATAAAAACATTAATTCACCTTCCAGCTTGAAAAAATATTTCAGAAGAAATTCCCTTTGCCCTGATTTGAAAATGAATCATTTTGGTTTTATGAAGATACAACAGTTGTGATTAGTAGCTGTGGTTTATAAATTCCAAACATTGCTGGTCCTTGAGAAATAACAGATATTTTATCATCTATTTGTATCTTGTATCTGCTGAATTCCTTCAGATTTAGGCAAATTGAAAGATTTCTGCTGTTTTGTAAATCTTTTATAAAATCATTAATCTGGTTTCCAATTGATGCTAAATTAAGGGCTTCCAAGACAATTTATTTATTACTGAGGTGTGTAATCATAATTAAATGTAACAAATTTTGGAAGCTCAATATTAGATTTTTCATGTTTGTCATGTAATACTTAAAAGTAGCCTTAAACTGAACAGTCTAAAGTCTACAGTCACTTGTAAGTCAAGGCAAACCGCAAACAACAAAGATCCTGATCTTCCATAGCATAATGTGCTTACAGATCAGGGTCAGTTTTGTTTGTTCTAATGATTAGTCCTAACTGCACAGACCCAGACCTGCCAGCACATTATGCATTGCCAGATCTTGGTCTGTGCAGTTTGCAGCTGGAGTTATAAGCGACTATATATGGTAAGTCCAATTAAACCTCTGAAAGTTAATATTTCCACGTTTTGTGGGCAGTCTGATAAGTTCTGATAATCTTAAAAAGCCTAAAGTACAATGTGCCTTAGTGAATATTTCTTCAATATGAATGCTGAATTACAGATTGCTTGTACCTGTGACACCTAAATACTAAGCTGAAATTTTCTAAAGAACTTCAATCAAGAAATACTATTTAACATACTAATTATAAGATTATTTGTTCTTGTCATTAACTTTAACTTTGCATCTGGTTTTGTGCCCATTAAAACTAAAAGCAATGATGTAAAGAACAGAACAACTGAAGTAACAGGTAAAATTCCTTTTGAAAGAGTATTTTGCAAATAGATATACTTCCACTAAAAAAAATACAAGTATTTAAAAAAAATTAATTCCAGCTCTGCAAATGCTATATATTCTCACCCAAAAGCTATGTCCAATGTAGACCCTGAAGACGCTGATCTGCTGTTGTACAATGCACTGGAAGACTAAAATCTATCTTGTTTGTTCTACTTATTAATAAAAAAAAACTGCAAGTACCTGGATCTGCTGGCACATTATGTGATTGCAGACCTGGATTTATTCAGTTTGCTGTGGGAGCCATCTAACACATGAGTATATACAAAATTAAAGTACAAATATTAATTATAATTTTCAGCTAATTATGAAGTACAAGAATTTACAAGTTTTAAAAGAATACAAGAATTTCTGGTGTGGTAAATTAAAGTTCAAAACATAATTATGATTTTTAGCATGTTCACAAAATCAGAGGTTTTGAAAAGTATGTTTATACTCAACCCTAACAAGGCCTTCTCAATAAGGCAGATAATTGTTTTCTCCATAAGTTAGACTAGTTTTCAGTGACATTTAACAAAATATGTACTGCTATTAACAAGCTGCAAAACATGCATTTAAAAGTCTAAAAGTATGATTCAAGACTGATGCAATGACAGAAAACACTGTGTTAAAGTAAAAAGTTTGCAAAGTATACTGAATTACATCCTGTACAGTTTCACAAACTACATTTCCAAACCTTACACAGCTCAATGGTTTCTTGCTATCTCTCAACTTGACGTAATCCTCAAAATAAAAATTTAATTTCACATGGGCCATGGTGACAGAGATCATCTTTCCCACCATGAGATATACTCAAATCCAAACATGATGTCCACTAAAGATAATTGTTGTCCTTCCTGCTTTTCCTTCAAAATCTGAATATTTCTTTGTATTCTTATCTACTGATTTTAAACTATTTCAAAGTTTTATTATCCCATTTGTCTTGAAAATTTATCACCTGCAGGATGCCATTTTTAGAAAACTAAGCAAAAGCTTGATCATGTAGACATTTTGCATCATAAATTACATGCAGTTTAAAGCATCTGATGTACTCCGGTAAAGTTAGTCTGGTTCCCTGCCAAACTCCACTGAACCTAATATAAAACCTGGTTCTGAATTAAATATGGAGAAGCCAGTATCTTGATTTTACTGCAAACAATTGTATTTCTGCAATCTGTACTTCTGTTATGTTAAGCCTGTTTATTTAAGGGTCATTTCTATAAGACCTATGGCAAAATCCTAAGGATCAGTAAGTCGGACTGTCAGACTGCAAACTGCACAGATCAAGATCTGATGTCACATCATACACTAAGTCTATGCAGTTTCTAAGGACTAATGAAGAGAACAATCATAGACTCTGATCTGCCAGCACATTGTGCAATGGCAGATCAGGGTCTATGTTGTTCATAGTATGACTCCACTTTTATGTAAGTATATAACAGTAATGATGCTTTTCTTATTTTAATAACTGTGAATAACTTACCCTGAATTTTCTGGAAATCGAACATTACCACTGGTAACTGCCAAAGGAATGCTATCTCCCCTCTGATAAACTTGTTCAAATGGTGATTCTTGAAAAGCCATTGCGTACAACACACATCCTAGTGACTGCAAAAAAAGATAATTATTATAAAAAAAATATAAAAATTTGAACAGCTCCTTTTGTAGAGCCTACAAAGAGTTATGTATGTATGTATGTATGTATGTATGTATGTATGTATGTATGTATGTATGTATGTATGTATGTATGTATGTATGTATGTATGTATGTATGTATTTATGTTTGTATGTATGTATGTATGTATGTATGTATGTATGTATGTATGTATGTATGTATGTATGTATGTATGTATGTATGTATGTATGTATGTATGTATGTATGTATATTATCACCAGCTTTTTGACCCAAAAAATTGATCTTGAAAGTGAATCCATAAGATTAGCATGTTTTTGTATCCAGTCTCTTAATTGATTCATGCCACTTACTCACTCCCTGATCATAGATGAAGGTACAAATGTAACAAAAAAAAATGAACAATGAAGGGAAATGCAAAACATGTATTTAGAAGCCTAGTAAAAAAACATATATGAGAATGTTGATTATGCTGGACAGGATTTGTGATTAACTTCTCTTGACTTCATTTGCAATTTGATGTATGTGAGTCACTTCTCTTAATTTCATTTGCAATTTAATACACACACAGACACACACACACACACAGAGGAGTTAAAAGCACATCAGCACAATCCTGGCTTTACAGCACATAGGAGGTTTGTGTATTCCCCAGAATGGCATGGAAAACAAATATAAAATCAAAACCAGGTAAAATCCTTATAAAACAGTCAAATTTTCAATTGAAATTCACATCCTTCTCAGCAGGAATGACATCATAGGATTCATCTTGGAGGAAAGATGACAGCCTCTATTAGTCACCTCTTACATCATGCTAGAGAGATCAATGGATCTTTTCTATATCCTGAAGCCCACAGAGAGAATTTCCAAATTAAACCGCTATAAAATAACATAGAAATGAGGTCCATTGGTCAAACAGGCTTCATTTTAAACTGGGCCTTTATATAACAAAAATCTCTGGACTTTATTTAGATTTGGACCATTGATTGTAGTTGTTGTTCTGGGGCTTAACACCATTTTTCAGCACATGATAGGCTATACATGGCAGTCAGTATTAATGGTGGAGGTAGAAACCAGGAAATCCATGGAAAGAACCACCGACCCACGTGAAGCTACTGGCAAGCTTTCTCACATATCCACATTCACTGAATCTTAGACTCAAACCCCTGCTTGACAGAAGTGAGATGGCAGTGATCTGTAACAGAGAGAGCTTTAGACCACTCTGCCACTTGGGGCCCCTTTGGACCATTGGAAATAAGGTTATTGTGCAATCAGTCACAGTGACCTCAACCTATGATATTATCACTTCTCAGCTTATTTCTTAGCCAATGTGCAAGTTATCTACAAATTCTTTTATAGTAACTTGTTTGAAAACTAATTTTTGTTTCTGGTTCTAGTCTTTTTTTTCCTTCAGTAACTTTACTTTAACCTACTGACCCCCAAATGACAGGCTTTTTCCTTATCTTTATTGCAAGTTGTCCACAAAGTTTAGTCTCGAACTGTGATATAGAGTTAATATTATTGGATACAAAATGTTTATCTTCTTTCAATTACAAGTAAGCTTGATCTTTGACCTTTTGAACACAAAATGAATAGACCTTTTTCCTTACCCAAGTGCAAGCTATCCATGATGTTTGATCAAGGTATGTGATGTACAACTAATCTGATTGTGCAGAAACCATTTTTTTTATTGTGCTGTGGCCTTGAACTTTGACCCATAAATTTCTACACTTCTTCCTTATCCTACGTGCATGATGTCCACAAAGCTGAGAGAAGGTAAAAGCTGAAGAACAGAAAAAGGAAAAGCTAACAGAATGAACAGACAAGGTCATAGCAAATTATGCTCCAAAACGATGCAATAATTAAAACAAATCTAAAACTTTATAAATAAATAAATTTTATTCAAAAGCCAAAACAATGAAAATATTTTATTTTCTGGTGTTTATGTTGGATTTATTTCATCATGGATAAAAAAACACATTTTGCTTAAAGTTAAATTTCATTTAAATTTTATTTTATTCAACTCCAAAACACATCATCATTACAGAGAAAAACTCAGTGCAATAGACTCTTTTTAACTAAAGACTTACTTTTTTATAAAGGTTTACAATGACCCTTTTGGTGTAATAATATTTGGTCAATTTGGGGAGGCCCAAGTGGCCGAGTGGTCTAAAGTGCTGCCTATTATGGATCACTGCCATCTCATCTCTGTCTGCGTGGGTTCCAGTCTACAATTTGGCGAATGTTGATATGTGAGAACGCTTGCCAGCAGCTTCTCGTGGGTCAGTGGTTCTATCCGGTGATTCCCAGGTTTCTTCCTCCATCATTATTACTGGCTGCCATGTATAGCCTATCATGTGCTGAAATATGGCATTACGCCCCACAACCACCACATCTGGTCAATTTGAAAGATAAACTAGATTGCAAAGCAGTCAGTTTCAGGAAATTTGGCTGCATAATGAGTTTGTTTGATATAAACCTCAAATTACATTCTCTCTCTCTCTCTCTCTCTCTCTCTCTCTCTCTCTCTCTCTCTCTCTCTCTCTCTCTCTGAGATTCACTTTTGCAGTATAACCTCTTATTCAACACAAATCATTCAGATACATTTTTTCAGAATAAAATAAACTATCAGATAGAAACTATCAGATAAACAAGACAGGCTATCAGATGAACAAGATAGAATTTTTATTGTGAGTTGGTGTTTTTTCGAACACAACAATATACAAAAGGTGATAAAGGTCATTTATAGATATATGAAGAAGAAAGAAAAGTTGAAAAGTTGTACACAAATTTGACACAAAAAAGACCTTTTGTAAATGTTTATCAAAAAAGGGGGGTGTAATTGTTCATATGTGTGATTATGAGATACTATGCAAGAATATGAAACCACACAGAGAAAGGTTGTTATTGTTATGTTGTTAATTAGGGTTTAATGCATTTTTCAGTACAAGATAGGCTATACATGGAGGCCAGTATAAATGGTTGAGGAAGAACCACTGACCCATGAGAAGCTACAGGTAAGCTTTCTCACATACCCACACTGGCTAAGCCTAAGACTTGAACCCACACAGAGGTGAGATGACAGTGATCCATAATGGTGAGTGCTTTAAACCACTCAGCCACTCAATGGGCCCCCCTACCAAAGAGAAAGGAAATACCTTTCAAGCTGGTGGACAAATAAGTAGAACCAAAAGAAAGGGTAGAAAAAGGAAAATACTGAATGAATTTAAAAGTATACAGGTACAATCAAAACTTTTCAATGATGCCCAAATGTTTATGATTTATTTCTACATATCCCTTCAAAATCTAAGTCCAAAATACTAGACATTATTAGAAGCATTTTAATGAAAACTGCCAGGTTAATATGACTATCCCTTCAGGAGTAGTAATAACAAGATTTTCAAGATGGCCACTCTGAGGGCCATATTAAAAGTCCAAGCAGGACCATTTTCATTTTAGGACAAACTAGACACAGAATAAGTTTTCTGGTTAACATTCCAAGCGGATATGATTTTCCATTCAGGAAGAGTTGTGATAACAAAATTTGTAATGGTGCTGTCAAGGTGGCCATATTGAATGTCATATTGACATCATTTTTATTAACAACCAACTAGACATCATAGGAAATCCTATTATGAAAATCCTATTATGATATGACCATCCTATCATCAGGTGTAGAGATAGCAAGATTTTCAAGATGGCTCCTATGTCAACCATTATTTGAAAACAGTAGCACAATTTTCATTTATGACCCACTAGACTGTGATGACTTTTGACATTTTCATGGCAATTCTCCATGTAGATTAAGCATAGCAAGTACAAACTTATGATAATGGACTTCAAAAGATGGACAACAAGTCATCCCATAAATAAATGTCAGTGTAATTGCAATATTTTAGCTCTATTGGTCATAGACTAAAAAAACAATAGAGCTAAAAAGAACTTCAATTACAATGACATTTTTTTAATTATTTACCAAACTCTGAAATTGTATTTAAAACAGGATACATAATATATGTAAAATATTTTGGGCTTTCACCCCTGAGTAATTGCCAAATGATAATGGACAGGAGGAAGGCAATGTGGAGATTTGTTCTGGTAAGCCATGGAAGTAGCTCATTAGTAATATTTTTATTACAGTAAATTCCTACCCATATGTCTGACCGCTCATCTACAGTGTCTCCCATCTCTACATTAAATAACTCTGGAGCTCTGTACAACATGGAGCAGCGCTCTGCAGCTTCATCCTGAAAAGATAATCATGCACATGTATAAAAAAGGTAATCATACACATGTATAAAAAAGGTAATCATACACATGTATAAAAAAGGTAATCATACACCTGTATAAAAAAGGTAATCATACACATGTATAAAAAAGGTAATCATACACATGTATAAAAAAGGTAATCATACACATGTATAAAAAGGTAATCATACACATGTATAAAAAAGGTAATCATACACATGTATAAAAAAGGCAATCATACACATGTATAAAAAAGGTAATCATACACATGTATAAAAAAAGGTAATTATACACATGTATAAAAAGGTAATCATACACATGTATAAAAAGGTAATCATGCACTTATATAAAAAGGTACTCATGCACATGTATAAAAAAGGTAATCATACACATGTATAAAAAAGGTACTCATGCACATGTATAAAAATAATGATCATGCATTTGTGTAAAAAGTAATCATGCACATGTACAAAAAAATTATAAGAATGCACTTGTGTAAAAGGTAATCACATAAATGTATAACAATGGAAATAATGTATTTGTTCCAAATGATACTCATGCACTTGTATTAAAATGGTAATCATGCACTTGTAAAATAAAGGTTCCATGAAAAATGTATCATTGTCTGTGAATGGCATAATGATGGCACTGCTTTCTGTGTATGCTTGTGCAATGTGACATTTTAGGGATTTAGCAAGTTCATCTCCAATCAGATAAGATCCACCGCTGTATAGAACAAGCAAAGGAGTTGTAGAAATTCATAAGCTGTGATCAATTTTGTGTCAGAAATGGATTCTGCAAGGATGATGCAGACCAAATGAAGGTGCGAAAGACTTGGCTGAAGTGGATGGCAAAAATCACACACAGTTGGACAATTTTAAGGGATGGATAAAAATAAAACATAACCATTGATCAGAAATCTAGACAATGTAAGTGGGAAATGAGACCATTCTTTCATTTTACCAGAATGGAATGGCTCACATGTTTCTGGAAGATGTCATCCAAATATGCCATTATGGAAATAGATGATGCAGTATGAAACAGGGAATACAGTACAATGGAGCAGTTTCATGAAGGGCCAGGGATTTATGATCAATCCATGAAAGAGCACAAAACTAATAACAATTTCCTCTATGTTAACAACAGGAATTTATGTAAGGATGGATGACTGAAATGTGAAAATAGATCAAGATGGCAAATTCATTCGGATGGATGATGAGGTAAACTGATCTTGCCATCTCAATCCTAAATAACACTGCCCATGCTAACCAGAAAAACCTTGGAGGAAAAATCCAGAAAATGTGGATAGCAAAGAATCTCCACCTACTGCTTCTCAATGAGCATATGGATCTGATCGCTTGCTATAAAAGTATGTCCCTTGCCAAATCTGATGGTACTTCCATCAGTAATGGAGAGAATGAAAAGGGAGGGGTAGGCAAATGAGAACCAAAGCCCTTCTGAAGCAATCTGGATCACCCACTTACTTGGCAAAGAGACCAATCCAATGCAACCAAGAGTCACCTCTTCCTTGATAACTCATGCATAATGGGGTCCACAAATATAGACCGCACTATACACAAGTGTGCGAGTTACCAAGGGACCTCCAAAAATTGAAAACATTCACTAAGACATCGAGAAAACCACAGGGACGGGGAAGGAGTTAGGGAACTGGGCTGTTTTATTACTAAAGCTTCATTTTACAATCACATTCATAATAATTTTTAATAATGTTCTTTTCTAATTAAGTTGTTCGTCATTTTGTTTAAATAACATTTATTTCCAAAATGTCCAAGAACATTCCAACTGGTTTCAACAACCATCATGTGTATGCAAAAACATTTGTGTATTACGTCACTGCTTTTTGTTTTCTTGATGAGTCTTGTTCCTGGAGAAGTATCTAATAGTATCCTGCCAAATCGGGAGTCAAAAGGGTAGGGAACTAGACTTACTGTTGACACACCACCAAACAAGATTCCTTTTTGTCAAAAAGAGCGGTATTTGTTTTGTGAGACAATCATCTATGTCGACTCAATTTTTGTATTGTTCAATTAGTACAGTATTGATGTCATGATTTCACTGGAAGTAATAATGAAACTTGTTATCATCCTTGAGGATATGTCTAAGTGCCAGTTCAAGAATTCTCTGAAACTTGCTTCCCACAATGGTCCATATCTATGAAACCAAGCTCTTCATTGTATGAAGTATTCATTTTGCTCACTTGCCTTGTTATCTTTGATCTCAGTTACCAATGAGTCAATTAATTTAAAGTAATTCATGTTACATATACAAAAATATTTTATAAGTGTTCAATTGATCAAATGAAGTGAATTGACCTGACATATGACCACATCCGCTACATTGTAATTTGTAGGATTTTGTTCCTTTAAACATTTCTTTTATTCTACCTCCTTTATTTGATTCAAAAGACATAATTAACATGATAAAAAAGGATCCCAGCTTTTAATTCAGTGCAACAATACAATAATTACTTCCACAAGTCAGTTATCAAAACATGGTTGGCACCTAATTAGGTTCACAGAGAAATGCTTGCTGACATAGCTGTTACTGTAGACTGACACATTTTATGTTTAATTACAAGAGGACACATTGCATTTATGATGATAACACATAAAAGGAACTGAAAGATAGAACCAGAACACAAATTTCAATTGATAAAAAAAAAATAATTTGTATTTATTTATTAAAGTACTGCATCCACTCAGTGTGACATTTTCAGTAATCAAATTTCTTTTCATATAGTTAATTGTAGTGTTCTAGGAATAACATTTGGAAAGAAAATGTATAAATATTGTATGATTTATTTTTAAATTTTATATGTCATAATGTTGATTAAAATTTCCAGGCTCTATCTACCATTTTTTATACTATAACGAGTGATATGTCAAATTTTCTGTTACCAATTTTGACCACTATTTTCTGAGTTTGCCAAAAGACTGTAAATTTCTTTGACCACTTTAAAGCTATACTCAGTCCTTTCTATGGTGGGATCTGATTATGAATTCTCATCATGTTTATCCTGACCCTCTGTATGAGGGCTGTAATGGATGGGATCAAGATCGATATCTGGGTAGAACATTCACGAAGACAAAGATAAGGTGTAACCTTCGTCTATAGACTGTTATAATACCATCCAGGAGGGTAAGCCGTGAGTAAACGGCTAGCCATATCTGCAGGATAGTTATCAAATACAGATGGCTTGTTGAAATAACAAAAACCAGCATGGGTGTCACATGTACAAACAGCAGTGCAACATGAGTCATGAGATCTCTCGATGGCTGCATTCGTGTATTTAGCATACTTAGCTGTCATTGTTCATTCTGAAACGACAAAGCAAGAGAGAGAGATAAAAAGGAAATGCATATATTCATCTGGTATAAATATCTTCTGAATTATGATTCCAAAATTGTTTTAATTTGTTACCATTTATCTTTCAAATACATTGGTTTAAAGCTCTTTAGAACTTGTGTTGAATAGTGCATTAAATAAAGCCAAATAACGCCAACATTAAAAAAATCTTATAGTTAACTGTGGTAAATGTCAGAAACACCCTCTATAACAGGAATGATCAATAAGTGTGTGCATAAATATGAATTTAAACATGTTCTATTACAGTGTTGATATGGAGAGATATGCAGTTAGAAAACAAATTACAAATGCATACTATGTGAAAAAAGGCACATAATTATGATCACAGTTCTAAAAATAATGTAAACCACCTATAGAATAATCTTTAAAACATATGTCAATAACTAAATTCTCAGTGGATAGAATTAAAATAGCACAAATCTCCACTTGGTTTTGGGAGAAGTAAATGATATCTTGTCAGTTCACAAGTGAAGACTTAAACTTGTGCCACCTGTAGGTGGCAAAGGGAGGTAATGGGCATGAGTTATTGCCTTTTGTCTATCTATATATTATAAACAGAAACAAATTTCGTCTTGGGAGGGCTTGGTTCAGTAGGTAGTAGGGCTGACATTTCAAACCCTAATGCGATCAGGGAAAAATATTCAAAAGAGAATTGATTTGTAGTCTCTTATATCAAATGGGGAATTTTTTTTTAAAAAAATTTTAATTGAAGAATTGCATGGGCATAAAGTGCATTTTAAAGTATGATTAGTCCAGGGTTCCTGCACACTTAACAAAAATAAATTCCATGACTTTTCCAAAACTTTTCCAGGGCCATTTCATCAAACTCAAGGACCGCGCTATCTTGCATTGTCAAGTAAATTAACATAAAGAATGACATCTTTCAATCTAAAATAACAAAGTTAACAACAAATATTTTTAATATGTACATTTTAAATTTACCTGGGCTAGCACACTTTGACTTTATGTAGTAATTTTTGTCATAATCCAATGTTCAATGTAATTTGTATTCAAAAGAAAAAGGAAACAATCTTATGCAGTCTTTGTATGTGTTCCTATTTACAATATTAACAAAACACATTACTTTCCAGTTGCTTTTCTTATTTAGTGAACTACACTGGAAATCATGTGATACTTCCATTAGGGGAACTTACACTTGTTATATGAATTGAAACCATTTATCGATAATAATTTTATGAATTTATTTAATCAGTAATCAGTGCTCTATGAAGTTTGAAGTAATCAATTTCTTCAACTCCATTGTCACAAATTCCATGTCTTTTCCAAAACTTTGCAAGGTTTTGACAAATTCCATTACTTTTCAAGGCCCTTGAAATTTTTTTTTTAAATTCCAAAACTTTTCCAGGATTCCATGACCTGCAGGAACCCTGGATTACCTTTTCATTTAGGCTAGTATAACCATACTGTTCAGCTCAATATACCCATATAATTTGGTTAGTATACCCATGTCATTTAGGTATACCCATATCATTTAGGTCTGTATATCCATATCATTTAGGTCAGAATACCCATATCATTTAGGTCAGTATACCCATATCATTTAGGTATACCCATATCATTTAGGTCAGTATACCCATATCATTTAGGTGTACCCATATCATTTAGGTCAGTATACCCATATCATTTAGGTATACCCATATAATTTAGGTCAGTATACCCATATTATTTAGGTATACTCATATCATTTAGGTCAGTATACCCATATCATTTAAGTATACCCATATTATTTAGGTCAGTATACCCATATCATTTAGGTTAGTGTATCTATATCATTTAGGTTAGTGTACCCATATTATTATGGTTAATATAGTACCCAATATACAAATATCATTTTGGCTAGTATACTCAAATTATTTTGACTAATCTGACCACGTTTTTTAGGTTAATATACCCAAATTACTTATGCTAGTTTACCCATGCTGTTTAGGTTTGTATACTCATATTATTTAGGCTAGTATAACCATAACATTTAGCATAGTATTCCCATATCATTTAGGTTAGTGTACCCAAATTATTATAGTTAATATAGTACCATATTATTTAAGTTAGTATACAAATATAATTTGGGTTAGTGTACTCATTATTTTGGATTGTGTACCCATATTTTTTAGGTAAGCATACCTATATTAATTAAGTTAGTATGCCCTTATTATTTAGGTAAGCATACCTATATTATTTAGGTAAGTATACCAATGTTATGGTCAATATATCCATATCATTTAATTTAGTATATACATATTATTTAGGTTAGTAGCTCATATTATTTAGGTAGGTATACACATATTATTATGGTTAAGATATCCAACAATAACAGGAAATGGGATCATATAATAAGAGACCCATGTGGGACTGAAATCGTTCACTTGACCAATGTCTGCCTAATAGCCAAATGCAAAAATTGGCCAAAAAATTGGGTCAATTGGATACTTTCTATGTAAATTTCTCCAGCTATGTTGACTGCATATGCTATGAAATCAACTGTTTTAAGTTTCTGTACCATCATCCATATTTGATCACAAATCAACATTTGTCCAACAATGAAAGGCCCCCTATGCCTAGATTGGTCAAGTTCTAGTTAGACCTTTTCTTTAAATAAAGTTGTATAAATGTTTCTCTACCTTTTTGTAATGGCAGCCAAATCTGATGGCAGAAAAGCATCATTTGTACCAAACCAAAAGAAATTTTAAGCTAGACACTTCCGATAATTCTGATCTAAATCTGTTTAGCACTTGTTTAAAAATATTGTTCAATTTGTGTAACAGCACCCATATTTTATGGCAGATTAGTGGCATTTACAGCATTTCATGCTAGAATACTTTCTGCAATATTTAGTAACATTTTCTTAAGTAGTTTTTGAGAAGTTCTTTAAAAGATTTGCATTTGAAGTAACAGAGATGATGACATAAAATTATTTGTAAACATTTGATGCCAATTTAACTGAAATCATATTTCTATTTGTAGCTAACACAAACATAATTCCAGTTAAAATGGTAAAATTCTGCAGTTACTGAGAAAGGCTGTTGAATGTTTCCTCTATCTTCAGTAATGCCAGCCAAAATGATGGTGAATCAGCATTATTTGTATAACATTTTAGAGTTCTACAAGCCAGGATGCTTTCAAGCAAGTTTGGTCAAATTCTATTGTCATTCTGGAGAAGAAGATATACATAGGTTTTATATTCTTAGTAATGGCTACCATATCTGATGGCAGATGGGCTTCATATGTACAAAACTGAAAGGTCTTATGCCATATCTCAGCTAATTCTGTTCAGCTGAATTAGAGAAGTAATTTCCAGGTTTTTCTATTTTTTTGTAGTGGTTATTATACTTGATGGCATGTAGGCAGAGTTTAGATGGCAATGATCAGTAATAGCACTTTAGACCACTCAGCCACCTGGGACACCTATGTAGGTTATGCAATAAAATAACAATTTCATGTGAATAATAAAAGATAGGAGGACATACAACAACCCAGTTAGTATGCTTGCCATTTGGACTGAAAAAAGAGCAATTTCAGTTTACAAACTAATGATGTCTGTCCAGGAGTCCATCTGTCTATCCATCCATATGGCTTCAATAATGTGGTTACTGTCTGCATTTAGGTCATTTTCATACCATTGCTTGTAGAGTATAACATGACTTAACATGCAAATGTTTCATGACAAACAACAGTCATCATTGAAAATTAAGTCCAAGTGACCAATATTTTATGGTTTTCAAGCCATCCCTGTTGCCATCTGCAGCTAGTTTGTTTCAATAAAAAAATAAATGATTTGTTCATACCTGCAAGCGATGAGCATCTGCCCAACTCTGGATGTGGACCCTAGCTTTGGCTGCAGACCCCAAATCCATCAGAACTGGTGTATCATCATCAGCCAGCATTACATTTGCTGGCTTCAGGTCCCTGCATGGAAAAAAATGAAGGTCAGAATATGGGCTTACAAACGTGGAAGGAGATAAGACACAAGGTCTGAATACTGTTCATGCACATCATCATCGACTTACAAATGATAATGGTAGTGTTGTCACTAAATGTCTAAATAGCAGTGGTAGTGCTGATAATGGTGCTGTGGTGGAAGAAATAACTAGAACTCTTAGCAATGTATACTTCACAAATGGTCATTTTCTACAAATTTTCTGAGCAGGGTTCAACAAATAGTGGAACTTTGTAGACACAAATGTGGGTGTGTGAATCCAACAATTTCTGAGGCAAAAGCTCTTTTAAAATCATTGATTTGGTTTTCTTGATTTAATGGCACTTTTAAAATTTTGTTGGTTATATCATCCAAAGGAAATGGAATCTTAAGTGCTTTTCCCAATGAAATAGAGAAATAACCAACCCAGGCTGGACTTGGTGGGTACTGAATCATGTTACCTTTGAATTACGAGTCAGACACTCTGCCACTTAGCTAGCGCACCACCCAATAAAATAATGAAGTAAAATGCTGGCAATCAATCTTATACAAGAGTTCATTATTTAAAACTAAACACATCTGCCTAAACTCCAATGATACCTGGTATCTACATGCCAAGGTTAACATTTTCAAGTTTGGAAAAAATTGGGCAATAAGATATTACAACACTAATTAAGGATGCTAACTGCAAATAATTATTCTCACTGGAAATAGATATATAAAAATCTAATTCATGACAGAGGTTAACTGTTACTTCGCCAGCATGAAATGTAACAAAGTTTTATGGTTTTGTCTCAGTGTTATCATAAAAGTACAGGAAAAGAAGATAAATAAATTTAGTAATGACCAGGACTATGAAGATATACTGATGGTGACATATAAGGTGCCATCAATTTGAGAAATAGATATCAATTTAAGAAAGTCATCAGTTAGAGATATAGACATTAATTTAGAAGCACAAGTGTAATATGGTCCATCCATAAAACACTTTTAAAATATAAAAGCGAAAGAAAAGACAAATTCAAATATTCACATGTAACCTTGAACTTAAAGATAGAATTATAAATGTGTTATGTAATACATCTAGTGGAAATAAAATTATCAAACAATAAAAAGTGTGACTAAAATCTTTAAAAATTGTTTACTAATGAGTCTAACCTTGAAGATAAGACTTTTAAACCTTGCATACATTCTAGTCATGAAATATAGAACAGCTCACAGTATTTTTGAGAACCCCATGCATCATGGTAGCGGGTAAAGAGACTTGAGACAGTTAATAAGAAAACACAATCTCTCCATGCATGTTGAAGAAGTTGCCATAATGGCTCACCGAGGATTTCTCTACACATCAAGCTTTCTCATGGAGTCACCATTGATGACCATCATAGAGTGGATATGGGCTTACTGTGTGTGACTCCTGCAAGCATGCGAGAGAGAGAGAGAGAGAGAGAGAGAGAGAGAGAGAGAGAGAGAGAGAGAGAGATATGCTAATTTATGTACATAGGTATCAGTAGATTATAAACATTACCTAGTTCTAATGAAGATACATGTAGATATAATGCCAAATAAAATATTTGATAATATCAACATAGATGCAATGCTTATCGAATTGTATTAATAATACAGCACATTTTTTGCAAGAAGTTTATGCTTTTTACTTTATTAAAAGAATCTGATTGCAAAAATCACTCATGACATTTTAATCTTTCCATGAGTGGTCTTTATTCTTTGGCAGCTGAAATGTCAATTAGTAAAGTTGACCAGCCCCTCTGTTGCAGAGATGACATTGGTGTGCTGTCTGAAGAACTGTGGTGATTTGTAGGTATTTATCACTCTGTCTTTACAGAGTAAAAGTCACCAATGCAACATGAGGGGTCCTGAAAAATCACATGAGCTATACTGTGATCTCAAACAGCTCAAAAGCTATAAAGCAGAAAGAAATTGTGACAGTGACCTTAAACTTGAAGATAGCCCCCACCCATGTGATATGCAAGCACACATAATGAAAATTATTAAGTATACCAAGATTCATTCCTTATTCTATACAATGGCTCTTAAGTTATAAAGCAGAATGGAAAATCTAATGGAAACTTTCTACTGACCTGTAACCTTGATCTTTAAGATAGGACCACAAATGTGGCAAGCATACCTTCCAATCATGATGTACAAGTGTAACAAGGTTGAATCTCTCTTAATCTCAAATAGTAAAGTAATACAGTTGTTTGCTGTTGTTAAATTGGGGTTTAATTCCATTTCTCATCACAAGATAGGCTATTCATGTTGGTCAGTATCACCAGTGAAGGAAGAACCCAGGAAAGCCACAGAAAGAACAACCGACCTATAGGAACCTACTGGCAGGCTTTCTCACATACCACATTGTCTAAGCCAGAAACTCAAATCCATGCTGACAGAGGTGAGATGGCAATGATCAGTAAATGCGAGCGCTGTAAACCACTCACCCACCTGGGGACCCCGAAAGTAAAAAGCAAAAATGATATAGCGACAGTCAGAAACCTGAGTAATATGTTCCACACCCTGCTTTTCATGAAAAGATGCTGAACAAAAGTTTAGAGGATCAGACCAACTGGATAACAACTACTCTCAATCATTGTATTGACTGCTGAAAATCAATCTCATATGAAATGTCATTTTTATATTTCAGCATATCAAATTTTCATTTGAAATCCAGCAATCCTTTGTGATCTTATGCTTTGGAACAAACAGACTGAATTAGAACAGGCAGTAAGGGCCATAACTCCTGTAAATTATAATATGCAATGTTGGAATTTATAGTAATCCACATTCTCATCAATATAAACCTTTATTACATCAAATTTATCTTAAATCTAATGACCTCCAGTAAAGTTATTCTATAGAAACCAATTACTGAAATAAAATATATTTCTTCAATAAACTATATCTGATCATGGCAACTTTGGGATATGACCAACACCATGCAGAATCCAGCCCTCCAAAAATTGCTTTTAGCAATAAAAATGAAAACCATCTGCCCATGTAAGTGAAAGTTGAACAAGAGTGATCTCCCCTTACATACATGAATTGCTGACTCCCATGCACACTTCAATTACTACTTTTAGCAGAAATATGCCCAGAGCAAGTTGTGATGTACCTGTGGCAATGACAGAAGGGTGTGATCATATTATGATTGGGTACTTTAAAAATTGGTTTCTTTTTCAAATACATTACCTGATCATAGTACTTTACAAAAACCAGTACGATTTTGAGGAAGTTACATCACCTAACCCTGAAGAAGGCTTAATTTCCAATCTTGCAAAATATGTGACAGAGCTTTAAATCTTGTGAAACATCTGAGGTGGAGAAAAGACTCCATATGACCATTTGTGGCTAACCAGGAAAAGTTTCAATTCCTGAAAATCTATGAAAAGTCAAATGACCATCATGGCACTTTAAAGCTGCTGAATGACCTAAGATGGTAGTCTGTTATTCTCCTGCTATGAGCTCTACCAGGTCGAACTGAGCCTGTTGGGATGAAAAATCTGATGTAAAAGAAAGTTGTCTCTATCCTCCATCTCACAAAATGGATTAATATCAATTAGGAAACAGGTGACTTCATAAATTGTAAACACATGGCTACTACCTAAAATCATGAAAGAAAGTGCACAAGAAAATCATCTAGTCTTAATTTAGTTCTCTATAAATACTCCAGATAAAGCCTGAGCTACAATAGTAGAACTGAACAAAAATATCCCTCGTTGCACCAGTTCATTTCAGATACCACTTCAAAACCCTTGCACACTCCTGTATATGCCTGAGGCAAGGGATCCAACCAGAAAAAGGTTTGCAAAGAACTGATTTCCCATGAGCAGGAGCATGCTCAACACCATGAAATCAGAAGCTATCATGAGTGAAATCACATCAACACCACAAAACAGAAATAATAGTTAAGATCAACTAAGAAGGCATGTATTTCATTGATTCTACATGCTGTAGCTAGATAACCAGGAAGCATTTTTTTAAAAGAGAGCTGAGCCACACAGGCTTCTGATAGGTGTTCAAACAGTGCTCTATTCAACTATGTCAGAATCAGGCTCATGTTCTATTTCATGAGGTGATGAAAAGTATCTGAGATTATGGAACATTAGCCTTTAATAGTTGTGTACTAACTTCTTGACCTTAAACAATCACAGAAGAGTGCTGGCTAATTGGGGTTATTGAGGCTTCAAGCAGTGTGACATGTTCCTGCTTGTATCACTGAGAGAAAACTCTCCATTTTCCTCTCATGTACTATCTGGCACTGGGACTTCCTGCACAAGCAACTCTATCCACCACTTGTTCAGAGAAATGTTTGCACCTGAAAGCTTGATCCAGGTGTGCAGGTTCAATAATTCCAGGTTTGGATGATACACCTGAAGAGGTGTTTGATTGAGCAGATGAGGAAAGACCAAGATTTTCCTTGGAATTTCCACTTAAGAGAAGCACCTTGCAAGACTTGCAGGATTAATAGGATAAGAGCAAACATACATACATCAAGACCCATGGAAAGAGTGTTAACTGTCAATGGTTTTGCATCTGAAACTAAAGAGACAAGAACAGGTAACTCTGTATTATATGCTAACACTTGATGGTTGTGGACCACCATGTACCATCATGTAGTGTTATACATCATGTATTAGTGAGGTTACTTAACTGAAGAAAATGCTGCATGTGTGTCCTCTTAACTATACAAGACAAGGGGTTGGGGTGAAGTGTTCACAAAATCTATAGGCTTAAATGATGCAGTTACTAACTGAAATTGATGTATTTTAAATTAATTCACAACCCAAGCTTCTGAATCTGGGACTGGAAAGACAAAGGTTGAAACTTGTGATTCGTCACAAAAAGATAGACTACGGACACTACATAAGCGCACAGACCCAAGTGACAACTGATTGATAGGGAGCATTTCTGTGTGAAGGACTTGACCTTTCTGGACAGTGTTATCCAGATACTGAGTCTGCCAAGGATGCATCTGATTTGTTGATACAGTGATTGTCACACCAATGTAGATGCTGCTAAATCATAACACACAGGTCACATGATCTGGTCCCTCTACCCTGTTTGAAGAGGCAAGTCACCATCAGAGTTGTTGGACAAAATGAGGACTATTTTGCCTGAAAGTGAAGTGAAAGCATTGATGATAGCCTACAATTCTAAAACATGAATCCATAGGGAAGTTCCCCTGGCCCCCCCATGCTGCTGACAGTAGTGAACAGTAGCAGTAGTCCAGCAACAGGTGGGCACCTCAACTTCATGTAATGGCATTGGTACAAAGCATAATTTCCATTAATTTTGACAAAGTCACTAAAATTTGGCAGAAATTGTAAAAGTAATGTATACAACCTGCAGAAGAATGATTGTTCAAACAATACATCCAAAAGGTAAGTTGGATGGTTCAATTTGAACACTTACATGGCTTGGCTTGTCGTAGGTAGAATGTATGATGTCATCAGAACAGCAGCAAAGCTAAAAACTAGTGGCACCTGGTGGTGGCAAGAGAAGGTAACAGGCAAGAGTTATTGTCCTTCATCTATATGAGTTAGAAAAATACAATATTCATCTTTTAATAGGGCTGGATTCAGAATATAGCAAGCTAATATTCCTAATGTAACATGATTGAGAAACATATCTGAAGGAGAAACAAAAGTTTGCTATTGAACCTGTGTGAAACAAGCATGCTGATGTACCTGTGTGAAACAAAGCATGCTATTGTAAATGTGAAACAAAAGCATGCTGATGTACCCATGTGAAAAAAGCATGCTATGTACCCATGTGAAAAAGCATGCTATGTACCCATGTAAAACAAAAGCAAGCTATATACCTGTGTGAAACAAATGCATGATATGTACCTGTGTGAAACAAAAGCAATCTATGTACCCATGTGAAACAAAAGCATGCTATATAACTGTGTGAAACAAAAGCATGTTATATACCTGTGTGCATATGGTGGGTTAAAGGAGTGCAAAACTCTGACTCCATGACAAATTCCCCGGAAAATTTTCCACAACTGGTGTTCATTCATCTTATCTGATTTCTTCTTTAAAATATCAATTTGATCTTGTATGGATCCTTTCTGAAAAAAACAAGATTTATCATGAATAAAATATTATTAAATAAAATATAATATTATCACAAAATAACATAATTAAGCATACTCAATGCACAGATATATTTCTCTGAATTGTTAAAAAGAGAACAGCTGTATGGGCAATACATATATTTCAGAAAAATGCTGAAGAAACATGAAATAAATATTCTTATTTATACATTATAGAGAAACTTGTTTTTATTTAGATTAAACAAAAATCCATGATTATATTTACATGATAGAAAGTTGTCAAATCTGAAAATATGCTAAAAATAATTGTAAATCTTGCACATACTAATATACAAATTGAAAAGCAGCAGAATATATGAACTTTGTGATTCAGCAGAATACATCTGAGGAGCCTTGAGTGAATTGAATACCACATGAAAGCTTCTGTTTGCTTGCTAAACAGTAAATAAGTTTAAAATTTAGTAACCATAAGCACTGACTTTTTTTTCCTATTAGTTGCTTTCCAACCACTTTAATCCTCTATTCACCCCCAAACACTCACAAACACAAAAATCCATGGATTTGCTCAATCTGGAAGTGGGAACATTCTGAAGATGGAATTTCCATCTTATCATAGAAAACTTGAAAAAATGTATGTTGCAAGCCTGTGTGACACTAATAACACTTTTTGTGGTGATTTTATATGACAGTCTGTCACAACAACTAATCAATCAGAGTCACTCACGCATAAAAAAAACAAATGAAATAAACAGCTATTAATTTATTGTCTATCATGTGCTACTTCATTTTGGTTAAACCTTGCTGATAGAAAAAAAAATCACAGGCAGAAGCTAGCTACACATCGATTCCAACATCAAAACATGCTTGATTCAAGCTTAGTTTTTGCTTCAGTTTTTGCTTTAAACAATGTTTTGTGAAAATGATGCAGTGCAGCAAAGACACTAAAGTAATTACTATTTTTCTTAGCTGGTTGTCTTGTCTGAGCAACTAATATATTTAAACTACAACATAAATTTGGAATTGGCATAGATGGGTCTGAGATATAAAACTATGAAGAAAAGTCTAAAGTACTCTAAATACAAATTACACTGGATTATGGGATTGATAACAACAACAAAAAGCCAAACCTCCTATCTCCGGAAACATTATATTGCTGTGATATCTGGGTATATAATGATTGTAATTAAACAGAGCAACACACGTTTGTTTTGCATAATTCAATTGCAGATCTGGGTCTGCGCAGTTTGCAAGAATTAATTAGTAGAACAAAAAACATAAACTATGATCTGTAGGTGCATTATGATACAGAAGATATGCAGTTTGACTCAATTTATAAGCAACTATCTACACTAGTTAATAAATACTATAAATGAACCAACTTAGTTCTATCAACACACCAAAAACAAAGAGACACAAATCAATTCTTCATTCAACAGCTCTGATCCATTAATGACATTCATAACCTTTTTCAGCTTCATAATTTTTGTTACTGAAAAGAATTGTATGTACTAAGTTGATGTTGTTGTTGTTGTTGTTGGGTTTAACGCCATTTTTCAGCACACGATAGGCTATTCATGGCGGCCAGTATTATTGGTGGAGGAAGAAACTGGGAAATCACCGGAAAGAACCACCGACCCACGAGAAGTTACTGGCAAGCTTTTTCACATATCCACATTCGCCGAATCCTAGACTCGAACCCACGCAGACAGAGGTGAAATGGCAGTGATCTGTAATGGACAGCGCTTTAGACTACTTGGCCACTCGGGGCCCCTTTATATACTAAGCAAGACACACAAAAGGCATGTAAAATCATGCAAGCCAATTTTTGTTTTAAATTGTTTTAATCACTGGCTGGGATTTAATGAAAAATAATGACCTGCTGGCTTTAGAGCATCAATACAGGAACCTTTTATATAAATGAAAAATGCAAATACCAAACAAGGATTTTCACAAATGCAACTTTTAAATGACCCCACCTTTATGATAAAGTTTAAGGACAAATTTCTAATTCAAACAGGGGCCATAACTCTTATAAATCTGTTTTAAAATGGTGCAATTTAAGCTGACCTATGTATATGCAATGTTAAGTTTCATACCAAATCTGTCTAAATCCATTTAGGTGGTGCTAACCAGTTATTATGTACTTTTGAGAGAGTAATATATGTAAGGTGAAGTCATTTTCATTTAAACCATGCACAGTGGAGAGAACGTTGGCTTATCTCTATGCTACTTTCATGTAATGTGGCTGACATTTCTTTGGATATTATACTTTTGGAAATTGTAAATGATCTTAGCACACTGCTAACTAAAATATCTGTTCCCATCTATTCCAAAAATCAATCTGAATTTGTCTAAAGGACACTATTCTTGGAAGCTATTGATATAGGGAAAATGAATTTTGCCAGACTAGACAATACCAGCTACTGAAAGTGCAATGAATGAATTACCAAATACATAAAATGCAAAAAAAACGTTATCTGCTTTTTTTTTACAATTTACCTCTGAAGTTTGGGAAGTGAAAATGAGCAAGCGGAGCTAGCACTTTTTTGAAAGGTGCACATCTGGATTAAGGCCAAGCGGTATACTCTATAACTCATATTACACCTATCAATCATACACCAAAATAAAGGGAATTAAAGGTTTGTTGAACAAAAAGTAAGATATACTAGCCAGTAAAACTAGTGAGGAAACCCAGGGAAATTTTTTTCTTTAAAATTCTAACCCTATGCTAAATATGAAACTGTAGAGCGCCATCTTAATCCTTCAAGAGATATATTGCGCAGATGAAATTTGTGAACTGATGTGACTAGATGGTATGTAATGTGATGGATGGACATGAGTAACAGCCTGGGCATTCTCCATGGATATGGCCAAGGAATAAAAAATATTCTCAATGTCTCTCTTCCTTCTGCATGCAATGCAAATAAAACATTATTATCTTGTACCCTATAATATGGCATGACAATTAAAACTTCACTCAGGACTTCATATGGCCTTGTATGGCTGCCAACTTTTATCATAGTATGTCCAACTAATGGCACAATATGTGGATCCTGAAATGACCTCATGATCTCCACTTCCCGCATAGCAACCCTTTCATCTTCATCACCATGGCATGTGATTCTTTTCTGTGCCAGAAGCTTGTGTGACACAACATCTTCGAGTAGGTCAATCACACTGAAGCCTCTGCAAGAAAAATCTAATATATACTATATATGCAACAATGTCTGTACTGTTATATTTTTATGAATTATTTTCTATAATTTGGAAAGTATTGTACTTCTATGACATTTGCAGTTTTCCTCCCTAAATGTGAGCAAGGAACAAGTAAAGAAAATTAAAAACAAAAATTTCTTATATACAATATTTATTTAATTGCACAAGGGCATCTTTTCTACACAATATTTGTGCAAGGTTCTGGAACACTGCACCTTAACCCTACACATTAGCAAGGGATGCTGTTATACCCTCCATCCCTCTGCATGTTTGTCTCTAACCAATTTTCCTCCTTAACCACTCTGTGCATGTTCAATAAACTTGTATACATGTTGACCACGTGGTGGCCATCTGCTAAATGGGTATGATTAGTAGATTTCTCACCTGAGATACCTTGAAGGGGGTCATAGGTCAATTATGGAACAATGGCAATAATAGTAGCAGATCTGATTTTTTTTGTAACCAATTTCTGTACTTGTATTTGTAGGAGGATGGCACATAATATAAAAATGTATTAAAACTTTGGGTTACAGCCTTAGCATCACAGTTTGGTGGAAGAGGAAAATGGAAACAAATGCATGGTGACTGAGCATGACAAACCACTAAACTGGCTCTTATTTTGACTTTTAAAAACCCATTTAACAATTATCCCTACCATTTTATTCAACCACTGCATTGACATCATCATTAAAGAAGTGATAGTTTTGTATGTATCTCTGTATGCCAATAAACCAAGATAAAACCAAGAGACATTCAAACATAATGTCCTTTAACACGTTTCCCTAATACAAATAAAGATTAATGAAATAGCCCAGTTTTCTTGAAGAATAAATACAGAGACCTTAAAATCATTTCAAGTAAAATTTATTAGAAACCTTAATGATACAAAAAATTTCCATGTTATATAGTACACACTTCTCATTTATCAATGACAGAACTCTAAAAGAAACTATGAACCTTGATGAACATAATATTAGTACATTTTCATATACTTTTACACAGTAAAGCTTTCTTAAATAGGCATTCAAGGGCTAACAAAATTGTTTTCTTTATATACAGGTTACCCTTTATATTGAGGTTAAAGGTGAAATTTTCCTGGTAAACAATTATTTCAAACTCAAACAGATTTACATATTGTTGATTAGCTAATCTCAAGTTGTTCTGCTTCGAACCTAAACTATAACTAATTCCATGGCAAATGACTACATTTTTTTCTTACATATTTCCCACCCACCCTCCCACCTCTGGACCAAACCATCACCTTGATTAAGGGGTAATAATCCAAACTGCAGAAATATTACACTAAAATCAATGTGACCTACATTTGATATTGGGGAAAGACACTTTCCATTATGAAGTAACTGGGTAATCTTCAAGTAAAAGCATCCAAAAAATGAAAGTAAATGCAAACAATTTAGAACAAAATCTTGACATTCAACATAACAACACTGCAAGCACTCCAAAAGTTACATGTCTTACCAGCTGGTGACAAAGCCAAAACATCAGGCAAAATAAAAGAACTAATAAGTTGCAGAATTTGGTGTTACTGTCTCTGTAATACAGATACACTGAATAAAAGCATATGTTACTTTTGTTTCAGAGACTGACTGAAATAAGAGTTCAAAAGTGATGAGACACCAGTAATGCATAGTTCTTAATTTCAAGGAAATATTATTTTAAGTGAGCATCTGCAGTCAATTTCCCAAGAAACATTCCAGGAACGAGACATGTTTGTGTGTTACTGTTGTGCAAATTTTTACCAAAATGAGATGTATGCATTAATTAAGGCAAGTGTGTGTGTTATACCTAATGCAGTTCAAGTTCTTTAAATTGTTTTGTATTTAAATTTTGTTTGGCTCAGCAACACTTTGAAGGTTACAAGTGTTTCTACAACATACCATATTAATCTAAACTTTCTAATGGTGAGAAGCAATGTTATGGACTTCTGGCCACATGTCAAATGCCTTAACACTGAACCAACATGACCTTACCCTTCTGCAAGTCTGGACCTCACAATGTAGCGCCTATTTTCAATTTCGATGGTTTCCTTGCCACAGACACAACCCATCTTAAAAAGAATACTTAATCCAAGGCCATTCATACGAGACCACACGTGAGCATGGCAACAATTTTAAAGCAGCAGGAATCAACAGTTGGAATGTAGGAAGTTTTCTGTAACAAAAAAAAAAAACAGACTTATTTACACAGTGTTAAAGTTGAACTGGTCAGAATATTTGGAGGGATAAAATGTGTGCAGTTTCTAAATTGCATAAAACATAGGTATATTTTCTTTTTAAAATTATAAACATTAGTCAAAATATGTACTTTAATTAAGAAACTGACATCTATCTTTAAAATAAAAATTATTTGTTATTACATGTATGGAGAGATATAAAAATCTCATAATTAAAGGATATATTGTCTGCAATCAACACAGTATGTTTATTACATGATATATTATACTGAATATTTATCACAATGTATATTTATTACATTTTATTACATGATTCAGTTATGCTTGCATTAACCATCCATCCACATTTAGGGAACAAACAATGATCTGCAGCTTATATATTACAGTACATTTGTCACTCAAACCTTTCAAATACACATTTTTTTCAATGATATCTGTCAGCATCTTGATTAGTGAATGAAGCTAATACAGTACATTCTTCCAGACTTTTCAATGTAAATGGGATGCAAAAAACTTAACAATGTTAAATACATAATTTATTTAATCTGAGAAAAACAAACCTCAATGCAGATAGATATTTCTGGATTCATAGATCTGTTACTTGATGATCCTGTTGTATATTTAGTGTGTCTACCTTAACAGGTGGACTTAAGTTGTGACACCTTCAAACCCACTCAGTTTGTGCAATACATATGTATAACATATCATAACACACTAAAAACTTGCCAGGCAATGGGTGTTGTTCTATGATAAATTTAGCAAGAGCAGCTTAATCATTCCAAGGCCAGGTCTTTTGACAATATCCAATCAAATAAACAGATTTTCCATAGTGCATGGTTTAAATAGATTTGTCCACTTTATGTCTGTATGAATTATGAAATCTGTGCAGAACTGAGTGCCTTCAAATCAAATGAAATGACCATTCCAATGATATGGATAGGATATATTGGGTGTGTGCAACCTACAGAACAAATCCAGTCCATGACCTGATTTTATTCATGTATTTACATCATAGGATGTGAAAATCATTTATCGAGCCCATGTCCAGGATGAAATTTCACATGAATAGAATATATGAATTAATATTATGTATGTACAAAAATATGCATACATGTATGCTGGAAAACATTACAAGATTTAATTGGCACACTGTACCAGGCCAGGGGGAGGGGGGTTTGCAACGAGCAAGAATGTGTACATGAATGTAAGAAATCTTCATGGCATCACTTTATGTCATTCAGTGGCCAAGGCTATGTACATGACTCTACTTTTGACAGCCAAATGAAAATAGATGTGTGGTGTGGTGTAGGCTGCCCTAATAGGCCAAAAATTCCATTCATTTTTCACTTTTGGATGTTTGATTTCATAATAGGAAATTTTAGTGCCATACATCAATCATAAAAATCCCACCATTGTACTTACCCAAAAGCATATTATTTATTAAAAACTTTTAGTCACCTCTTTGTGGTCAGGTATTTGGTAAATTTAATATAAACACATTACAAAAAAGTATAAAAAGTTGTAGACAATAAGAAATTATTGATACACTGCATACTTGATAATTAAATGTACTTAAATAGCGTCATGTTCAGACTGCTGTTTTCATACAAGTAATATTCTTCCTGCTTCACTAGTTTTCTTTCCAAGTAAACATTTTTTAAATTATTTATTGTAAACTTTCATACAAGAACAGTATTTTATGCCGATGAACTGTTGTTTTTTAACACTTATTATTTTAACTGACAGCCAGCAAATCAATGACCCTGAAAATTAATTAAGACCATGGCAACACATATACATATATTTTTGGTCAAATGTCTGATAAGTGCTGACTCACATTCCAAACAACACAGCTGAAAATAACCCTTTATTCATTTGATCAAATGAGACCAAAGTTTGATCAAAATAGATAACTGGTGATTAGACAATTATAAATGGGGAAAATATACTTTTAAGTCTTAAAGTTGATAAATCTGTGAATTTAATACAATCAACATGAAACCTAATAATGTTCCTTGTTAATCAGGCCTTTCATTATTTTGAATGTACATTGTTACTTTCATTGTTAGCTTTAGACAATTTTCCAAGGTCATTTTAATGTGTTTTGTCAACAGTCTCAGTAACTTTTGTTAGCCTTTTAGCATTATTAATACAACCTTATACAGATGAACTCAACATCACACTTAACATCAGTGAACTTGTTTTACATGATATACACAGCAATCAACAGTCTGGGTTAATTTAAATAATGTACCCACTTATAAGTTAAGCCAAACTGGAAACAATAAAGATCCTGATCTGCTGTAGCATAATGTGCCTGCAGATCAGGGTCTGTGTTGTTTGTTCTACTGATTACTCCTAAGAAACTGCACAGACCTAGATCTGTGATGGCAGATCTGGCTCTGTGCAGTTTGCAGTAGGATTTGACTTATAAGCAAATACATACAGTACCATTTAAAGATTTATGTCCAGTACCTCTATAAAGTATAATTCTTTGGTTGTCAGCATCCAGTGTCAGCCAGTTATTTTCTGTTCTGAGGTTCAATTAACATGTACTTTTCTAAATTGTTGGCAGTGGTCCTTTTCAATGACATGGACCAGTGATAGACTATGGATAGATGTAATTTGTACCATAATATATGCTAAAATTAATAATCAATAGTAGTTTCCAGACTGACACAGTAATGGTGACAAGTAAAAAAAAAAGAACATTTTAATATACATGCACATTGGTTGTTTTGGGGGGAGGGGTATAAAGTGCATCTTTGGCATCAATTAATGAACACAATTAATTGGCATTTGTAGCAAGAGATATGATGTATTTGGTAGTTGGGGTGATAAGTGGGTTATCTGAGCATATAGGTTGGTGAAAGGAAACTCTGAAGGCTGTACACTGGTATAATTCAAAATGTTGAGTGTATAATACATAGGGATATCCATTCATACGAACCATGAATGCTATATACATGTACATGTCTGCCATGAATATGGTCATATATAAAAAAAAAGTTACATATTTAAATAAAATACTATTGTATAACAAACTATTAAACACAACTGGCATGCAATGTTTAAATTTTCATTTAGCAACAAGTAACTATGGTCAAGTCTAGCAGAGCTTGTGTCTTTGTAAGAAAACAATACTCATGAAAACCCAAAACTTAACTAAACAAAATTTGATTCAATTTACAGGTAGGCAGGGCTTTAGTTTGGACATTTTCAAAAGCATCAATTTTTTCCCTGGAAGTACTTTTTAAACTGACAGTGTCAGGCAGAAAAAGTGCATGGTCATTCAGATTGGTTTAAATGAAGACAACAATAATCAATGAAGTACCAACATACATACATACATACATTACGTACTATATACATTAGGTACATATATATTGATAGATTTACAGGACTGATGTTTTGTGATATTGTGATATTTTTTCTTGTATTTCGTGTCTGCAGAAATCTTTTTCAGATTGTGCTACTATTTAAGATTTCTATTTACATCCATCATCTACTTTCTTTCATAATTTTCAAGACCCTGTTATTGTTTTGTTTTTTAATTCCCAGCACTTTGTTGGGGGTTTTTTTTATAATTCCCAAAACTATGTTCCTTGCTTCTTATAATTCCCAACACCCTGTTGTTTTTATTTTGCACCAAAGGGTGGATTTGTAAAAGTTGTTTTCTTTCAGAAACTTAGTCCAGTACATTATAAATAAGGTCTTAAAAACATGTCATGTACAATACTATTGGTTGACAGCAACGGTTACCAGCAATGCTACCAGAAAGAAAAAAAAATTTCCAAAGCCAGTTTCATGGTTCAAAACAATTACCTCTTGTCAGAAAACAAAAGACAAATCTGACAATTTTCTATCAAAGATTATCACCTTTGTGCTCATAATTCATGCCCAAGCTAATCAAAATCAGCAGGACATTTCTGTCTGCCAATGAATTTGATTATCTTATGCTTCTATGGCAATAAGTGTACCTGAATTAAATTTTCAGCCTTATATAACATTGTAGTGAGAAAGACTTTTGAAGTAATTGTCAAAAAAAACAACCAATGTCTTACTGCACTCTACCATCTGGAGAATGATTTTTCATAGGAGTCAACTCAAAAACCTTCAAAACAAATTAAATGATCCAGGTTAAATTCATCATGGCTTAAGGCTGATAGCTGCAAGTTAATATTTCATGCAAGAGAAATGACTTTACTTTCCAGAAGCTTTACACTATTCACAAAAAAACTTTTAATGAACCATCTTAATTTTTTCTGCAACTATCAGAATCGCTTCTCCCACTCTGCATTCTAAATATAAATGTTCATAGTTAGACCACCAATTTTATCAGTGTCCTTCAACATAGTAAAGACAGAGCATTAAATATACATTCCAAGTTCGAGTTTTCTTTCTGTTGTCACTTTTTCTTCTTACTCTACCATTTTGCCATTTATTAGCATTAGTGTCATTTTCGTCACAAATTTATTCTCCAAATAAAACAGATATTACAAACTTGTTTTTATTAATCAAATTACTTTTCTACACTCTTTTTAAAAAAATGCCAAATGACATTGTAGTGACCAAGTCTAAATCACACATACTCAATTAGAAGTTATTATTAGCTGTAGCAGTATTAATATAATTACTGCATATTAAAGATTAAGTACTAATTATTAATATAATTACTGCATATTATAGTCCAACTTAAACTCTGTGAAAGCTTGATTACTCTTATGCATTATATATGCATGTCACAAATTTAAACACCATTAAAACAATGGGCATTATTATTTGCAAACAGTTGCAGGTACTTACATATACAGTCAACAGAACAGGAGTTTCTTTGATGTCATCACATCAGAAAAGGATCAACAGGTAATTAGTCCTACTGGATTGATTTTACCTTAAGTTTAGCCATTAGCTATTCCAGAGATTGACCATAGTTGACCAAACAAAATATAAAAACAGAACATAGATTAAAATGAAGTAATGGGGATGCATTATATAGAGAAAAGGTGCATCTTCTAAGAAATTAATGCAAAGTTGGAAACTCAGATACCTGAAAGACATGTTGATGAATCCAAAATTAAAAGTATATATACACACTGTAATTTTATGTGGACTTTAGCATCCCTGAGAAACCTTACACTGTTTTGTAAGCTTATGGTGTGTTCAATTTAGATAGTCTAAATTCAATCACAAAAATCTTGTATAATTTTTTTCTTATGTCTTTTTAATATATTTTACAAGCAAGAGTACCTCAGTGGGAAGATTTTCTTGCATCAAGGATTTAAAGCAAGAGTCATTGGCACATAGGCATAGCCTAAAATGAACCTTGATCATTGAAAATCATTTAGGCATAAGTTCTGTTAGAAACATGAATGACAATGAATAGCACCTCATTCTGTTAAAATACTAATTTTAGGCTGACAATTCTAATCAGAATCTATCACACAGAAGTCTGTGCACATCTAAAATGTTGTGCCTTTGTGATCTAAGACAAAATATTACTCGTTTTAAAATTTTATACTGATTTAGTTTTTACCAGAATGTTCATTCTTGGTATTTTTTGTCATCTGTTAGCTAGATGAAAATTACTGAGCATTATGGACTTTCAAAATGGCAGTTGTGCAGTAATCTTGTTCAAGAAAAGGATGTCAGGTCTAATCATCACCGATGCATGAGATGATACATTCTTCTCTCCAATAGGAAGTAGTTTCCTTGTGACATAATAGTACATGACATTCCATCATTTTGCAATCAATCACACCTCTTGGTTTGCCTCAAATAAAAATGTCCCTGTGCTTTAACAATGGTTCTGCTGCATGTATTTCCTTATGACCTTTATGTAACTCTTCAGGCTGTATGAGGAAATAATTATAGTTTTTCAAATGTACTGTTATACTGGATGAGTCCCAAAGGGGGAAGTCTAATGACAGTATATATGAAAAATTGTTTCTCCATAAAGCAAGAAAAATATGAATATATCTGATATATTCCACAGTACATTTAATTTAAAAATGTTAAAAATGCATTTTGTGATTTTAGATGAAGATTAACATTTTGAATTGTAATTTGTTCATTACTTCATCTAAAAGACAATGAACCATTCCAACATATTGAACTTTCTTACTAATCCTTTTAATCTTTTTTACTACCTTGAAGAAAAAAAAATCACACCATTTGTTATGTATAATTGATGTTTCATATCACATGACTAAGCAGTACCAGTCAACTGTCTGTTAACCAGGAAAAATTACCTCAATATGTTTGTATGTGTACTGACTTCAATCACATTACCAAGTAGCCCAGGACAGTCGCCTCTAAACCATGGGAAAATGTTGCTTAGACATATTAAAGCTATCTAGTGAGCATACAGATAATATGAGTTGCTCTATATGGAATGATGATGATGATACTGAGTTTCTGAGCCATACCGATGAAGCACAAAACAGCTTAATCTCAGATGGGCCATGCTCTCGGTGATACTGGAACTGTGGAGGATTTTACAGAATCACAAACCTTGCAAATGTACTTTCTAATAGATTTATTTGTACAAGACTGGTGTTACAGAAAGCACCCAAAAAGTTCTTGCAAATTACTGGCGATTCTCATGTTGATGGAAATTTAGAAATGTTCTTAGCGTGAACAATTTGCAAAACTGTGAATACTATGTTGCAGCTAAAATGACAAAAGCAAAATGTACTCCTAAAGTGTTATTTTCTAAAAATGCCAATAACTCAGCAGCAAATAATACAAACACTTTTAGAATCATAATTTCATTTCCAATCACGCCATTTTGAGAGACAATAGAGTAACAAAGAAACCAAAATTGTTACATTTCTACAAAATGTTTCTTGTAATCCTCTGTTCTGTTTGGAGCACCGCTGCTGTGCCAGCCAGAGTCTAAAAATATACATATCATATAACTCTAAAGGAACATTTAGGCAGCCATAAATTTGATAATTATCATGCAAAAATTTTGATCCACTGGAAGCAAAATTGTATATCCAAACACTCAAAAATGACACCCATAGCTGAAATGGTCATTAACATAGGCCCATATGACCTGTATGACTTATATGTGGCAGGAATACACACCTGCTTGTTATTCCAGTAGTGGTTGAATAGAATGGCCACGAATACGTGTGAATATAGTGTGAATATCAACATTAGATTCAACACGCATATCAATTTACTAACACACGCACAGAGGACATATAATTTCACACACACACACACACACACACACACACACACACACACACACACACACCGCACTCGCCATTCGGTGCTGCAAAACCAAAATAAGCCGCGTGACACGTCAAGTCACGATTATGATATCATTTGATTTGCACAGTATCATCTCAAATAACGTTTAACGCTTGAACGTGTGGAAAGAAAGTTCGATTCATGCATTGAAAAACCTCGTATTGTTTAATCAATGATTACAGAACTTTGTGTTTTCCTTCTTACACGAAAGTGAAGTAGACAGGATGCGTCAGATGTTTTTCTTCATGATGTAAACAGGAAATTACTGTTGACTGACTATGAAGTAAACGAACGCATCCCGCTGGCGGAAAAATTACCTCAACTGGAGTAATCACCTGAACGGACTTGAAATTCCTCATACTTAAAATATATGTTTATATGGAAAATCATATCGAATGATATGTATTTCCTGTTTCGACCGCACAGTTCATACTCCGTAAGCTTGGCATAGCCTACTTAGCAAGAAAAACTTGGTCAAAGTACATGCATGCTAAAATGCGATAGTGCTAACCTTCTGTCACTACAAATAATGTAAGATTTACAGGTTTCATACGGTCAGCTCCAGGTTCTTCACTCAGTTGTCAGTCTGTGTGCCGTATGACTACATTAGCATGAGAAACGGAGTGTACATCCTGTTTAAGTCAATTGTAATCTAGCCATTAAAATAGTCTAACACATGGTATAACACAATTCAATTTACTACCCCTAGCGACAAAAATTAGCAACGATCACTGGCATTCGTAAATATATGGCTCGTGTAAGATGGATATTTCTTTTCTTAAAAGAATTTTTTTTTAAATCTTCTTTGTTTCGCTCTAACATCCATTTCCCCTTTTTTTTTAAGTTCATACTGACTCAAGAGTGACCTGAGTTGAATGGTACTTATTTTTATTCTGCGCTTTTATGTTTTTTTTATTTTCTTTTTCTTTTTTTTTTCTTTTTTTTTTTCTTTTTTTTTTTTTTTTCTTCTTTTTTTTTTTTTGTTCTTACCTAACCCGGCATTCCACGAAGAGCAAGATATTTCAAAGATAGCTCCAAGATAGAGGATGAAAACTGCTTTACTCCAAGAATACCATATAAATAGAATCATTTTGATTCCATCAGTGACAGCAGAAGAAAGTATTCTGTTATGACAGAAATTAATGAAAAGTCATAATTTACTCAATGTCAGCCTGATTCGTATTAAACAGACTATACTTTTAAGCCACAAGTGACCATATTACATGCAGTAAAGTTCTGAACCAACAAAAATACAGTAAATTTATGAAAATGTATAAACTAATGTTTTTTTAAGTGACACCCACAATTTTAGCTTTTATTATTAAAGCTTCTATGCCGCAGTTATCTTGCAAAAAGTCGTATATATCAAAACATCAGAAAAAATACTGAATCTTAAAGATATTGGTCCTAAACATGTTGTGTTGCATTAAAACCAAATAATATCGACGTTTCATCACATTATCAACCATATTAATTATTACTCGAAGTGAGAAACAAGACTGATGTTGATCAACAATGTCCGTGTGTCAACCGATTATAGTCGAATGCTGGAATATGATTTGATGACATCAACTTTGTAAACAGGAAGCTAACGCTACGCAATGTCGGAAATTGTAAGGGATCGTTATGTGATATATTCTCGTATTGCTTCGGCTATCATGCAGTACGTGGCCTATCATTTACAAGTATGTAAAATATTGTTTACATGTCTGTGTCGTATGCTTGCCAATTAATATGTAAATCAGCACCACCAGGGTTTGTCTTCAACCTATGTTCACCTTCAAAGTTTATCAGCACCCCAGCTTATCGCTAATATTCACTTTTTTCTTATCATCGAATACACGCTGTTTCTTCTCAGATCCACTTTAACATCTTGATAATTTCAAAGAATGTTTTTGTCAGATACTTTATTTTTTTTCAAAAATCATTTCCTTCTTTCTATCCTTTAGTTTGATTGGAAGAATGGTGAAATTTATGAAAATGGCGGCATTTGAGCTCTAAACATGAAAATTTTGATAAATCTGTATTAAGCCAAATTTATGTCTGCTGTATTTCTGCAGAGAAAATAAAAAATATATATATGGCTAACTAAGTGTGCTGAAGGACCATTAAGATCCATCTCATTAAAGTAAACAATCTAATTATGATTTGTTTCATCTCCCTACCCTTCCGAACACGCATGAACATTAAGATGAAAGGAATCGTGATATAATCAATAAAAATAGATCCTTTGTAGCGTATTTCGTGAGCAAATTCGTTACACTTATGGCATTGGAATTTAGCAGGGCACCATAGATGTGATGTGCATGCTTGATTTTCTTTTCTTTTTCTATGACACTTAGCACTCGATTTTAGATGTTTTGATTTTTTTTTTTTTATAAAAAAAAGTCTAAATCGTCGATGTCGGTATCCTCACCAAAACCATCATAAGTGTCACCATCATAATCACCATCGTCATCGCCATCATGATAATAATTATCATGGGCAAGTGGGTGGGGTGATTGTGTCACGTTTATTTTCGCATAAAGAGAAATCGTCGCTCGCCATGATAAAAAGGGCTAAATTTTTAACAACTTGTACAGGTGTTTGTTTTGTTCTAAATATTTTGTTTGTTTGTTTGGGTTTTGTTCTCGTTGTTGTTATTGTTTCCTTAAACCTGTCAGTAAATGAAATGCAGATCGATGACATGTAAAATTATCTGCAGATTCACATACAGCATGCTGCTCAAACCTGCAGATATATGCATGTGACGTACGATAGATAAATCGTAAGAATGTCAGAGAAGGTAAATAAATTCTTCTGCAGGGGAAAGACCTGGAAAATACGCGCGCTCTTAAAGTACGCTGACTGACTGATATCAAGGCTGGTTTATGAAGTTCTCTGTCTTATGCTACATCTTTGAAGCGGTTTCGTCATTATAAAGAAGCGAATCCATGCAAGGTGACTCATGCTATGAAATTCATTTCATTTCGATTGGTAATGGGGAAGTAGCCGCAGCGATGGCGGGAATCAATGAAGATGTTTGATGCTTGGTGCGATATTATCAGGGGCAGTTTCTGTTTTTATATATTGAAGAATCTTTTAAGTTTAGAAAGGTTTGTGCAGATCAAAGACATGCTAGGGTTAAAATCGGCAAATACCTACAGCCATGAAAAGAGTGACCATAAACATTTGAATGACATTGGCACATGTGGTGAGACAGATTTACATTTATTAACTCAACTTAGTACAATATAATAGTTTGAATTGGAAAAATAAACAGAGACCTGAAATTGCTCAATATACTGTTATGACTGATTTTGTTTTAAAATATGTAACAGGAAGTGAAATCAATGTAGTGAAATCAGCAAATAATTTATTTCGCAAGGACACAAAGTGAACTTTCAAAACACAAAGTATTATGAATTCATTCCCAGATAATCCTAAATGTCTTATCACAAATCCAAAAGTATAAATTCTTTCAAATGAATTCCAATAGTCCTGAATATCTTGATGTATCACAATGAGATAATCAAGAATGTCTTTGAATGAGTCATCAGTAATCCCAAAGTAGTGTTTTAATCTGAAAAGTCAATGAGCACTTTGTATTTCCAATGAATAAGTTAAATAATTCCTCTCGAATTATATCTGAATACAACTATAAAGTGATTCAACAAACTGATTATAAAATATTAATAAAGACTTTGTTATTAAAACCAATTTTTTATATCCAAATTGTCATGTAACTTAGGACGCAACAGGATATTCTTAAAAACAAATCCTTCCTAATGGAAAAATTCACTAACTGGTAAAAAACGGAACTTTGACTAGCGAAACGGAACTTTGACTAGTAAATAAGGTCATTGCCATCTTCGCTAGCCAAAATTCCGTTTTTTTTAACCCTATCTACAAATCGGCGTATCGAGCAGATATTTCTGTGCATTAGGTCTGTGAATTTCACTGGATGCGGCGGCAAATCTGAATACTGTTCCTACATGATCAACACAAGGGAGACAACAACTGCAATGTAATTATAAATAAACAATTTTCAAATGCTGATATGTATTGTGCAATTACCTTGCACTCAAAGAGACGTGTATTGGTTTTTCTCTCGTAAATAGTCATACTTTCGACGTTAAACTAACAAAGTATCATTTTGAAGTCACCTGCCTCCACCATTTTCGGCCGATTTACAATGTACCGCAGTTATGCGCTATTGGTTAGTTGCCATTACATATTAAAGAAGGCAACTAATGAAATCCAACATGTCGCTAGGACAAAGCATTAAAATATATGTTCGCTCCGCCAAGATGCATATTGTTAACATATCGGAACCTTGGCTAGCGAAGATTGGAATTGATCATATGGCTAGCAAAGAGAGGCCATGCCTTGAATTTAAATTTTAGAAAATAATTTGTTTACCACTCAAAACTATGACAAATATTAACTTGGCAAAAGAATGAAAAGAGGTAGGTAAAATATCTAGTCAATCACAGACAAAAGTCAAGCACACAAAATAAATTAAATATACGTAACAGAAGTCAGAAGCTAAAGAACGTTTTACACATTCTTCTTCGAATCAAACGGTCTGGCCATCCAGATATTTTTGACTAACTACATGTCACTGGACAGTATTTTGTCTCTACAATGTTGCCAAACGTTGTGGAACACTACCTACCACCTATCTGAGCACAAGTAACCAAGGCAACGCAACGAGACATAAATTCGCAATCTATGCTCGAGCAAAGCATCAGACCTTTTAAACGAATCCTGTTATCGACGATTCCTTGAGAAGCAGACGATACGAATTTAGTGTGCTCGGAAGTGCAAAATGGTATTGAATAACTGAATAATCAGACTCAGAAAGCACGAAGAATGGCGCCGTTATTATATCGAGAGGATCAGTTGATATACTGTTCGTTTACATACATACATACGTACGTGCGTACGTACGTACATACATACATACATACATACATACATACATACATACATACATACATACATACATACATACATACATACATACTGCATGTATTTATCCAGTTGTATGTCTGCATCTCATGTTTGCATAGCTTCTTTATAGACATGCAATGTAAGGCTGTACACTTTTTCTTACTGAGTTGACAGCATGTCTTCCCTCTCTTTTGATATATATACACACGTACGTACAAACTACATACATATATACAACAGCCTTTAAACTAAACTAAGGGAAAAACTTGTCCGGATTCTGGTCAAGACAAGTTATGCTGTGCAGATCAATATGCTGTACTGTCCTTATTATGCATAAACGACTTAACATGGTTCAATATCTGCGGAACTGAACAGTGTGTCCGTAGTGCGATGCTTTATTGATCATATTTCATTCATTTGTCTGCACTCCACGTAAACGATAGATAGACATACAAATATCACGGCATGGGTTCGTCTAGCTGTTACAGGACACATCATCTCCTAGGCGATAGTGTACCATGCAGCTCATATAATATATTTCTGGATAGGAAAGGGTGGATGTCGAATGTGGAGTTTAGTGTTGCGTCACGTGGTTGTGTGGTTGTTGTTGTAAGGTTTAACGCCATTTTCAGCACAATATAGGCTATACATGGCGGCTAGTAGAAATGGTGGAGGACGAACTCGGGGAAAACTCCAGAAGGAAATACAGACCCACGAGAAGCTACTTGCGAGCTTTCTTACATACCCACACTGGCGGAACTTAAGACTCGAACCCACGCAATGATCCCTAGCGTTGAGCACGTTAGACCACTTTGCCATGTGGAGAAGCCCCATAAAGAAGATGGCAGTAATACAGAAGTCAAACCGTTATTAAATTTAGACATATTCAGTGATATAAAATCATAAAATAAAAATTTGCTGTTGTGGGGTTATTTCCAATCAACTTATTGCCTCAAGCTACCATTAGCAATTCACGTCATTTTCTGTTCAGTACCAGGGTCATTTGCAAATATGGAACTAATTTTTAACGAGAATATTATGTGTATCAGGAACTAGTTCTGTCGTATGCAAGTTGATTTGAAGACTATTAATCTGGACATTTGGTCGTGTTGCTTCAATTTATTTATTAAAAACTCGTTAACGTTTCAGTTGTTTCTAAAAATGAATTACAGTAGCAATCTATTTTATTGATTCAGACGTACATATGGCACAATATACAATAATAAGAAATGTTTCTTTTGGAGAAAATTCGTTTTAGCTCACACTTGTTATGCTTTCTTTTGACATGTTTGTAACCTTTACGTTACATATTATACCAGTATTCAGACATAATGGGAGGGGAGAGGCATATGACCTGGTTAAAATCACTAATGGGGTCTTGGTTTTATCGGTTATCTTTATATCTCTTTGCATTTCTCGTTGTGTTATTGTTGTTGTTGGGCTTAACGCCATTTTTCAGCACACGATAGGCTATTCATGGCGGCCAGTATTAATGGTGGAGGAAGAAACCGGGAAATCACCGGAAAGAACTACCGACCCACGAGAAGCTACTGGCAAGCTTTCTCACTTATCCACATTCGCCGAATCCTAGACTCGAACTCAAGCAGACAGAGGTGAGATGGCAGTGATCCGTAACGGACAGTGCTTTAGACCACTCGGCCACTCTGGGCCCCCATCTCGTTGTGTACTTAGATGTGTTTGTTTGGGGGGGGGTTCAATCTCTATATGGTAAACCCTTATGGACTGTTTTGGTAGTCGATTAATTTCCAAATTTAAATATAAACAGGGCCTAGGGGTTCTGCACTGTCGAAATGGCCCTGGCCTCTCTCAACCTCCGATGGGCCTGTTTGTGTTATGTCCCCAGTGCGTTAAAAAGCATATTATATTCATATTTGAATCTCTCCGCAAAATATGGTCTGAAACTGATATCAAGTTCCCGAACTGAGTCTATATATCATGAGAGACAGGCAGACAGACAGAACACGACACTAAGATTATGCAGAGTTCTTTTATCACTTTGATGATGATGATGATGATGATTAAAGAACCGACCATTTATTTTCTGAGTGTTTGTGCCATCAAATAGCTCGAGAAAAATGACGTATTATATCCATACTTTAAAGCTAAGTATTATCTTGAAATGAAAAAAGACGAAAAAAACTATTTAGGAAGGAAAGCTCAAATCGCCCCGGATCGGCTACTTTTGATTTGTCCTTGTGCACTTTACTCCACATATTCGGCACGATATAAAGTCAGGACCGGATCAGGTCAAGTGTTTGTGGGAGCTTTAACAAGTCAAGACATAATATATTTCTATAACATAGTTTTTATTGAGTCGTTTGGGTTTTGCGATGGCTATTCTAAAACTACGTAGATTGCACATTAAAAGTGAGGTTACGTCGTGTGTGGAGAGTACATGTACAAAACGCGCACTATTCCCTTCATAAATCAAGGTCGAATCAAGGTTAAGTCAACATTATGGTTCGGTCTAAATCTGCCCAGTTTTAAATGGAGGTCAAGAAAGCATCAGGTAATCTATAGATTATATTTATCTATAAAATATGTTGACTATTAACATATTTCGCAATATAAAATATTGTAAATGTGTGGTAATCTGTTCTAGCAATTACGATTTCTTTGCTGCGCATTAGGCGACTATATAAACCAAGCGCATCGGTGTTTTTCCAGTATATATATATATATATATATATATATATATATATATATATATATATATATATATATATATATATATATATATATATATGTGTGTGTGTGTGTGTGTGTGTGTGTGTGTGTGTGTGTGTCTTATGGTAGTACAAGTGGATTAAGATGGGGGGTGTACGATTTAGATTTTTAACGTATCTGTAACAATTTGTTAGTCTTGCTACGATGTCTGCAGCGTGACTTAAATTATATATATATATATATATATATATATATATATATATATATATATATATATATATATATATATATATATATATATATATATATATATGGCATCATGTCGCCAAATGTACCATCACCACCCATTCACATTATCTCGACACGTGGCCGACCAGTCCTAACGCTAATTTCTTCACGAGCGCCTAGCAAATCAGCTGATTGTACCATTTGTATGTCTTTGGTATGACTCGACTGTTGTTCGAACCTGTGACATCCTGCTGACGCAATAATCACTTAGGCCGCTGGATCGGTCCGTAGATTTTTGTTTTTCTCGTTGAAATTACATAGCTAAATCGTTTCTTCAAAACAGCCAGTACCTTACTGAGTAATGTGAAAATATTTAAGGACTTTTTTAAATTTCGTTGGAGACATTCAGGTTTCATTGATTTTAAGCTGAGCAACTAAAATCTTAGGTATTAGAACGGTTTCTTTGTGGTAATAGCACAAAAAGAACAAGAACCTTTGGTGCGTTTCCAGATTACTGTGTAATTGGTAGCACATTTAGGAATTTATACTAATTGGATTTTTTTTAATCTATCGCTTTGCTCATCTTTGTATTTTAGGGAAATACGTTAATATTTTCAACTACAGAATGCGTGCTAGGTTATACCTTCTCTTTATCACTTAGTTCAATCCCCTACGACGCAACGATTCTCTGTATTATACACTTAAATGTTATTGCAAAGTTGTATTAGATCTTTTCCTCCAACACTTCTATACACTCATGGAGATTAATAGTAAAGTGACTTTCAAGTTCATCTCTAAACCGATGTGTACTGATAAAGAACACGTCGAATGAGGCCGTCCTGACACTGCTCTTCTGTGACAGATATTTAGTGCTCCTTACTTGAGCAAACCGTTTGACCAGTCGTATGGCTACGATGTCTGCAGTTGAAAGCGATGGCTAGCAATAAATAAGGCATCATGCCGTATACATGTACCATTACATTATTCTAACACTAGACTGATCAGTCTTGTCAATAACATCTTAATTCAGAGAACCTATCGAAACAGGCTTTTAGTACTAATTTTACAGGTCTTTGGTATGACTCGACGGGGGGAGGGAGCGTCGAACCCGCAACCTCCCACAGAGGCGGACACTCCAACCACCAGAGCGTGTTGAATTATGATGTGATTAGCTTCAATCATAACATTTCTAACAAATAGGCTCGGAAACGCAAATGCCTTTATCATCTGTAGCATTGCTGGGTACCAGGCAGAGGCGTAGCTAAGATATTTTGCGCCCGGGGACTAACTATAGAATTGGCGCCCCAGCCCCCTCCCCGTTTAATCATTTACTTATTATAATGTAACGTTGTAAGCCTCATTTTGGCGCCCTGTACCTTGGCGCCCGGGGACAAATGTACCCCACCCTAGCTATGCCTCTGGTACCAGGAACATTTTTGTACCGCATTATTTATGATCAAACGATACGCTATCTTGGTATAATGAAATTATATAATGGTCAAACAGCTTAACTTTCTGGCGCCAAGGCCCAATTGAAACAGTTGCAAAATAATATCTTGCTCCGATTCACAGCAAAATAGCAATCATTGATTTTATAATTTGTTAATATTATTTTGAGATGAAAAGTAATAAAATACTTAATCTTGAAAATCCTATTTCCCAAATTTCCTTAGCAAACGTGGTGCCCAATTTGGATTACTTTGGCAGGGTCCGTCAGCAGGTCGTTTGGAAATAAACTTTTAAACAAATTGAATATATTTAATTTTTTCTTTTATCACTTTAAAACGACTTTCTCCATATAGACATTTTTTTATTAAAAAAAAATCAGTAACGTACGGTGCCAAGCCAACATAAACTCGAAAATAGATTTATCATATTGTGGATGAATTTGCTATATGTAAATTGTTGTACTAGTTGCCATCTAAAGTTCAAATGTTCATCATACATTATCGCTGACACTCTGGAACAGACTTTGTGCAGACAACAGAAAGCTTGTTGACAACAGGACGAGCTGACATAGCCCCCAGTCTACTAGTCACACTAATCATACCATGCAACCAGCTGGGACATTCAATTGAAATGCGAACATCCGGGCATAAATAATTATCAGTTAGGGTCAGCAACGAGAAAATATTTGGTAGACTACATTGTGAAATTCAAACAAAACAGCTGCTCTCGTGAAAATCAGAATGCTTGTGGTCTTACAAAAATTGTTATGCCCAGGCAATTAACATCATTTTTAGGATGTTTTGGGTATCTTCAAACTGACAATCAGTGCAACGATTATACATGGTTTTATCTTACCTGCTGAAGATAAATTGAAATAAGAATCAATGCCACTGAACGCACGAGACAATTCCTTTTTAAGCTGCCAAATAATGAAATCATCTTATGGAATCAATCTTTGGCTACACTGACCTTGACATCATGGATAGAAAATCACAGACGGTCCCAGACATTATGAATAGAAAATTACTGACAAACCTTAACATAACGGAAAGAACCACATGTCAAGTTTGATTTAAGCTTAAATCATTCTTTTTTTGTGGAGATAAAACAAGCTTATATAGGGTTACATTTTTTTATTTATATCCACAATCTTAAATGATAAATTTTCTTTTGCTCCTGTTGTCATTCTTACAGTAGTCAAAATCACCGACCTTGCCGAGGCACCATAAACTTGAATTTCCAAACCTTCAAATAAAAGGTTTTCAGCTCCCTGATAGTAACCCTCAAATAAACTTACCAAATTTGCTCCAATACAAGACAGTGTACTGAACTTCTGTTTAGTACAAAAATGTAAACAACTGGCATGACCGCATAGACAATTACATCTTTGTTTTCAAACCAAATGAAAAGCGTAGATATAACACCAATATCATAAAAAAACTATTGTCAAAGTCTGAATTCATGCAAAGTTTCAAGATTTGGCTTTGATGCTGTATCAGTTTCATTAGAACTGCAATGTTCTGCTTCAGTGAAAATGTGTGCCAATACAATCAGATGTAAAACCATAACGAATGACGTGGTGCCATTTTGGACATAGAATCAGTAGCACTGCCATAGTTTAAAAGTGGCTTTTACAAGATTTGTAACATTCTGAAAAAGTCTTGTAATCAGTTTAATTCAGCACAAACTACATAGTTTTTTGGTGAAAATCACATCAATGTTGCAATTCCTCAACTAGAAGAGAAATTCATATAAATAATTTGATCGCATTTTCATTAAAGACCAACGAGGTATCAACAAAAAATATTACTACAGCTAAACATTCAGGAACAAATAAGATGTCCATAGTGGCCACAAGCAGCACTTGATCAGCACCTTTTCCATTTAGAGCCAACTAGACATTCCAATGCAAAAAACCAGATGCAGTTTAGAAGTAACCATAACAAGACTGCTCAGACAGCCTTCTGCATTATTTTCAGCAAGTACCAACCAAACCTAATACAAATCTTTGGCGAAAGCCCAGAGTAGATTTTAGCCATTTTTTTTTTTTTTTGACATTACAGCAACTGGATCTGGTAGCATGTTGCATAAATCCCACGTCACCATATTTTGAAAAAAAAAAAATCCACCATAATTAGTCGTCATGTCATTAAAATAAGTTAGGATCAAGCGGACATAATATAGTCGTGAAATGAAAAGTTTTTTTTAAAAGATTTGAGTTGTCCCACCAGCACAATTTCCATTCAAGAATAAAGTCATTTGTGAAAAAAAATTTCAAAATGCTGCAACATTTCAAAATGTAGTTTTAAATGGAATAGGCTCAACCCAACTATCGACAGCCTACAAAAGGTCACTTCACCCATCTTTTGCCCATTTACAAATGATTCTAAAAATGTGCCTTTCCAATGCCATAATTTAACTTTTACACTGCCTTTACTTGGCACATCCATGACCTTAGCAACAAGTAAAACAAATGCAATTTTCACATTATTTTTGCTTTATTCTTGTTTTAATTTTAAAAAACCTTGCAACAGGTTGGTTTATCACAAAAAATGGTGACTGATTGTCCTAAATGTTTACAATTTTAATCAATCAGATTTTGAATGAAATGTCAGTGCTAGGACTTGTTGGCAGTATTCAGCCCCTGATTAATGTTATATTATTGTCCTATTATTCAATCCATCCAGATTAGTATTCAATAAGCATTTAATACTCCTCTCCTTCCTCCTCTCCCTCACCCTCAACAGAATCTACTCCAACCTCCTCATAATCCTTCTCAAGGGCTGCAAGATCCTCACGAGCTTCAGAGAATTCACCCTCCTCCATACCCTCTCCTACATACCAGTGAACAAAGGCTCTCTTGGCGTACATCAGATCAAACTTGTGGTCAAGACGAGCCCATGCCTCAGCAATGGCAGTGGTGTTGCTCAACATGCATACTGCACGTTGGACCTTGGCCAAATCCCCACCTGGAACAACAGTTGGCGGCTGGTAGTTTATGCCAACCTTGAAACCAGTTGGACACCAGTCAACAAACTGGATGGTTCTCTTGGTCTTGATGGTTGCAATGGCAGCATTGACATCCTTGGGAACAACATCACCTCTGTACAACATGCAGCATGCCATGTACTTGCCATGACGTGGATCACACTTAACCATTTGGTTGGCAGGCTCAAAGCAAGCATTTGTGATCTCAGCCACTGACAACTGCTCATGGTAAGCCTTCTCAGCTGAGATGACAGGGGCATATGTAGCCAGTGGGAAATGGATACGTGGGTAAGGTACCAAGTTGGTCTGGAACTCGGTTAGATCCACATTCAGAGCACCATCAAAGCGGAGCGATGCAGTAATAGAGCTAACAATCTGACCAATCAAACGGTTCAGGTTTGTGTATGTTGGTCTCTCAATATCCAAATTCCTTCTGCAGATGTCGTATATAGCCTCATTATCGACCATGAAGGCACAGTCTGAATGCTCCAGAGTAGTATGTGTGGTCAAAATAGAGTTATATGGTTCAACAACTGCGGTGGCAACTTGTGGAGCAGGATAAATGGCAAATTCTAGCTTGGACTTCTTGCCATAATCAACGCTGAGACGTTCCATCAACAGTGAAGTGAAGCCTGAACCAGTGCCACCACCAAAGCTGTGAAAAATTAGGAAACCCTGCAGACCTGTACATTGGTCAGCAAGCTTTCGGATTCTATCCAGGACCAAATCAACAATTTCTTTACCAATAGTGTAGTGACCACGAGCATAATTATTAGCTGCATCTTCCTTGCCAGTTATCAACTGTTCTGGGTGGAATAGTTGTCGGTAGGTACCTGTTCTGACCTCATCTACAAAATACAAAACAAAGTCTTTATAAAATTGCTCCATTTTAAAATCTTTTGATATTGATTCATTTATATATAAACAAGAGTCTCTTTTACGTGACTGAAGAGCTATTGGGCAAAATAAACTCAAACTTTTAACTGAGTGTTGAAACCATCTCATTTTTCAGGAATGTTTTCAAATTAGCTGTTTTGGTGGACATACAGAAAGTCAGATTAGCAACATTGTTCATTAACAGCTTTATCAATGCTATCCATGCAAGTTCTCAGTTAAATGTTCAGGTTCGCATCTTTAAATGAATAAAACCAATTTTTCTGCACACAAAGTACATGTCGACACAGTTTGAATAAAGGGCATAACAGACTCGTTAAATACATGCTGATACAGATCTGACATGGGTCTCCAAGTTCTCTGGAGGAACATGGTAGATGGCATTCACATAGACTAGTCTTTTCAGTTGTATCGCATGAATAGTATTGTGCTTTGTGACAAAATTACATATAATCATCAATGCATGCAGAAAATTCTATGACTATATTTCGAGATGACTAATAGTGGACAAGCTAGACTAATTTTATGGAGAAGTGACTTTTGGTTAGAACGGAGATGAAATGAAAAATGGAATTGAACAAACCAACCCAAAGTCCAAGAATATTTCTCAAACTGCCATTTGAACAGTTCAATAATTGATCTGCTGCATCATCAAATTCTGTTGCAAACACATTAACTGCCAATTGTTTCACCTTTATAGAGAATTGACCCATCACCACTTATCAATCATGGATCAAGTAACCAATTAGCAAAAGGAAATTAGACACCTGCAGGCAGTGTTTACATCTTCAATTTTTCCTGTGGCAATAAAGGATTAAGATTACAAATTTTGCAATGATTTATTGATTTCCTGATAAGGGTGAAAAAAAAATGGCTGTTGGAGCCACATAATTCAGATAGTCAACATCCATATCCTTTAAATGGAGCAGCTTGTTCCTATCCCTCCCGAAATGAAGAAAACTTTGATGGCCATGTGTACAATCAATGTAATATGAAAACGATTGATTACGCCATGTTTGTTTGCAGAAAAGTAGGTAGAGAAGCATGTCTCAATGACTTTAAGAGGAAAAAAATTAAATAAAAAATATATAAAAAGATAAGTTTTCAGAAATCCAATTTTCGGGTTTTAATGGGGTTTTTTTAAAAAAATATTTAATGTTTTTATTATTTATTGTATAGGAAGTACTGAAATCCCCCAAAAAAATTTATTTAAGTCTGAAAATTTACAGTTTAATATTGGTTTGTCCCAAAAACAATGTCTTGTCTCAATCTTTCAGACACTTGAGGGACTTTTTTCATTGGGCTGAATGAGTGTGAATACAAAAATACATACAAAAACTTGTTTCAAATAATTACTGTCCATTATATTAAGCATGCATTTACATGTTTACATTGGCGCCCTGTACCTAGCTGATCAAAATTCCATCTGCTAAACAAAGTGCTTTAAAATTATGTGCTACAGTATACTTATAAATAGTAATCATCTGTTATATTGTAATTATTTTTTAATTTAAGTCCAAAATGTGGGAAGATAAGCCAGCTAGAATAAATTAGGATAAGATGTACTAAATACATGAGCATCTTTTGTAGGGACAGGAACAAGTTGTCAAAAAGCTTTAAATTCAATTTTTATTATCTACTGCAGGGCTGAGCAAAACCCATAGCCAAACTTCACAGATCAGTCATTTCTGAAGTTGGGCAAGTAAAGTTTTCAAAGTCCCTAGTCAGGGACAAGTGCTTTTTAAATCAGGCTAGTCCTTTTTTTTGTCCATTAATCACTTTCCTTTATTTGGCCAAACATGCCCTACAGGAGTACTGAATACTTTTTCTGCCCCCTCTTGTATACATTTACATCCCATTACCTACTGCTTGATTGCACTTTGGGAAAATTGATCAAATTAGCAAAAATACTCCAGGTCAAAAATAAAAAGCCAGTACTATGAATTAAAAGTGTAGTAATTGGTTTTGTTGAAACAAATTTACTCAAATCTGGATCATAAGGAGCAACTCACTATGATTTTAATTAAGAGTCAGTAGAATTAAATTAATGATAGGTATTTTACAGGCATTAGTGTCAGTTTCCTTTAACAACTGATTAAATGACAAGATTCATTCATTTGTAACTGATTATACAGATGATTAACTTCCACAGTGCCATTGAAGCGAAACAATTATACTAATTAATGGTTTCAGTTCCTATTCATAAGAAAATTAATGTTATGATCACTTTAGAAGTAGTTATCAAGCAAGCTGTTATATACCTTCTGGAAAAAATAGTTTACTAAACCTTTTTAGTAAGAGGTAACAATGTTGATTTGGAGAAGGTAAATTTGTTGGAAAATGGAGAATAAAACACAAGTAGACAGTGTGTGGTAGCTATTTCTCCAAAGAAACATAAGCAACAATCTGTGAGGGCAAAAATATAAAATATGACATTACAGGACAAATTTTCAGCCACACTGGGTTGATTGTTATCCCTGGCTTGAATATATCAAATCAGAAGGAAAATTTTTTGCAGTTACTGCAAACAATATCCAGAACTGGCACAGGTAGGAAATTCACCTAGATGAACATTTCTGCAAATAGACCAGAGATTGAGGACTTTAACCCAGACACAGCTATCAACTTCTGGCTTAGTGCTGGTAAAGGTGCGAGACTATACATGGACATATCAAATCCATTAGCTAAAAGATGTATAAATAAACCTAAAGAAGCCAAATGTATAAGAACCAATATCTAGTTTCTATGGATTAAGTACATACATTTCATAAAATCTCTGCAAGTGATTACTGTTTTGGGACCAGTGAAAAGATTGGACTAATGAGTAAGGTTGGACTAGAAGAAAAAAGATGGGACTAGTGAATTTTCTGAAACCACTTGTCCTGGACTAGTTCAAAAAAAATTGCTCAGCCCTGTGCTGATATAAAATACTTGGGTTATTACTTTGGTTACTTAGGTTATTACTACATGAACTATGAATTTAACTATTACCTACTGCACTATAATTTATGCAACTTTGAAATTTTACATTTGCAAGAATTAATACAAATCATGTTAAACATGTCACAAGCTTAAATATATATTTTTGCCAAATACTGCATGTTTGTCAGAGGCTAGCAGGGCGTCATGTCACATGATTTGGTAGGCAGAGAGATCTATCTGGTCAATTGGATGCTAAGATCATTTGTCAGACCTAGACAACATAAAACTAATTGCAGTAGTTGTGAATGAAATAAGTACTATTTGTGGTTCGTGAGCAAAAACAAATGGGACAAGGTATTTGTCTAATATATACATACATCAAGGGTGGGGAGGGTGGTGGGCAGGCAGGGGTTTAAAGAAATAAATTCTTGGAATTCGGATTTAGAACACTTTCATTTTTACTAAATGTGAAGGAAAAACTTTTAAAAAAAATATAAAAATCTACTTGCAACAGACTACGGGGATAAAATAAGCATAATCAAAACTACGGAACAAAAAAAAAAAATCAAATGTTTTTGAAAAATGCCATATGACTTTTAAACCTTGGCAAAATCATGAAAGGTCACACCACCCAAAATTCTACATTTCTGGTATTATAGCTGGTGAAATTTACAAGCTACGTTTTTCCCATTCAGTAATAAAAATTTGATGAATACATCGATAAACAGTTTCATCAGCGCAGCCATCTTGCTTAGCAAAGTTCAGATGTAGGAGTAACCTGCCTATGCTCTGTATAAAATGCCTTTAAACAAAAGTTTATAACTTGTAATCTTGCAGTAGTTCTAAATAAAAAAAAACAAACTTTCATGATATATGAAATTTTTATTGTTTTAAAATACTAGCAAGAAAATATTTAGACAAACTAGTAAAAAAAAAAATATGCTTTCTGAAAAAAAAGTTTTGACTAAGGCTTTGGCATATTGTTTCACTTGCCATTTTATGACGGTGATGTGCCATACTCTTGTGTTTCCATGACAGCCATTTTACCCCCTTCTCTGATTGGCCAATGACCTTTTGTCTCATCACAAATGGTGTTTGTGTATTAATGTAATGCAAATCCATGTCATTGACATTAAATTATGTACAAAGTAGTTTTATGCCAGATTATATGTGACATAAGTGCAGGAAATATGTTAATTCAAAAGGTTGCAATAAGGTGCTTATGTATTTTTAGGCATTGTTTATATTTTACAATATGAATAGGCAGTCATCTGCCCTTGTAACATCAATGTATAAATCACAAAAAGTTGATTGGTTGATAATTTTACAGCACCACCACAATGAGGCTATTTAGGTTATATGTTTAATTATTTAAAAGTGGTTAAAGGTTTCGTACCTACCTACCAGCAATACGAAACCAAATAGTTAAAGATAAAGATAAAACCATAAAAATGGTAATGGTGATAAATTAAGTTTCCCCCATCAACAGGGAGAGCAAATAATGTATAAAAACTACAACAAATGAAAGGTAATCAAGAAGTGTGTGTGTGTGTGTATATGTGTGTGTGTGTATATGTGTGTGTGTATATATATATATATATATATATATATATATATATATATATATATATATATATATATATATATATATATATATATATCAAAGCCGTTTACTGTGTGGACAAAGTTATAACTTATGATAAATATTTACTTCTTTCAGATGTGTTTCCTATTTCACAGATTTTAAAATTAGGTTTGTCGGGTTTTAAAATTATTTTTTATAAACGTGATATATAGATCAAAAATTTCCAGCACTTCAAAGTACTGCGTAAAACCGGTTCAGTTAGAAACATCAATTTCGGCTCAACTTTTTTTTTATATATCATTGAGTAAAAAAAAAAATATATTTTTTATTTCCCTAATCAAATAATGGATTTGACTTCCTACACTTAAAACATCACAGCAAACAATACGCCAGCTTTTACTCCCAATTCAAGAACAATAACTCTTGCCAAACTATGTGTACGCATGCGTAGTGTGAAACTAACTGGTAATTCCCATTTCCATCATCCACTTTGCCATCGGATGACTGTCACGTGACTTCGTCACTTTAAGGCTAATGCGAACACTGCTCGGCCATTTCCGTCAAGCTTCTTTGTGGGCAACGGTAAAAAGCCAACTAAACTCGTGCACAACTAAGAAAATTTCAACATAATTGTTAATCCTAAATTCAAAAACGTCCTGGATAAAATAATCAACTTCTAAAAAAAAAAAAACTATTGATGGCATCCATTACCATATGTCTATGAACATACATTCATTTAATTGTTTATTGCAAAATCATCACTGCCAATCAAATTATTATATCCTTACTGCGCCTCACTATCGCAGGCGGAGCAGAAGGGACAAATGCTGCATAGACGGTCGCCATCTTGGTATGAAGTCATTAGTAGTGCAAATTACTCACCGACAACAGTGGGCTCCAAATCAACGAAAACGGCCCGAGGAACGTGTTTTCCAGCACCAGTCTCGCTGAAAAATGTGTTGAAAGAATCATCACCCCCTCCTATTGTTTTGTCACTGGGCATTTGGCCATCAGGCTGTATTCCATGTTCCAGACAGTACAGTTCCCAGCAGGCGTTGCCAATTTGAACTCCTGCCTGGCCAACGTGGATGGATATGCACTCGCGCTGAAATGATTAATTTTTTTTTTTTTTTTTACTGAAATATTCTACGGTTCTCTGGGTTTTGAAATGGTTTTTGTCAACAACAAAAAAATATTGAGTGGTATAAATTTTCTTTTAATGGTGCAAATCAGCATTAAATACAACTTTTCAACATTAAGTCTATTGATGCACTTGACGAACCTTAAGCTGCTCATTTAAGTCTCGTACCTTGTTTGCGCTGAATGTCCGACTTCAAATTGCCAATATCGTTCGAGTTGAAACTATTTAATCTAAAATATTTTGGAATTGTCTCATATAAATGCAAGATTACGTTATAAACTGACATGGTTGGAATAAATCGGTTTTATGTCCTCTAATCTATTGCCTGAAGCTGGGTCGATGTCCCAGACTAATTATATAAAAATTTCTATTAAAAGAACAAAATAATTAAATTTTAGATTTCTGTTCGCATTGTCATATAATTCGCCTAACTGTATGGAAAAAATAAAAAGCCATGCAAAAAAAAAAAACTACTTACCATGTTGATTATGTTCTAGTATTAAGAAAATTAAAAATGGAGGAATTCGCTGCCTCACTAAGACGTCGATGGGTCCGGTGTGAGCGAGCAGAATGATCTCATCACAATGGTACAAAGTTTAAATACCAACCATCTCTGCCTGTCTTGCTATCGTACCAAGCAACGCGATTGGTTATTTTTAAATTAATGTGTAGCAAAATTTCTAACGCTTACATTGATTGGATCAAATTTGAAAAAGAGTCAGGTCAGTTCGAGAAAGCTCGAATTAGTCAGCAAGATCGATGCGGGCGCTGAACCTCGTCAACTATGGATTATCAATACACGACTGCCAGTTATGTATTAGACGAGTGTTTCACTTGCACTAATTTAATGCGATAACGTTTGTGGAAAGAGTGATAGTCATAGTAGTCGCCTCTGATAAGAAGAGAAGTGACGGTTATTAAATTATTATTATTATTATTATTATTATTATTATTATTATTATTATTATTATTAACAAATATTCCTCATCTGCATTGAAAACCAAAGCCTGGCTTGATGTTGCAGGAGTTCAGCGTCAGAATGTACACACAGAGAATAAGAGTTTATTCTTTGGCGTTGAGACATAAAGAAATATTCAATCACGCTCCTAGTAATTTTTACATTTGTAAAGATTTGGTTTGCATTATTATTATTATTATTATTATTATTATTATTATTATTATTATTATTATTATTATTATTATTTAATACCAAAGACTTTTTTAAAAAATAGTACTAACAGCTGCCTCGCTTGACGCTCAGGATTAAGAGGTTAGTGTCAGAACTGGTCGGCCTAGTGTCAGGATGATGTGATTGGGTGGGACATCATGCTACATTACATGTCTGCGGCATGATGGCTCAGTGCTAGACATCACTACAAACTGCCACACTGCAGACATCGTAGCGATATGACTAAAACATTGTTAAAGCTACGTAAAAAATCATAATCACATCACATTATTATTAAATCGAGCAGCAAAACAGGGATACAGGGGTTATTATTTGAAAGTGATGATACGTTTCTGGAATTCCTACTAAATACCATGAAATATTGGGCAAAAATGTAGTGATGTATTACAAACAGGACACTCAATTTTTAATCACATTGAACTGTTTCCCATCTTTTGTGGAATTAAATTTTCTTGGGCCGATTTGAGGAAATGGGGCAAAGCCGGCGTTCCCAAGCCAAACAAATGAGCGTGAAACAACTGGAACATTTGAGTAGATGCGGTTTTCTATTGCTTTTTTATTAGATGGTTAAAATTTTGTCCCGTGTATGCTTACAATACATGAGCTTTTCCCTACAGGCTTGAACTTGAGTTTTCACCACAATTACATACCTGTTTAGACTTCCTCCCCTCAACATTTCTGGATCCGACCGTTATTTTAGTCGAACGTTGTCTTTATTAGATTGTTTTGTTTTGTTTCGATTATTTTCGTGGGGGGTATTTTTATTTATTTTTAAGGGGGTTGTCATGTTGTTTTACGTATTTTAAAACTGTTTCTTGAAGCAAAAGGGTATTCCTAGTTTCACTGTCTGTCTTTACTTTATAAAGAAAGATTAACTAACCATAACATCAAAATAATAACCATATACGTACGATGCAAATACCATGTTCCCAACAATATTGCTCATATTAAATACCTTGATGCAAAACAAAAATATATTCAAAAGGAGAAAAATAAAACATTTTATAAGGGAGAACAGCGTAACTGTCGCAAATGAAGCAGAAAGACAGTTCGACAAGTATATATATATATATATATATATATATATATATATATATATATATATATATATATATATATATATATATATATATATATATATCGATGATAGCATGTCCCACTTTAAGCATTCTGTGTATTGATAGTGAGGAGGGGGAATTGGTGGAAACTTAGAAAAAGTACTTATAAAGCAGAATACTTAAAATAGGTTGGTCATATTTTCTCCATGTACATCGCTTTAATGTCTTGACATGGAATTTAAACAGCAAAGGGCGGCATTTGAGCAATAATGAACAAAATAAAACCGAAAATATAACATTAGGACTCAATCTTGTGGGTTTATGGCATCAAGAAGTGATGTTAAAATTCTGCTAATATGCTTCAAATGGTAAGTTACTCGTGGATGAAAATGTAACGTGTAACACGTTGTGTCGCTTTGGCGGGAAATGTTACACGTGAACTTTGTATAGTCTTGAACAGAAATATAAGATTCACAACAAATTACATATATGTATGATACAGACAGCATGTTTGCAAAACAACACTCACCAAACAAACCGGCCATAATTGGATTCTTTGTTTAGTTGGGGTGACAAATTTACTAGCATTTACCGTAATACCGTCAACTCGTGGTGTTTTTGTATTAGGTTGGTTTAAAAATCAAGTATGATGCTCAGGAGAACGAAGGGTGTGAAATTTGCAAATTTTGGATATCCTAAGTTTTAGGATTCTGAGTTATCATTGCAATCTGATAAAATAAAATCATATCACCGTCCTATGTGAAGATATGATTTTCATCAGATTGTTTATTAATGATACTTTGTTTAATTTGAAACATATTAGGTATCAAGTTTAGCAAATTTTCAATCAGTTTTCGAATACCATTTTGCTACATTGTCCAATAAACACAGAATTTCTGGTGTGTGCCAAATATGCTTCTTAAATTTGTTACAAATATGCCAACCACAGCCTGGGTTTAGTTTCTATGACATTGCTACATTTCATAACAGGAATGCGTCCGATTGGCCAGAATAATTATCGTTTTTATTAATCCAGTAGTTTTCTTAGATAAATATTGTCAAGTTTCTTAATAAATATAGTGGTAGAAAATATGTTCCATTGTAAGAACTTTTTTTTTTCGGACTTTTTGAAATTTGGCAGATTGGTTTTGTTCTAGTTGGAAAAAGGCCAAATTTTAAAGTTCATTGAAGTTCTACATCGCACTAAAGGATCAAATAATATAGAGGATGGATTTTCAGAGGTTTTGGAGTCTATTGGACAGGTAAGTCACTCATCAAGTTGGAGAGAATTTGCTTATGTGGTGATTAGACTGGACATGGATGTATGTCGAAGAGAGAGAGAGAGAGAGAGAGAGAGAGAGAGAGAGAGAGAGAGAGAGAGAGAGAGAGAGAGAGAGAGAGAGAGAGAGAGAGAGTGTGTGTGTGTGTGTACAGGTTGAAAAAAAAAGCTAGAAAATTTCTCATCTCAGTTTCACAATTATTCTGTAGCTTATAATTGTATCTGTTCCATTGTGGTAGTGACCCAATGTGACCTCTCCAACTGCCTGAACAGCTGACAAACTCTGCAGTGACAATTGCCTGGGTCATCTTCGTTAGCCATGGTTCGGATATGATAAATACATTTCACTCAGATACACCGGCAATGGTTTCTCTCTGGCACTTGGTCATACTTTCGATGCTAAAGTTACAAAGTATCCTTTTAAGGCTAATTGCCTCCACCATTTTTGGCCGCTAAACAATGTACTATAATGTTCTCTCTCTCTCTCTCTCTCTCTCTCTCTCTCTCTCTCTCTCTCTCTCTCTCTCTCTCTCTCTCTCTCTCTCTCTCTCTCTCTCTCTCTCAGCACTCGAAATTTGTGTGGGTCGGTGGATATAGTGGGTTCAATCCCCGTTCGAGTCATACCAAATACTTAAAAAACGGTACTAACAGCGTCCTCGCTTGATTGTGACTAGGTGGGACATTATGCTACATGTCTGCGTCAGGATGCCTCGGTGCTAGATATCACTATAAACTGCCACACTGCAGACCTCGTAGCGATATGACTGAAGAATTGTCAAAGCTACGTTAAAAATCATAATCACATCACATCACATCACACTTGGATAAGTAAGTACGTGGATATACGTCAGTGGAGCTATTTCCACTTTCAAAATAAACAGTGAAGCAACCCAATTCTCCTGTCTGATGTCCTACTGGGAATAGATCAGTACTCTCTCGTTATGTCAGATATCGTCCCATCAAAATTCAGATACCATCTGGTCTAGGTAAACATGGCAGACCATAAACTAACATAGTTTCATAATATTAATGTACTTCCTAACGGCTATTTCAACACTGACTCATACTAACATCACACGAGACAATACTTCCGTTATCATCTCAATTACACAAATGATAGAATGAAATTCATTACATTGCTTAACTACGTTATTTTCTGCGAATACACACATACAAGTCTTTATCATACATGAAATCTCACTTCATGGCTTAACAACAATAGTTTTATTCAATACGTGAAATCATCTAAGGTCGGTGAATTCACACGGATTCTCATAACTCGTATCAACTAAGGTAAAGCATGAAATTTTTTGAATACCCGATTCCTATAACAATCAAGACAACAAATTCAAATAATTCGTCAATATAAAAAAGATCATTATATGGATTCAGATAGATGAACTCAATACAGTTGTACTCTTATAAAAAAAATTTAAATTACTGAGAGCTCATGATAAAAAAAAATTTTATATCATATTTGTTTAAATGAAGGAACACATCATCCCATTTCGATATGACCGTAATTTATGTTCTTTGCAAGCAACGAAAGAACGGATAAAATGTTGTATTCATTATTTTGTATAATTTGGACCCACAATTTCCTCCCATTTTTGTTTCCTTTTGATTTGCTTTTTGTGCTATTTTGGTGGGGTGTATTAAATTATCACAATGTACATGTCAATACATTTATATATTTGTTGGGTGGAATTCTTTGGGTAAAAACATATTTCATGTTCACTTAATATGTAATTATAAGACAAATAAATATGGACTTACTAATCTTCTGTATGACTTTCCATTGACCCAAAAAAATATCTTAAATTTAAGCTTGAAGCTTTTGACGCAAATTAAGTTATCCGCCAGGGTATTGTCGTGTAAGGGAGGCAATCTCATATCAGTCCGAAACAAGTTTGTAATGGTTACTTCCCTATAGAAAAGTTTTATTTCAACTTTATCCCACCTACACAATCCAAAAGAAACAAACAAAAAAAAAAAAAAACCCACCAACCAAAACCCAAATAAAAAACAAAAATATTAATTCTACTGCACGTATTTCTGGAAAATGTGTTGACCAAGCATATGCTTTTTAAAAATAAAACGGAATTTATTTTTTATAGAGGAATTTAATGTCAAAAATGTTCACACACATGCATTATTGGTTTCAAATTTGTTAGGGCCTATCAAAAAGAATCGCAGGTGCTTAAACCACACAAAACCAGGAACGTCAGGAAAACGTACGTGATATTTTCAGTAAAGTAATAGCAATTCATTCACTACTGCACACTGACATAAAAATATGTTGATTCCGACATGTACTCTTAATTTCTAATAAACTTAAATGGTCAATATTTTTTAAAAATAAACTTTGCTAATGTTTATAGCGCACAGAAAATACAATGAAGTTCTGGTAAAGCTATATATATATATATATATATATATATATATATATATATATATATATATATATATGTATATATATATATATATATATATATATATATATATATATATATATATATATATATATTCAGCATCCGTCCTGCACTTACTATAATACCTAACTCAGCAAAACAAAATACTAGTTACTATTAGGAACTACGTTCCTTTTTCCAATAATAATAGTCAAAAAAACATGATGCAGTTAACTGTGTTGTAATACCCTAATGGTATTGTGAATGGAATTTTGCATGCATAAACATTGTCCAAATAATGTGTCAAGATTATTTGATGTTAAACGTTGAGATGTAAGACTATGTTTGACCTACGAGACTTTGGCATATTTGATCATGTCATTTTATTCTGTCACTGAAAACATCTGCCATGTATGAATTACTTCCATTCCTGAACACATGCCATCCACCCACCATTGTTTAGACCGCCGTCTGCATCTCTTATAAACGTGTACTGTGTTTTATTCTAAATTTTGAGAATAAACAATACTCTGGTCTTCCTGATGTCTCGCTCTTGTCACTATTATTAATGAATTCGTCAAGGAATTCGTCTAAGGGGCATCAACATTACGTGGAAATAAGTTCGCATGTTAGCAGTTACTGTGCCATATTCATTTCCATGTTGGACCATCAGTGTGTCGTGTTGCAATTTCAAATGCATAGCTTAGGAAAATAATTATCTTACCATGACTTTGAAATAGCAAAGCCAGAAATATGTTAGTCCATAAATTAGTGACTTCAACCATTCGATGGAGATTCGTTACCAAAATAGCATATATTCAGAAGGGTAGCATGGTCATATTCAGACCAGTAGGGTAGTTCCGACCCTTGACGTACCTCCCGCTGTTGTTTTTTATTTTATTATTATTTATGTTTGTGCACGTGCGTATTCAACTTAGTAAAGAGGTTCAAGAATGGCATCGCGTGAAAAAGAAGCAAAAGCCTTAATAAACGCGAGTTCAGATGCGGTATTTGTACCTTTTTTTCATATTCAGAACCCTTGTCAAGCATCATTCATTCAAGATTTATATAGCTTTCAATACCATGATAATTAAGCTATAGTATCTTTAAAATAATATTTTGTCTTTCTAATAACGTAAAAAAATGCACCAGTTTTATGTTGTTGTTGTGGGGTTTAACGCCATTTTTCAGCACACGATAGGCTATACATGGCGGCCAGTATTAATGGTGGAGGAAGAAACCGGGAAATCACCGGAAAGAACCACCGACCCACGAGAAGCTACTGGCAAGCTCTCTCACATATCCACATTCGCCGAATCTTAGACTCGAACCCACGCAAATAGAGGTAAGATGGCAGCGCTTTAGACAACTCGGCCACTCGGGGCTCCTCCAGTTTTATGATAGATAACAAAAGTATGCAGTGTTTTGTATAGTGGTCATATTTACCCCCAGGTTATTTTTCATAATAGGGTAATTTCCACCCAAAAAAGCTTTAAAAAAATGTAGAATTATAATTAGTTTGTACTGAACTTTGAAGACACCCCACTCAATAAATAGGTAATTAAAAACTTAAATAGAAAAATTAAGGGTATAAATCTAAATAATAAAAAAATGTTAATTCTCTCCGCAATTATCTTTAGAACATCTCACAATTATTTACATAACAATATCGCTTTCTATCTGTTATCTCTCTATATTCTTACATATCGGCTCGTTCAAAGTAACACAGAAAGAGTGAAGACAACAAGCTTTGTAAATTTTAACCAAAAAAATTATTTCCCTAGAAAACATGGAGAAAAGGTAAATGTATGAAACAAGACTTAAGATTTACGAAAGAGAGCCAAATTGCTTGTTCTAAAGATATAAAAACACACAAATCCTGTGAATAGTTATAAATTGAAACAATCTGAAATTCAATTCCGGTCTAAGATGGCGGATGATGACGTCAGATGAAGGTTAAGACAAAAATCCCAGAGTTTGAAATGAAGCACAATTTATACTGTTATCTTCCAATTTAGAAGAATTTCAGAAAAGATATTTGTCTAAACCATTATTGATGTTCTCCAGGGAAAATAATTATTTAGTAAGTAGACGAAGTACAATTATCTCCACTAACAAAACACATGTCGTTCTACGTGACACAAGAACAGAAATGTTCTTCCAGTACAAAAATACCCCATTTTCTGGTAATAAAAGTTGTGACTCACTAAGATGTTGAAATCGGCTGAATATTCTTACAGATAACTAAGCATATAAACCAAGCTAATACGTCGTTTCATGTGCACATGCACGAAAGACACATGTAATTTCGCAACTCATCCGGACATTAGGAAAGCCTGAACAAGTATCAGCCAATCATTTACATAGCTACTTCTGAATGTTTACTTCCATCGAATTTACTAACATACAAAGATCGTGCGTAGACGATTTACATTTACGATTTAAGTAAACACAATCTTTCTAACATAATAATAATAATAATAATAATAATAATAATAATAATAATAATAATAATAATAATAATAATAATAATAATAATAATAGTAGTAGTAGTAGTAGTAGTAGTAGTAGTAGTAGTAGTAGTAGTAGTAGTAGTAGTAAAAATAATTACATTTAATGATATATAAAAATGAAATAAATAGATTTATACATAATTCATTATTTAACACACATAATTCGACTACAGGGTCGCAGCAATATAAAGAAGAAGAAAGAAAATAAGATAAACATTATTGTGTACTTTACAGAGAAACTTGTACAGTACATATATGGTAGTCGCAAGAAGCCACAACACGGTCGGATTTACACAGGGGTATATAGTCATAATAAAATCATTTTTTTTTTCAGCAAGAAGAACAGAAGAACTCAAATTATACGCTTTTTTGAATATTAAGACTTGTTGCAAGAAGCCCGATAGACTGCTTCCGTATCGTAGTTAGGGACACCTTATTATTGCAGGCAGGATTACCCAAGTAATAGAATCAATGTGCCCCGGCCGAATAATCACATTTCTCTAGTCAGACTCTTGTTGAACAATAAGTTAGAACTTATATTAATGTTTATTATTGTAAGTTCTTGGTTGTATAGAACTTGCTATTTTACTTTGAAATTAATGTGCAAAATAGTATTCACTTAATAAGGACTATTTTTAACCGTATTACGACTCATTGCACAAACATGGACGTTGTACTCTCCCTCTTTCTCTCTCTCTCTCTTCGCATCGAAATTCCCTTGTCCGTTTCGTTCCGATCTTCGTAATTATAGGTATGAATATACAAATAATGTTCAAATTAAAAACAGACGCACTGACATTGAGAGGGGCCCTTAATTCTGTCAAAATATTGTTTTTCAGAGGGAATTTTTCATGCAGTTTGAACAGTTGACTTGGTTACCGCCATGGCTAGCCTTAAGAAGAACAAACATTGATTGGCTGGCTAAGGTCATGTGACATAAATAGGAATCTATAAATATGTGCAAGAGATTGTACTCGTACTGCAGTTCAAGTTGCGAGCTTTTGTGGGAGCCTTTTTGGCTCAGTTAGCCCTGGCTGGCTTGGGAGGCGTTCTACCTGGGTGGTCTGAGCGGGGCACTGACTGGCCGTGCGGCGGTACTTGCTGACAATATAGGGTCAAAGGTTTTTGTTTTTAGTTTCGAAAGGCCAAGCACAATGACTAAAAGCCCAGCACGAGGGCTAAGCACTTCCCTGGAGAGCAATGCCACCAAAAAATGACATCCGGCTAGGGCTGTAAGTCATTTAGGTGGGGGGTTAATCCCTAGCACTGGGGCACACGGTCCTTTTAAGTGCTTTAATCAAGTCGTACAAATTACTTAAGTAACATACACGACTATAATTCTTAACGGTAACGGTACTTGTACTGGCAGATAGCTATCGGAGCGGCAAAGTATGAACATCTAAGAAGAAAAGAATTTCGGCCATATGTTAGAAATTCAATCGAAAGCCATAAATTATATTTTATTACATAACATATATTAATTTTGGCACTTTAAATTCCGAAAACTGAATCATATTGTTAATACAAATTTTAAACAGATTTGTTACATGATTGATATAGAATTTAGATCATTTATAATTATATATAATTCTTTATAATGCTTTGTATCGCCTCACTGCTTAAGTACACTTGTAGTAAAATTATTTCTTTTCATTGAATTCACGCTATCATCTCGTAAAGTGTAACTGTCGATATAAATATAACAGTTTATATACACAGGAATATAACAATATAATTAATTTCACCATAATATGGTGTATTATAATTTTGTCTTTTGGCATGTCAACCAACAAACCTGCCCTATATTATCTGAAATTGATAGTGTTGTGACAGATTGTGACAGACTGTTTATGCAAAGTCACTATGCGATATTGAAAAGCATGTTCTTTTTCCCCATTTTTTTATTTATAAAAATTATATATTAGTTCTAAACTTCTGTCCTCTCTCTGTATATATATATATATATATATATATATATATATATATATATATATATATATATATATATATATATATATATATATATATATATATATATATATATATATATAGTTGTTTGACTTTTTAGTTATAGTAACGAAAGCGACGCAGAAGTTGATGTGAGAGAACCAGGACAAATTCACTGTATTGCCATCATCATCATTAGCAATTACAGTCATATAAGCATGAGCGTTTGCTTGACGACTCTTGGAGTCTCATATTTTCATATGAAACCAGAGATCCCACCCGAAGGGTGGGTCTCCATTACCCTCCTCCGTGGTTAGCCATCGGCCCGGACCCACGTGGAGGTTCTTGGCCCAGGGCTGGGCCTTATCGCTTCGGACCAGACCTTAAGACCTTGACTTTCATTACACCTCATATAGACAGAACACCACCCAAATCACCAGCAGAACAAGAGCGCCAAAAAAACCGCCACCAAACACACGCCCACGTAATTTTATTTGTAATTTGTCGGCATATTTCATGTAGTAGAAGTGCAGGATACAGGTTCGTTGTAATTAATCCACTTCTGTTATAATCTTCTTTATAATTCTCAGTTGATTGCAATTGATTCACTGCAGTTGCTATCTTCGTTATAGCCTGCAAACTCCATTGTCTTCGAAGTGTAGAGTCCAGGTCCATTGCAATTGATCCACTTCTATATTGTTGCTTACTTGCACCCTTTATAAGAAGGAGGTGGACGATGATGACATCGATGAAGTTAATAGTACATTGACGCTGCCAGGAAATCCTCTGAAGTGTAGAGGAAATGGTATTTGAAAAACGGGTGTGGATCACGATAACTTGCGAACTTCACTCTTAGAGAAAGTGCGATTTTGCCAAAACTTTAAGACTATATGTCGTTTTATAGAGGAAAGTTTAGTTTCCTATCTAAAGCCCCAAAACAATGCACATGACGAGGGCAACGATGTGAAATCAAATCCGATAAAAAAAAAATGTAACCATACACCAGCTACCACGGTTCTTCTCACGTTACACATAGCCGGACATACATAACACATATTATAGGTGACTGTGGATAAACAATGAAAAGACTTTGCTGACATCTAAAAAATAAAAATCTTTATTTATAAATGCGCCATAATACTCAGTATTCTCTCTCTCTCTCTCTCTCTCTCTCTCTCTCTCTCTCTCTCTCTCTCTCTCTCTCTCTCTCTCTCTCTCTCTCTCACACACACACATTTCTCTCTCTCTCTCTCTCACACACACACACACACACTCTCTCTCTCTCTCTCTCTCTCTCTCTCTCTCTCTCTCTCTCTCTCTCTCTCTCTCTCTCTCACACACACACACACACACACACACACCTTTTAACGAAAACACCAGTTGATTAATTAATAAAACAAGTAAACTGCCCCGTTGTTATGCTTATATTAAATCTCACTTTTTAAATGGCACTTCTGTCGTTATTGCCACAAATCACCTTATCATATATCAATTGTCCTGTGCATCTAGTTAGTTATGCATTGTCGAATGGCCACACACATCTACAATTATATGATAATGATCGCTTTATTCTAATTATAAATCATCCCCCAAAGGAGCCTCTTTGTTTCCATTCATTCGTAGCGCCACCTGTTGATCGAAAACGAGGAGTAGTCATGTAAAGTTCTTTAGATTACATACCATGGCTGGGAGTATACATGAAGGCCCTGAATTTGGAATCGGGGATTTCGTCCTTCTTAGAGAGGTTACGCATGAAGCATTTTTGGAAAATTTACGATTACGGTAAGGGGATATGTTGTCAACTTGTATTTTGTGAGATTTTTACATGGATAGCCAAATCCGTTGTTATATGTGCTACGCCAATAGGATCAGTGATTTGAATACCTTTGGTGCTTATCGTTTGCTTTTAAAATGTTGACTGACAAATCAGTTCCAAATTATGCACCTTTTACAATATTAATCATTTATTGTAGAGTGTTTGCGTTTATGAAATTTTGGATAAATTACAGATTGTTATATTGATGGAGTCAGTTAAAACACATTCAGTTTATCACTTTTAGGAATGGTATGATCACCTGTGATTTAAAAGAAAAACGGGTTTTGGGTGGAACCCAGTATTAAATGCTATTCTCCGATTTGTTAATTCCAAATCACGGGTCTCTTGAAACTGTCGTAAACAGGCAATATGTGCTTTTATCATGAAAGTTCTTTATTTAGTCTTTTTATCCTTTTTATTAAATATGTATTTCTTATCCTCGTTATTTTTTTTAGATAAGTGTATCTATATTTCTATTAAAGTACATTAACTTAATTTATCAGGTTTTTTTATAATTTACTTTTTCAGTCTGGATGTTAGGATGACTATTTTCAAATGATACTGAAGAAAAAATTTAAAGTTAAAGCTTTTACAAAATAGTACTATTAATTGCACACACTTTATTTCTTTTGAAAGTGATTAAGATTTTTTTTAGACAAGTTGGATATATGACATCAGTTTTGGTATTTCAGTCAGAAAAATGTGCAAACACTTTACAGTTATATTCCGTAACATTTGTACCTGACTCTAGTTATGCAGCATATCTGTGCATTCAACACAAACAAGCTGATTGAAAATGCTAACAGTTTTAGTGCATTCACAGTATGCAAAACAATTTAATTTGAAGCATTATGTTTCCAGCATTATATTACTACTTATGGTACATTTTGTAAAAAAGCATGTTATCAATTTAAACTATGCACTTTGGACAATGATGGATGATCAGTGCACATACAAAATGATAGTACTTTGTCACCATATAGACACAAATAAGTAAATGCCCCTGTACAAATCATGATCACCGAAAGGCATGATTAGTGTCTTTATAACTGAGACTCAATCTTTTTCATAAGTTTCTTTTGCATTATTCTCCAAATATCTCCAGCTTCATATACACAGTTCTAAACTGGGAAGTAAAATATACAGTTTATTAAATTCTTATATTGCACTGTGTTTATTTAGTCTGCTTAAATTTTTATGAACCTGAATTTACAACATTTTATTTTCTTGATCTGATAATGGGATCAAAGCCAGCATAGTAGTATTTTGTATTTTATTATTCTTCAACTAGTTAATTTTTGAATGTTGGAATAAATCCTTTGATTTAAATGTTAAAGGGTTTAATATATAGTACTTTAATTGTGCAGAAATGGCTCTTGGTCTCATAGAAAAATAATGCTGCACCTGGTTGGCACATAAAGCTGCAGGTGACACATTCTCTGTTCATGAATATGCTTAAGTTTCTTTCTAAACAGTGATGTTACTGACAGTTAAAGCATCAGCCTCACACAGACACTATGTTATGCCATTCAGTTAAGGCAATAAGACAAGCAAGTTGCCTTGTTATGACAGACTTATTGAAGGATACTGCATCACTCTTTTTACTTTTACAATGTAATGGAAACTGATACATGCAAGAATATTAATTTAATAGAAAGAGAAGATTGGAATGTTTTGTTGATTTTTCTTGGTGCAAAGTAAGCAAGATCATCTTTTAGTTTACCTGAAATTATCATGCTACAGCAACACAGCAGATTACGAACTGATCCCAGACATTCATGATGAACCATTTAGCATCGCATCTGCTAAGATATTGTGACAAATTATTTACAGACAGATGCTTAACGAAAAACAGCATTGCTACACAATTATTAGCCATTTGCAAGGACTATACAAGTATTAAAACAACTTATTGTGATTACTTTTTGTGATATTTATACCAGTCAGAATTGACAAATATAAATCTATCAGTGACAAATTATTTATTTTTGAACAGTCAGCATAAGTCATAATTAATGACAAATTATTTCATTTATAATTGTAATTGATTATCATTGAATAATAATAATAATAATTTACTGCTTATCAAAAGTAAATTTATAATTTTGGACTATAACATAATTTTTATTCACTCTTACTTGGTGTATGGAGTAACACTGTATTCTGCTATTAGAAGAATGGTGAATTTTTAATGCATAATTTCTGGGCAAATTGTTTTTATTTACTATATATACAGGTACTTGCTTTTGTGCAAAGACCATCTACTAACTGCTCAGACCCACATCTTCTGTTGCATAATGTGCCAGCATAATCTTGGTATATCCAGTTATTTACCAGTAATCATTAGAACAAACAATGTAGACCCTGATCATTAGTCTATATTGTTTGCAGTGGAGTCGATGTAATAGCAATTCCATATGGTTATCTATATATGAACACTGGCTGAGTTGTGAAGAAAAAGTAGAGGTCCCTATCATATTCTTGCTGGCCCCTATTGAAACTCTTGATGGGCCCGAGGCACATGCAGGCTGAATTCTAGGCTGAGTCTTTGCACCTAGCCTCATTATTAATCAACTTTGATTTTATGACAAGAGATTTTTCATTCATATCTCACATCATCAAATGCACCCAGAATTCTTGTTCACAAAGCCACTTTTTACCCTTTCAAGAACTTGATTAACATCTTGTTGATTACAACTTAAGTCTAGTATCATTTGTTTTGCAATGTTTACAAAAGAATCATTAAACTATTAAAAATGCATATAGTTCTAAACCAGGAGGCCAGCTGCCCTATTCTTTTTATTGTGTGTGTGTGTATGTATATATATATATATATATATATATATATATATATATATATATATATATATATACACATACACTCTGTTGCACATCAAAAATTTCCCATGACTTGTTTTCAGTAATTTCTTTGAGACAGTACATGATTTATTGTTACTAGAACAGTCCTTGCTTTTGAAGCTTGGTACTTTATTCACAATACATGTAGCCCTGGAAGTCAATGCACATATTATCAGGATTTAAATGGGTAATAATGAAGTTGTGTATTGGGATAATAAACAGCCAGGTACACCTGTAGAACCAATTTGCCTTTGGCATGACAGGCATTCATTAGTAAAGTATATAGAGAATCTTGGAAATATAGGTTGTATATAGAGGAATGTCTGTGTGAAACATGGGTGATTCTATATGCACACAAAAGCCTTGTGTGTCCATCATGGCAATAAATGTTTTTGTTGGCTTTAAGGGCACATCTAAAATATTTTTGGCTATATAATACATAGGAATTTCCTTGCCTAAAGATACTACCAAGCAGCTGACCCAGGGCATGAAGCTGTTATGCTTGGATTATGAGCTACATGTTCCACTAATTATGCTACTGCAGGTCTTCTTTAAGTCAAACAACAGGTACAGTTAAAAATAATTTGTCCAGTTATTTGCATGCCATGTTCCCAACTTTTCAAAGGAAGAAATAATCAATTCTGATCAATTAATCAGTCATTTTAAAGAATAACAAAGAGTTGTTTCCCCCTAAAGTCATTTTGTAAATGGATTAAAGGTAATAACTTTTTTATTAACATGGTGTCAGTGTAATACAGCAATTTTTTTTGGGGGTGGTGGTGTCTTTTAAGTTAAAGATATTTTGCCATCCATCATTCAGCCACTCAGTCTCCTAAGCTTTGCTGTCAGAAACTGGAACTTTTTACATAAAAAATGTTTTTCTGTTGTCAGCTTGTTTGCTGTTGCTACTCCTCCTAAACTACCTGGAAGATGGCCAAAAAACTTGCTACACACATATTCATTCCATAGTTCAGTGGTCTGTTGGGTCCAAAATGAAAATGGTGCTGCTTAAATATCCATAATGGCCACTTCACTGGCCATCTTGAAAACCTTGTTTTTGTTTCTCCTGAATAGAGTGTCATATGGTTTCATTAAAAGATTTTTCTTTTCATGTTTTGTTGATCCTAAATGAAAATGATAGCCACTGCTGCTATCTTAAAATCATTTGAATGCTACTCCTCATGCATGGAGAGTCATATCAACATGGGGTTTTCACTTGAAGAGTTCTTAAATGTCAAATTGGTATCAAATAAAAATGTTGTCCCACTGATGTATTTGGTTGTCTCTATTTTCTTGATTAATTAAATTGTCAGCCATCTGTGATAAATGTATGAGAACAGAGTAAACTATGCCTTTGGTTAAATGATCTTTTCCATTTTGACACACCCTAATTTCCTGTGGTGTGAGATCACTTACACTATTAAATTAGCTTGCTGTTTTACTGGAAAGTCTGGAACTGATAAATGTATGTACATCCTGTTTTGGTCCTGTATGTATATTCCCTTAGTGTGGATACCATTAAAATATTAGTGAAACTAAGCTTTGATGTTTACCTAGCAAGGTGATATCAGACATGTATTATGAAAATAAATGTTTACTTTTGAGGTAGCACATATAAGCTCACATATGTGGCATCCAGCTACTGCACAGACTCTACAGACTCAGATTTCTGGTGCAGTATGCAGGCAGATTGGGTCTATGCAATATGTTATTGATAGAACAGACATTAGACCCTGAACTGTTGATGTACTGCAATGATATTATATGGTTTGTGTTGTTTACAATTTTGACCTGACTTGGTGTGAGTATTTGGGAAAGGTAGTAACCCAGTTAGGATGATTGACAGTTTGGATTGTTATTTAGTGCTGAGGCATTTGTTGTAAAGTGTGTGCTTGCCAAGTGGACTGATCCATTGGTATTGTTTAATGGTTTAATCCGTACCCATTGGGTCATGAGTCAGGCACTCCAACCACTGACCCTTTGCAGATGATGAATAAGAATTTAAATAATGAACTACAGTAATGGAAAGTCAAATTAAAAAAATTATTTAAGTGAATGGACGCAGTCCAGTAAATGATGACAGTCTTGAGTCTAGACTTGAGATTTTGTTTGATCAGTTAAAAACAGTATTGCATGCGACAGGTTGTTTCTGATTGGTTGATAATAAAAACTCAAGGTAAGAGTTTTGTGATCTCAAATTGATGTTTCAAAATTCTTCTTAGTCCATATTGGTGTTTCCCTGACTTTTCCTACACTATTTCAAGTATTTGGACAGTAGAGAAGGTGCAAGTGCATTATCTTTTGAAAAAAAACCCAGAATTTATGGAAATCTTAAACTAGTGGCCTAGAGTAGCAGTTAATACCAGGTCATCATAGATAGTTCTAAATTAAAATTGTGTCAGTCTGACTTCCAGAATGGCCACTATAGTGACCTTTTTAAAAATCTTATTACTGCTATTCCTAGATAGATGGTGTATTGAAATGGGACTTTCACCAAAGGACATGTTAAATTTGGCCTTATTGAAAATGCTGATCTGATATCCAGCATAGCCTCTGGGGTGACCACATTGAAAATCTTGTTATTGTTGCTATTCCTGAGTGGAAGATTATACAGACATGGGATTTCAACTAAAAAATATTTTTCAGGAAGTTTAATTGCTCTTTCATAAAAATGGCCCCAATCTTATGTCCAATATATTAGTCATAGTTTCAGCAGTTAAAAATAAATGTTGTTTCTTGTATTCACAGACTAAAAATTAGCTTGTAAAATATCTGTCTTGTGTTTCATGTTATGGTTTGGCCTTGCCTTGCACCTAATTTGGGCTGATAATAAATAAGGTGGCAGCATAGTTTGTTAATGGGACTAAGGAGTGCTACAGTGCATGGGAGAATCATTTGGTACTGGATAATTCATATCTCATACACTGGCTTATAAAGTTACAAATTATGTTTTAATTGTTATGTCTAAGATAAATATATTGATTTCAAGGAAGTAGGCTTCAACACAAGGCTGCTTAAAAGTGACTTCCCCTATGCTGCAGTTTCAGCCAATTCCAACTTTTCAATAGGGGCATTAGCCTTGAACTCCCAATACAACCTGACATAGGGGGCATTAGCCCCGACCTTCCAATCCAACCTGACATAGATAGCATTAGCCCCAACCTTCCAATCCAACCTGACATAGGGATCATTAGCCTTGACCTCCCAATACAACCTGACATAGGGGGCATTAGCCCTGACATTCCAATCCAACCTTACATAGGAGGCATTAGCCCTGACCTTCCAATCCAACCTGACATAGATAGCATTAGCCCTGACTTCCCAATCCAACCTGACATAGGGGGCATTAGCCCCGACCTCCCAATCCAACCTGATATAGGCTGCATTAGTCCTGACCTCCCAATCCAACCTGACATAGGGGGCATTATCCCAGACCTCCCTATCCAACCTGACTGTTCATATATTTAGATTATTTAAGGTGGGAAGAAAGGTAAACTATGTTCTTGTTATAAAATCCATGTCAGTAAGAAATCAGCTGTTGCCTTTTCTAAATAAAAGGTTGTATACTGATTATAGCCCTGGCAGACTGACTCAGACTGACTCAGACTGACTCAGACTGACTCAGACTGACTTTAAAATGTCTGCATGTAGTGTTTGGCATGGGTAGTTTTTGGAGGGGGTAGTGGGTTTAAACTTCAATCAGGCCATCTTTTTCCAAGTTGAAACTTGAATGTACAGTGTTCTTGCCTTTAATGTATGATGAAACTTGTTTTTAAAGGACACTAAAGTGACATGGATATTTATCCTTTATGGACAGGTGCCTTTTATGGATAGGTTTCCTTTATGGATAGGTGTCCTTTATGAGGTACAAGTTAAAAGTAAACATAAATAAAAAAGGAACTTCTTTATGTTGTCTTTTCAGCAGGACTGATATATTCTTTTAATCTGCCTAGACAATTTTAATGTTATAATCATAGAAAAAGAACTATAATGGGATAGGGGAAGAGTTACAATGGGACAAAAGAAGTGCAATTATGGGTCAGTAGAATAATAATTCCTTAGATTTAGTCAGCCATCTGTCAGTATAAGTTGATGTGTCCCATGTTTCCTTCCCATCCTGACAACAACAATAACAACAATAATAACTTGAAAAGTTCAGCTCTTACATTGCTTTCATGTGATTCATAATACTACAGGTAGCCCGACCCATCCTTACAAAAAGAAAAAAGCCAGAGTAGTTCAACCTTGTCAATACTTCACTGTGATTCATTATGATGTGAATTGAAGGTTTTTCCTAAAATTCTGCTATATTGTAAAGTAAATAAAGAGGAAGTAAGTTTTTGATTTTATACACAGCAAAGATAATGACTCAATTAAATGACCCATTTGAGGATTTTTAAAACAGTTTTTGCAAGCATGTACACTTCCCAACATGATAACCTTTGATCTTTTTATCTGCTGCTTTAATATTCAGGAATGTACCTTCTAATGACCAGGTCAGAGTCACACTATGTTTTATTGATATCAGTATGGCTAGTTATTCAAACTACCTTCCTTCATCACCCCACTCCACTGCCCAACAGGCCTGCCAGATAACAGAATAGATCTTATAGGCTCTACTGCTCAAATCCTACCATGGGATCTGCCCCATAGTTGGCTACCATGTTGTGTCCTTGACCTAGGCATTTACTCCAGTTGCCATAACACTAAACTAACATGCTAGGGATGTTATGCTGCAAAATACCAACCCCAGAAATCAATAAATTGTTTTTAACCAATTGTTCTGTGATTTGTATTCTAAAACATTATTTAGTACTAAGTATAATTTATCTACATGACTGAATTAGTGGTTAAATCAGTGACCATCAGATCAATTATATGTTAATTGTTGTATGTGCACTGTTGAACCCAAATCATAATCAGGAGTAAATGATTGGAGGAGTGGTTGATAAAATAATGCATATAATATAAATGCAGGGGAACCCCACTGTAACATGATTGTTTATAAGACAGTCACATCATGTGTGGTCCAATATTTTTTAAATGTCCCATTTTTGTTGAAACTGCTCAGAAAAACAGCCAAGCAATTAATTGTAATAAGGCTCAGAAACCTGCTGGTACATACCATAATTAATATTCTTGCATGTCAGAGTGATTGATAGCAATGCTCTATATCTTATTCCAGCATGTTATATAACTTTGCATGTAGTACACTTATTACTTTACATTTGAGGAGCAGTTTGTTGATATCCTCCCCCTCCCCAAACAAACTCTCTATGCATTCATCAAATTGTCAGTCATGTTTCATTGTGGTATTCAGCATGTAACACTGGTTGCCAGTTATGGAGGCACTACTACTGTGTTAGACCTGGTTTCCCCATATATGCTGTTTCTGTGTTATTAAACATTTATTGGCTGTTGTTGTAGGGTTTAATGCCATTTTTCAGCACAATATAGGCTATACATGGCAGCCAGTATTAATGGTGGAAGAAGAACCCTGGAAAACCCAGGGAAGAACCACCGACCCATGAGAAGATACTGGTCGGCCTTTCTCACTTACCCACGTTAGCCGAGTCTGGACTCCAACTCATGCAGACAGAGGTGAGATAGCAGTGATCCTCAGAGCCCCCATTTATTAGCTGTAATATATACATCTATATTGCTCTGCAACTGCCGCAATATATTGTGTTTCTAACTTTCTAATTGCCAAATTTAAAAAAAAAACCCCACTACAAACCGTTTGACAGGTATATCAAAACCACATAGGTAAAATCAACAATTGAAGTGTCTTTAATCATAAATATATCAAATGCAGACAAATCAGTTACAAGTAGTCCACTGATAGTCATCTATTAAATAGTTGGTAGATCCAGATTTACAGGTACTTTATGCTATAGCAGATCAGTATTTTTGTTGTTTGTAGTTTGACTCTACTTATAAGCAAGTTTATATAGTACAGAGAACCTTAGGACCCCAAGTGGCCGAGTGGTCTAAATCAAATCGTTCTCTGTTAAGGATCACTGCCATCTCACCTCTGTCTTTGTGGGTTTGAGTCTAAGATTCAGTGAATGTGGATAAAGGTTATTTAGCCTTGCAGGTCAAAATTCCAAGTCAGACTGGGACCAAATCTAAAAAAAAAAAAAAAGATCCAGGAAAATTTTGCTCTGCAAATCTTCTGTTGTTTTGGCAGAGGAGTCATGAAATCCGACTGTTCCTCCCATACTTCAGTGTTTTATTTTTTTCCCCAGAAAAAAATTTGATTCAGTTTAAAAAATCAGGAGATAAGTTTTCTTCATCAACAATAAAACAAAATATCAGGAGAAAGATTCCTTTTGTTGAAAGAATAAACAATTTCAGGCTCCCAGCAAGTAAGACTTGATGTATGCAGAAGTTCTTTAAAAGCCTGCTAAGGTTGTTGAAAAGTTTAATCTTTATTTTCAGTTATCTATTTTGTAATTCTAAAAGAAAAGGATGAAATTGGAAAGCCAAAAGAATATAAAGCTTCTTATCTGTCTTCTTATAGTCTGGAGTTTTCATGCCTGACTTGTGGAATTGATTCATATACAGCATTTTTCAAGTTTCATTGCTGCATGATGATCCTTTTTGAAATAATTGAAATCTCCTAAAAATTTAAAATTCTTCCTTGTTGGGTATCATTGGTCTTGACAGCTGCAAACTGCACAGACCCAGATCTTCTTATTGCAAAGCCTTGGATTGCAATGCCTTGCACAAAGCGAATTTCAGTTCATATAATTTTATAAGCGAACAGTTTTGTAATATGGTATACTTCAGGATTCTGGACACACTAGAACACATGCTGGAATGGTGTAGTTATTCTAGGGATTATCAAATTGATATTTTGGAGCAGGGGTCTCAGACTGTTTAAATTTGCATCAGTTAATAGATGGAAAAATTTCTTGCACTGATTTATAGCAAAATAATTCCATATTACGTCCATAATAATTTTGGAAAGAAACTTTAATAATCTTGAGATGAACTAAAAGAAAACACAAAAAATCAGAAGAAAATTGTAGCATACATTCCAGCTTATATGGGCAATACCTTATAGCAGATGAATATGCTATAGGTGTCTAATCTAAAAGCTATAATTGAAGTAGGATGGGCAAACTTACACTCTAGCTCATACTCTGAAATACATTGTGCTGACATTAAAGGGCATATTCATATAAATAGAAAGTGTTGACACTTTGGCTAGGATCTACTTGCTACAGTATTGATATAATAGGTGGAACACTTGGACCTCATATTAATCAGAGAGGACCAATAAACATAAATTGTACTGACTCAACAAAATAAGAAAGTATATAGTGCACTTGAGAAATAGTGTAAAGTTCAAACAGAGAACTACTACTATTCTGAAAATTAAAGGAATACATGCATTTAACATAATTAAAATAAGTTAGTAAAAAACTAAAGAAAATGTAAATTTTTTAAAATCCAAAATTGGTTAATAGAGTTTAGCTGCTGTACATGTACAAATCATAAAATTTAATCGAAATTCATAAACAATAAAATTCATAAACAATTGTGATAGTGCATTATAGTTGAAAAATAAACTTCTTCTCTGAATTTAATTATTCAACGAATTTCAAAGACAAATATGCTTATACAAATAGCCGATCTATTAAGCGATAGAATTAATTAATCATCAAATCAAGTCAAAGATCAAAATCACAGCTTTCTACAGATTCATAACCTAATGGTTCTAGTTCAGACCAAATTCACTGTGCCTGTTATTTTGACTTCCTTGTTCCTATAAATCTGGGTTGTTTCCACGTTTCCCTTTTCCCAAATTTGAAGGTATCTTGCCTCTTTCAACCCTTCCAACTTTGTGTGTTCATTTTGGTAATATGTGATACATCATGTGGATACTTCCTGTGGAGCTAACTCACCTTTTCCCAAATTTGAAGGTATCTTGCCTCTTTCAACCCTTCCAACTTTGTGTGTTCATTTTGGTAATATGTGATACATCATGTGGATACTTCCTGTGGAGCTAACTCACCTTGTCTCTTACAGCTTTTGCTGCCAAAGTTGTTTGTAAAAATTTTCAGATCCCTTGGATTTTAATTACAAGTGAATTTCTTCTAAATTCTACCTTTGTTTTCAATGGGACATGTAAAAGCCTTAGAATTTTCATGTGGATCCAAACCTCTTATTTAATTGAACCAATCCAAATTAAATATATTACTTGCATGAACTAGGCTCAAAACAATACAGTTCATTTGACAACCTCAGATTACCCAATGCAGATTCCTGGTAACCTTCAGAAGTGAGTTCTCCATACAGATCAGAAGTTGACCCCTATCCTTCTGAGTTAAATAAACAAAGGTTTAATCAAGAACCAATGATTTTGTGACAGTGACATTTGCCAATTAGTATGTTGCAGCATTTAAACAAGTGTCAGTCCCCATAAATATAATTAATCTTTCACCTGTCCAGCTTAATGTGTTCTTCATAGATCAACTCAAATTTTTCTCCTTTACAATATGGACTTGCTAATTCATAATATTCAAAATTCATTTGTTTTGTAAAAATAGTTTTTTGAATTATTTTATCATGAAAAATTGTTAAAGCTATGTTAAAAATCATAATCGCATCACATTTTATCAAAAAATGAAAATATGCTATTGATGTGTGTCAGTTCATAACAAGATTACTTGGATATTTCTAGCATTCCTTGATGATGGAAACTACCCAACTAATGGTACATTGAAAATAAACTGTGGTGGGTATCACTGGAGAAAAATACCACTATAATCTAATATACTGGTACACCTCACACCTAATTTACACAACAGGATGGGGTGAAAAATGATGGTAACAATACTCTTTTTGATCTATACATGTATATGGCTGGGGGTGGGGGCATAAAAATGTAATGATGGGACTTGTAAGGATGAAAGGTGTGGACTATATTGCAGTTTTAGTGTACATATTTAGCAAGGAATATACCTGAGGTGTATTATCAGAAAATTTATTGGCTAATAAACTCCAGGTTAATCAGATAAAATGTTACTGGATCAATTAGTTGCTCTTGAACACAGACCTTCTGTTAGTTCAGTTGTATCCATCCATGTGAATGTACAGACAACGTTATGAATGAGATTGTAGGTAACATATTTGACAGGTGGTTTCTTAATTAATTGTTCATCCAAACTAGATGAATAATAGGTTATGGGGGGTTGGGGAAGCCATATCAGCACAGTAAAGTGATTGACTAATAGTCCAAGAGTCATTGTTCAAAACCTGACCAGTTAAACCAACATTAATTGGTCACTTCAGTTTTGACATTGATAAATGCACTCCAATTAATCATTGGTATAATACACTGTAATGTGTTGAATGTACTGCTAAAAATAACCAAGAACAGCAGGTACAGAAAAAAACAAGTTTTATTAGCATAAGTCCTGTCAATCTACATGAAAGTGGGATACTGATTCATTTCAGTGACATTCAATAGACATAAATAGTATATACTAATTTTAAGGCAAAAGTTTTAAATGTGTTTTGTTCATGTTACACTGACAACAATAAATAGGTATTTATTTGACAACAATTATTTATATACTTTTACTAATTAAAGTAGAAGTGCTTTATATGCACCATTGCAGTAACTTAATTTCTCCACCATTTGTTAGACACTAAGCATTTGGGCAAGGGGGATAACTTTCGATTTTGGGGTCTAAAGGTCAATTCACAAACTAACAAGCAAAACTATTTCCATGTTAGAATTTTTCAGATGTATTGTTCAAGCATTTTAAATGGTTTGCATTTGAGATGAAGACAGCATTGATTTAGGATGAAAATATCAATGGTCATGGTTACACTGACTCAAAGAAGAGAAATGGTTTCTGCATAACCCAAGGTTTCAGTCATTTTTAGATTCAAAGGTCAGTCACAGGAACTGAAGAAATAGAAATCAAATATTAACAGAACTAAAGTACTATACCACAAGGCTAGACCAAACTTAAACACGTACGTGTACTGGTACAGTAGTTTGCATTTCGTGGAGAGAATGCATCCACTGCTTTGGGGGTTAAGAGGTTATCAAATGATCAGATGGATTTGAAAAATGAAAGAAATTCCACAAAATAACCTTGACTCAAATCTTAATTCAGTGTATCTGGAATATTGACATGCAGATGGCTGAGGCAACACTTAAATAGTTCCAGTGATATGGAAACAAGGATTCATCATCTGTATCAAATGCAATACAAACTATGCAAGATTAAATGGATAAATGTAGCTCATACCCAGCTATACCATAAATACTATTATGAAATGTATAGACCAAGATCTGCCATTGTTAACATAAAATTGTAAGTAAATCAGGGTTTATAATCTTTTCTTAAAATCATAGCTACAGCATGTGACTGCAGAGATGAGTCCACACTGCTTTCTGTTATGATTGAGAAAACACATGATAATATGGTATTGTGTTCAGTCATAAGATTATATCATCAAATAGTTATTTTCACAACCCTCATTTTTTATGATTAGGAAACCAGGTTTGGATTATAATGAACAGAACCAAATTCTAGATTTAAAAATCTAGAGTCCTTTTATCAGATTGGCTTAAAGTTACAACAGGCTTACTGTAGGCCAATTATGTTTCTGAAATCTGTACTAAAAGACTTGTTGCAGAAATTGGGGTCATATCTGAACATCACCAGCAAAACTTAGGCCTGGGCTTTTATTTAAGTCCTGAATCCATCAGTCTGCTTGGTTGAAATTTAAGTCTGCCTTAAAAAGTGACTAATAAAATGTCTTAAGTGTTGATTCATTTTCAAGACTTGTACTGATAAAGTTTGAGGCCTGATAGTACAGTTAGTTTATAAAGGGTTGTAAGACAGACATTGTGGGCACATGAGAAGTCTTTTAAAGGAAACACTGGACACATGAGCAGTCCATTTTGAGGAAGTCTATTGTGACTACACTTCACAGTAGTTCAATTGTTTAAATCCCTTTCAGCTGTACAACTTGCATTTTATCAAGACTAAGTCTTGGCTTTATTTCCCTATACATATATTGAATTCAAACACCATTTTCTATGCTTCATCGATCATGAACAGGGTAACCACAAAAAAGGATAGTATGTTACTAATTAAAATTCATATCAAAATCCAATAAGGATGGTATGATGATAGGGATAATTGCTGATGGCCCCTACACTGAATACAGTTTATAGTCCTCCATTTCCTGGTGCAAGTACACTTGATTTGTGTTCATTCTTATTGCAAATATTTAGAATTCAGTGCTTGTTTTTCATTCTTTAGCTGCATATAATGTTTGCTTGAACTCTAATTTGTTAGACATGAATTTCTTTTTAAATAGTAGTGTTCACAGAAGCCATAAAAGTAATGATATATATTAGGGAAAACTGCATCATACTGATATATTCTAGACAAGATTGTGTTATAAATGGTGTCTTGTAGACAAGAGTGTGATACAAATGGTGTTTTGGAGACATTAATATGTTATAAGTATATCTTGTAGACAAGAGTGTGATATAAAGGGTGTCTTATAAACTAGTGTTATCAAAGGTGTCTTGTAGACATGAATGTGCTATAAAGGGTATCTTGTGGACAAGAGTGTTATAAAAGGATATCTTGTAGACAAGAGTGTGTTATAAAGGGTATCTTGTGGACAAGAGTGTTATAAAGGGTATCTTGTGGACAAGAGTGTTATAAAAGGATATCTTGTAGACAAGAGTGTGTTGTAAAGGATATCTTTTAGACAAGAATGTAATCAAGGAGATGTTGTAGACAAGATTTTGTTATAAAGCACATCTTTTGCTCTAATATTTTACAGATTATTGGAGGGCATTTATGTGTAGTGAAATCAAATTACTGTATATTTGACTTGATCTGATGAAATGTTCTAAATAGTTGTTTTCTTACTTTAAAGTGCATTCATTTTTCCTGTCCTGACCTTTACATTTTCATTTGATATGAATTGCTGTACTTATATATATTATCAATTCATTTATCTGACATGAATTATTATCCATGGCCTAATTGTTTTAACAGTCTGATGCAAGTTAAGTTGATTGATATGCCTGTAGGTCATGCCCATCAAATTCAGTGGTCAAGAATTCTTGTTATCAGATTTAGGGGATCAGCAATGGGTACACAAAATGGAATTGTCTAATAAATGAAATCTCTATCTTTTGGCTAAAATTGTTATGAATTAGTAGCTTTTACCTAACAGATTTTAGATTAGATGGACTATCCTCAGTCTAAAACTAAACACTACAGAATTAGAAATGGCCTGCAAATTTATTTTCCCAAATGGCTGGCCTGCATTACTACAGATCCATATTAAATAAAAAAAATTTTGTCAGTGAAATTCTCTTGCTTAATTTGTGTTGACATAATCTAGTTTTGGCATATCAAGATTGTACATTGTATAGGTATGCTATGAAATGATTGAACCTTACCTACTCTCCATGATAATTTGCTGCTGCACACTCCTATTCTTGCTTTCTTTCACATCTCAATGGACAGCTTGTCTGGTGAATTTTCATCCCACAATCACATGTTGCAGTAAAGTGAGAATAATTTTACACTGAAGACACAAATAAAAACAAAACTAATGATTTTTGTAGAAAGCATGCATGTGAGATTTTTACTGTGGTAATCACATTAATACAACTGGTGGCTTTTATACTGAACCAACACTGCCTGTTTTACATTCATTTTTGACAGCCAAAACCTATTTAGACTTTTCATTTGACAAGGCTACAATAATTCCTATGTACCTTATGCATGAATAAAGTTCACTAGTACTATAACCAATCAGCATACTTTTCATTACCCCTCAACCATTTCAATTTTTAAATATTTACCTCTGTTGCAGACAAACATACAATATATTGCCCTCTCTCTTCCCCTCTCTCCCCCACCCCTTTCAGAAATTGGTCCATTGTGAGTAACATGGTTTTGCTTATTGTGTATACAAGTTAGACAGGGCCCATTCAAATGAGAGATTACAAAGTCAAATTTCTCAGGATGAATTACTTGTACAAATAACTTGAAATGAACTCAACGTTTTCTCCAGAACTTATTCTTTTTCAGTTAGACACTGAATTTTTAGCCCTGAAACCATACTTTTGTATTATTGATTGTTGTTACAAAAGAAATCATTTTTTTTATGTCATTCATCAAAATATAATGTACATATAGAAATTGTTTATCACCGCCCCCTTTTGTCAAAACCCTTTTGAAAAGTAAATGTTATTAGCATGCATCCCAGAATGCCATGTGGGCAAGAACCGGTTGCTGTGATCACCCTGCAATTTTTCTTTTTATTTCTGCCCTTATTATTGTGAAAGCAAAACACATGAGGTACTTCTCTTTAGCACTGTTTGCATCAATTGTAGTTAAAGTTTAGTCCTATTTCTTAAGCCCCTTGAAGATTTAGTTTAATTTTGTGGGTTTAATGCCATTTTCAACATGTACTTGGCAGTCAGTATATTTGGTGGAGAAGAAACCCCCCAAAAACATGGGAAGAACCAACAACCTTTGGGAAGCTACTGGCAATCTTTCTCACATACATATACCCATTTTTGCTGAGCTGGGATAAAGGCAAAAGCCATAGAGTAATCTCCTACCAAATGCCCCCTGCCCCCGCCCACCAAAGAATTTTTCTTGTAGATGGCATGAATCATTATGAAGCTAAAACAATTAATTCTGTGAAGCACTCACTTGCTCTTTTGACCTCACAATAAAAATTTCAGGGTTTATGGGGACTTCTTTGACTACAGGCTTAGCATAGAGGCCCCTGTCACATTAGCAAAATAGTTTTTGATCACAAAACTGGAGCTGAAACTTGAAAGGAAGATGATAGTTAACTTCTGTAAATTTGAATTGAATAGAGAATACTATAACTTTAAGAATTTCTCAGTATGCTAATTTGCTGTTGTTGCTATAGTTAAAGTATCACAACCAAATTTGTGATTTTAAGCTTGAATTTCTTGATCAAAGTTTTGAGTTAAGTGTCTAGTCTTTAAACTTTCTTTTGCTGTTCATATCAACACTACATTATTGTGTCAGATTTTCAATTTATATGTAAAGTGTAACAAATATGAGTTTGGAATGGGTTGTTTAAATGTTTGACATAGATTGAAGAGTGTATGATTCTCAATTATGAATGTGGAATAATGTGTTAATTGTGCTACATTGGTGTTTTTCACAGTCATGTATCAAATTGCTTATTTGGTGGTCAGAATGATCATTCTTAATACTAGATTGACCTGTAGTATAGGCAACAAATCTTAGAAATATTTCTGTAATTTTCAAAAGTGTAATATGGATCTAGCAGACTGTCCAGTGTTATCATTGTGTATAATGAAATGAAAATAACTTGTACACTCATGTATATATGTTAAGTCCAGCAGTACAGTTTGATCTGTTATCACATTATATGCTGGCAGATCAGGGTCACTGTTGATTGCATATTATATGATGACAGATATGGTTATGTGCTGTTGGAATAGAATTATAAGTGAGTATATACAGGAAGTAGTATACACACCAGAATCTTGTTGGCTCAGATAATGTTGGCATGATCACTCAGGTATATCTTTTTTAAGACATGAGAAAATATTTATATTAAAAATTGTGGTTCTCTTTTGAAATGATTTGTTACTTCTCATTAGTGTGCAGGACACTGCTGCCCATCTTTGTCAGGCCTTGGACTGGGAATATGGACCCTTTAACTCCAAACATTTTGGGTCTTAATAAGAAAATTGGAGATAGGGTTACAGGTGAGAAAAATTGATTTCAGTTATCATTCAGATCATAGTTTCAAAACCCAGAGAACTTTAATATAATGAGCAAAGTGCAAATATACAAATACTGTTAATAAAATTGACCATCTTTCTTGCCATCCTCATTTTTATTCCCCTAAATATAACCATTTAAAGAGAATGTACATGCATGGAATTTACAGTTATGAAAAGTTGATGTCCAGGGCTAGTCAACAAAGGTTGACTGCATACATAACCCATGAAATTTTAGGTTTCATTGACTAGCATTTTCAGATCTGGAAGTGCTGGAAGTGCTTACAGAAAGCACCAATTATTACATCATCACTGGCCTTTGATCAATCCATAGCTCTTGGTTTGTTTGAGTTGCTGACTCATTATTTGTATTGAGATCCAGGATAGTGTACAAAATCCTTCTTGTTTGCCATGTGTGTTTGGGAATTAAATTAATCTCTACCTTGGTTATCCTTCATTTTTGTCCAGTCCTGAAAATATCCTTTGTTATCCTGTTTTTTGCCCAATTATCTTGACCTCTGTTACATTGATAACCTGGTTATGTCGGGCATAAGTTTAGGTTTCAAAATAACATGTGGACCTGCTTAATTCAATGAAATGCAAATTTTTGGAGCCAGTCTCTCAGAAATTAAGCAAGAAATTTTCTGCAAAAGCAATAAATTGTCAAGCACAATTTTGGTCAGTTATGGCATTTGTCACATTTTTTAATTTTTATTTCTATTTTTGTTTCCTAAGAGTAGTTTAATCAGTTAGCTTATTAAGAATATATCAAAGAATATATCATGCTCACTACATAAAATATTCAAGGATTTACAAAGACAAGAGTGTGCACAAATAACAATATAACTTTATTTTACGGAAATGCAGAATCTTAGACATCTGCTACATGTGTATTTTATCATTTCCCTTATGTTTCTTAAGGTACATTTAAAATCTGAATTATGTTTGAAAATACATGTATAAAAGAAATAACAATCAAGGAGATACAAGTAATGAATATTGTTCAAATTAATACTCAGGGTGTAGACAGAAAATCGATGATCAGCTAACTATTCAAAAGTCATGAAATTGTTCCATAGGCACATAATATCATTACGCTTTATTTTATAGCATTTTATGACAAATTAGCCAAACATGTAAACAATATTTTCAAAATATCTGGGACTTGGGACTTATAAACTGAAAAAAAAGTAGTGGAAATACAAAAATATACAGTAAAATTTCCTACATGTACATGTACAGTAAACAAAAACTGTATATGAATAAAAAATGAATACTTTTTCCATTTAGAATCTATACATGTATCATACACAAAAGTACATAAACATACCAATATGTACATTGCATTATTTTTTTTAGTAAATATGAAGTAATATCAGTCTGCATTTGTTTAATCCATTGTTGATTTGTAGTGAATGATTTAAAAGCACTTATGTTTGGCACTTGTGACACTTGCCGGAAACAATTTTATTTTTTTAATGCATACAGCCATTTCATGAAACAACATATACATGTATTTATCAACATACATAAGCAAAATACATGTATCACCCTATATATACCCTCGTATATATGAACAGCAATGGATAATCTCAGGTACTTGGCTTCTATACAATATCAGTTGAGGCTCCATAATTTGGAGATTAAGATCTAAGATTAATATCTCTTCTTGCTACTGTTGCAGCCATCTTTAAAATCTGGTGTTGTTAGTCCTTGTATCAAGACAGCATTTATAATGTCTTGCTGGTCTTAAAAAATTAAAATGAAACTGATCTGACATTTAACATAACCACCATGGTGACCATCTTAAAAAACTGTTATTTTTAATTTTTTTAAATGGAAAGTTACTTTGACATTAGGTTTTCATTAGAACAGAACTTATGATGTCTTATTTGCCCTAACTGAAAATGATTCAAACTGACTCAATATAGCCACCAAAATATTTTAATTGGTTTCTAGGTCCCTGATTTTCTAATTCAATTTATGCATGGTCCAGTCATGTGATTCCTGGTTCCCAGTAAAATACATTACATTACATTTTGTGTAATACTTGGATCCTGTTCTTCTTCTCATTTCATTATCTTCATCTATATGGTTCAATATACCTATTGTATGATTTATTGTACACGGTCTGCTGCTGAACGGCTTGCTAATGAAAATTGCTGGGACCAGGGTACCTGATCTCAAACTCAAGGAATTTTCAGCCCATTACAATATTTTTATTAACTTGGTAGTCTAAAGAATTTAGTATTGTAAATATTGAGGAAGCATTATCAGATTGTTACTTGGAAATTGCTTATAAACTTAAGTTTGTCCCCACTGTTTTACATTTTAAATATCATGCAGTGAGCAAAACCTACTCTGTGATACTGGATTGCAGAATTAATTTCAACAGTATCGTGCTGAAAAAAATCGAAATGAACAAAAATTTGCACATTGCAAGCCATAATTTAATTTCTTATTAAATCTTCCCTGTATTTAGAAAATCCAGCTGATGGTTACAGGCAACCTCCAGTTTGAAGATATGAAGTGAAATATCGTGAGACATAACTCTGTCAAAAGTGGAATTGATGAGACCAAACCCATAAAAAGCTCATCTAGGTCTGTGACCAGGTTTTATTAGAATATATTCAATGGTTTCTGAGCTAGGTTGGTTATAAAGATCTGCTGTTGTGGAGATTTCAATTTGATGAGAAAAGGGCAATAACTCCATAAAAAAGTTGGACCAGGTAAGACAAAACCTTTAATTAGGCGCATCTATGTTTGATAGGTAATTCACAAAAGGCATCCAATTTTGTTTAAGGATTGCAGAGTAAAGGTGGTTAAAAGAAGTATGAACATACAGAGGGATGAAAAAGGTATTACAGTAGATCTGATAGACTCAGAGTGACCCCAATGGTAGTATGGTAGTCAGTGTATTAATTATTTATATTCACCTTTCTTCTCTTCTCTGCTGTGATATAATACAACATTTTTGTTGTCTTATTTTTTAAATGAACTTAATTCCTGAATCATTATTGGGTTGTTTGGTTGTACCTGACACAGCACTGATTGCAGAATTTAATATTTACACTGCCTATATACCTAGTGTTTGACTCAAAATTTTAGTATTTTGCCAGAAAATAAAATATCACATGCTGCATAATTGCATACCTTCAAAACTACTTGAACTGTAAAAAGAATGCTCAGTAAATTCCAAGCAAAGAGTGGGTGGAGATATTACAAAACTGGGTGAAGCACACCTGTACATGGTCTTCCCAGTCTAATTGAAAGATATACCTCCTGCTTTAATATCATGGAACCTTATAAGGAATGCTGACAGGTGATTTAATATTTTGTTTTATATTGGTCTCTTTTCAAATTTGGATTTGAAATAGCTACAAAGCTTGATGAGTCAATGCAAACAGTAAGGGAGAAAAAACAGCTGTTGATATTAAGTATTATCGTTTGCCCCCCCCCCCTCTCTGAGTTTAAAGAACCTCAGACTCTCCTTTATGAGAATATAAACTAAAGTTATCTACCCACTTACGAGTCCAATTGCAAACTGCACATACCCAGATCTACCATCACATATTGTGCCAGTAGATCTAGGTCTGTGCAGTTTGTTAGGAGTAATTAGTAGAACAAACAGGATAGATGTTAGGAGTAATTAGTAGAACAAACAGGATAGACCCTGATCTGCTGGCACATTATGCTTGGACACACCTGTAGCTTTGATTTGTTTCCAGTTTGTCTTGATATATAAGTAAGTACATGCAGTATATTTTGTTGTACAAAAGCATTTTCTAAAGCATATTTGCTTACCAGATAATCATGCTGAAAAACCTAGTTGCTCAGAAAATGCATTTGCTTATCCAACTAAGAGTGGTGAATTGAATTACATTTTCAGTTATTCTTAATTTAGTATTGGCATTCTTGCAAATATGTGAAAGATGTATTTGTTGTTCATTAGTCATTTCATGTAGAGTATCCATTTTATTGATTTTGTAAGTGGCTCAGGGACTTGGATCATCAAAATTTAATGTGTACAAAAGGCTATAAAGAATAGTTAAACTGTTTGCTATAACTTACCGTATTTCATGTATATTTTTCATACCCTTTACATTTTTTTACACAATCCAGCCATAAAATAATAACTATTCAAATGTGTCATATTTTTTCATTCATGGCACTTTGTATTTGTCAGAAAATTCATTAAATTATTGTACATAAAAGTTATACTTAGAAGATTTACAAAAAAATCAAAAGTACCATAGTGCCTTCCTTTTTTTACAAACATTAATAAGAATATTTTTATGATCATGAACAATTAAGATTGTGGTTGTTGTTTTGATTTTTTAATTATTTTTTTAACCTTGTATTTTGATATGTTAAAATTGGGAAGGTTCCCATTTCAAATGGCTTCAAAAATATGCTCAGGTACAATTTAAATATGTCCAATTACAAAATTATTGTTTTGATAAGTCTATGATATAGTATATTGATTCACCATCTTAAAAATTTATCTGTGAACAAATCATCACATAAAGACTGCATGGCTGCAAACATAGTATGGGCCCAGAGTGTGGGTGTGGTCTAAAGTGCAGTCACTGCCATGTCACCTCTGTCTGTGCGGTTCAAGTCTAGGATTTGGAAACTGTGGATATGTGAGAAAGCTTGCCATTAGCTTCTCGTGGGTCGGTGGTTCTTTCAGGTGATTTCCCGGTTTCTTCCTCCACCACTAATATTGGCCACCATGAATAGCCTGAATAGCCTGTCGTGTGCTGAAAAATGGCGTTAAGTCCAAAAACAGTTATATATATATATATATATATATATATATATATATATATATATATATATATATATATATATATATATATATATATATATATATATATATTGTAAATCTATGTGGAATAGCACAAGCCTCAGTGCTATGGCCATTTTGAATTATGCACTTGATATGTCTGTTACCAAATACTGGTAAGTGTTTAAACTGCATGCAGGTGTGTTCTGGAAAGATTTGCATGCAGCAAAATTGCACATTTTAATAAACAGGTGATATCAGACCCACATATAGCATTAACACAGATTTGGGTGTTTGAATTTTCTGACTACTTGTCTGTCTGTTTGTATGCAAATGTAATGTACACCATTCAGATTGAGGCTTTATTCAGGACTGAAACTTGATGCCTTGAAATATGATTGATGGTGGTGGTGGACTGAGATGTGCACACCAGTTATATTTGGATTCATCACATGGAGTGTGTGTAATTAATTTAAATTGTGTAATATTTTCATTAGTTTTGTTTGTTAATCTCATATCACATTTCAAGATTAAGACTTGATAAATCATTAAAAAAACAATTAGGACTCGACAGTTTTGTCAAACAGGATTTCCAGTTGTGTAAATGAAGTTCTAACAGTTTCTAATTTTGTCTTATAAAATGAAATTCTAAGTTCTGAGAATGTTTAGTTCTTCATATCTTAAATTCAAAAGCAATTTGCAGTTATGTGTTATCTTTAAAAAAAAGTATGGAGACAACAGTAGATGCAGTACACAGGGTTCTTAATAGATACATGCCATCAGATTTTGATGTGTAGAATTTAAATTTTACCAATTTCAAACTATGCGCCAATGCTTGACTTTCACTGTACTACTTACTGTTCACCCTTTATCAGCCCCTTTGCAAAATAAATGTGAACTGGGTAAAGCTAACTGGTCACTGTTGTCATGCTGAATCAAAGTTTGATTGTTTGGAGATAATCTTTGATGTTTATGCTAGAGGAAGAGGGAATGACATTTAGACCTATGCTGAAGGAAGAGAGAATCAATTAGGACTTGATTGGAATAAGTTTTAAATCAAATATCAGCATTTGTTTGATTGTCCATGAACATGTGATTCTACTTGCAGTAGGACAAAATACAATTTTGAATGTCATTTGCAGCACTTACTATTTTATAGTTACAATCTATCACTTTTGAAAAATAAAAAATTAAATTTTTGAGGAGAAAAATAATCTGTATTTGTGTATTCTCCCAAAGTGTGAACCAGTTTTCTGGAGACCAGAAATGTACTACTGGTTACTTTGTAATCTGGAGAGTTGATGCCAACTGTGGGATATTTTATGAGTGAACCAGTTTTCTGGAGACCAGAAATGTACTACTGGTTACTTTGTAATCTGGAGAGTTGATGCCAACTGTGGGATATTTTATGAGTGAACCAGTTTTCTGGAGACCAGAAATGTACTACTGGTTACTTTGTAATCTGGAGAGTTGATGCCAACTGTGGGATATTTTATGAGTGAACCAGTTTTCTGGAGACCAGAAATATACTACCGGTTACTTTGTAATCTGGAGAGTTGATGCCAACTGTGGGATATTTTATGAGTGAACCAGTTTTCTGGAGACCAGAAATGTACTACTGGTTACTTTGTAATCTGGAGAGTTGATGCCAACTGTGGGATATTTTATGAGTGAACCAGTTTTCTGGAGACCAGAAATGTACTACTGGTTACTTTGTAATCTGGAGAGTTGATGCCAACTGTGGGATATTTTATGAGTGAACCAGTTTTCTGGAGACCAGAAATGTACTACTGGTTACTTTGTAATCTGGAGAGTTGATGTCAACTGTGGGATATTTTATGAGTGAACCAGTTTTCTGGAGACCAGAAATGTACTACTGGTTACTTTGTAATCTGGAGAGTTGATGCCAACTGTGGGATATTTTATGAGTGAACCAGTTTTCTGGAGACCAGAAATGTACTACTGGTTACTTTGTAACCTGGAGAGTTGATGCCAACTGTGGGATATTTTATGAGTGAACCAGTTTTCTGGAGACCAGAAATGTACTACTGGTTACTTTGTAATCTGGAGAGTTGATGCCAACTGTGGGATATTTTATGAGTGAACCAGTTTTCTGGAGACCAGAAATGTACTACTGGTTACTTTGTAATCTGGAGAGTTGATGCCAACTGTGGGATATTTTATGAGTGAACCAGTTTTCTGGAGACCAGAAATGTACTACTGGTTACTTTGTAATCTGGAGAGTTGATGCCAACTGTGGGATATTTTATGAGGTGTTGTAAGTAATAAAGGAATCAAATCTAGTTAATGAGGGCTTTTAAGTCCTGGAATACAAATCATCTGACCGTTGCATTTTGCATTGTTTAATTTTCTTGCATTACTCAAGGTGTTTAAAGAGGAATATGTCAAAATAGCAAAATATAACCTTTCTCCTAATAATAATAGTATAAAAACCCCACACGCTAAAAACTATGCAATTCAGGAGTACCAGCTCTGAAATCTTAGGATGGGCTTGGCTTGTTAGAATGTTGGAGAGCAGCTGTAACTTTAAAAATTCTTCAGCAACAGAAAAACTGAAGTTTGATATTTCTTGAAAGCTAACCAAGGTTGTTTGGTCATTGCTACATTTTAAGATCGAAGACATTCTTCATTGTTCTCAAAAGTAAAATTATTGATGGATACGTCTGGACCAGAATTTCATCACTGAGGGCATGCATGCCAAGTGTGAAACTTAATAATCACAATTAATGCCATGATCTTTTGAATGAAACTAAAAAGGTTTGTTGGTTTTATTTTTAAAAAAAATTCTTGGCAATGAATTTCAAGATCTACTCCTCTTTCTTCAGTAAATTTTATAATAATAGTAATAATTATATCATCATAATTAAATACTATAGCTCAAGTAGTAATTTACTTTTGTGTCTCAGTCTTGGAAATGACCTGCCTAGTAATAATCATTCCAACCTCAGACTTCAGAGAAACAGAAAGTTAGTAACAATTGTGAGGAGAAGGAGAATAAATCTCCTAAAGTTGTAAGCATCAGTTATAAAATACAGTACAGGAGTTTCCGTTTTTTTAACATGAGACAAGAAATTATGAGCATCAGTTTGGTTCACAAATAAGAAACAAACCCAGCTATGACATCATGACTTAGAAACAAGTGACCTTTGAGATTTCAGTTCTCACTCTTTAGATTTTGGGGTCAGGAGTCAAATGACCATTCCATTTTGAAATCTGTTGAGAACCCTGGTACACTGGCAGTAAAATTGAATATACATATAGACTGCAGTGTTTTTTATTGAAATTATTGTATACAGATCACCTTGACAGACAAGGTGAATAGGTAAATGATGTATGTTTACCTGGCAAAACCTCAGGATATAGCTAAGATTTAAATTTCATTTTTTCACAGGTGTCACTTGCAGCATAGAATCAAATCAAAATTTATTATGTACCTTGGACAACCAGATGTGTTCACATAGTTTAAGACATAGATTCTAGGCAAAGACTAATATAATGTATGTCTGCTTTCAATGAAATTGATTCAGTTAATCATTAATCACTTAATCAGCTGACTGTTCCATGATAAGATTTTTATTAAGTTACACCACCTTTTTCTGTGGCATTGAGACATTGTATGAATTTACTTGGTTACAAGCATTTCAAACTTTTTTGATCATTTTCAAGTGTCCCAAATTTGACTGACATGGTAATCACATGCCAGGGTTGTCATAAAAGATAAAGAACAGAACTGGATGATCTGGATTGATGTTTGTGGCATGACATTCATTTTGCATAGTTAAGAGCCTCAGAGACCAAGATCATGAGCCTCAGAGACCATGATTATGAGCCTCATAGACCATGATGCTAAAAGGTGGCGCTCACCAGTTATTAAGTACTTTTGAGAGAGTGATGTATGTAAGGTGAAGTTGTTTGCATTTTAAACATGCACAGTGGAGAGAATGTTGGCATACCTATATACTACTTTTATGTAATGTGGCTGAAATTTCTTTGGATATTGTACTTTTGGAAATTTTAAATGATCTTAGGACACTGCTAACTACAATGACTGCTCCCTTGTGCTCCAAAAATCAACCTAAATTTGTCTAAAGTACACTATTCTTGGCAGCTATTAAAATATGGAAAATGAATTTTGCCAAACTAGATAATACCAGCTTCTAAAAAAAGTGCAATGACTGAATTACCAAATACATAAAATGTAAAAAAAGTTATTGGCTCTTTGTTTTACAATTTACCTCTGAAGTTCAAGAATAGAAAATGAGCAAGTAGAGCTAACACTTTTTTGAAAGGTGCACATCTGGAGTAAAGCCAAGCTGTGTACTCTCTAACCCATGTTACACCCATCAGGTGGCGCTCACCAGTTATTATGTACTTTTGAGAGAGTGATGTATGTAAGGTGAAGTTGTTTGCATTTTAAACATGCACAGTGCAGAGAATGTTGGCATACCTATATACTACTTTCATGTAATGTGGTTGAAATTTCTTTGGATATTGTACTTTTGGAAATTTTAAATGATCTTAGGACACTGCTAACTAAAATGACTGCTCCCTTGTGCTCCAAAAATCAACCTAAATTTGTCTAAAGTACACTATTCTTGGCAGCTATTAAAATATGGAAAATGAATTTTGCCAAACTAGATAATACCAGCTTCTAAAAGTGCAATGACTGAATTACCAAATACATAAAATGTAAAAAAAGTTATCGGTCCTTTTTTTTACAATTTACCTCTGAAGTTCGAGAATTGAAAATGAGCAAGTAGAGCTAGCACGTTTTTGAAAGGTGCACATCTGGAGTAAGGCCAAGCTGTATATTCTCTAACCCATATTATACCCATCAATCATACATCAAAATAAAGGGAATTAAAGGTTCTTTGAACAACACCTAAGATATACAAAGTCTCTTTTAAATAACCAGTATAACTAGTGAGGCAACCCAGGGAAACTCTTTTTCTTTAAAATTTTAACCCTATGCTAAATATGAAACTGTAGAGCGCCACCTTAAAAACAAATATAAACATTTATGAAATTATTTTTCTTATTTTCATATTATTATGTATGATGTTCTGAGTAAAATGGTACATTAACAATGATTTTATTCATGAAAATAAGCTAATTATGCTTATTTTTGCTCTATCATACATAATTTGATATGAGGCATGTTTGGGTGAGTAGTGACCTTCATTATGGGGAAATTAGAAGTCTTAGAATATATATATATAAAGTCAACTTAAATTGAAAAATGTTGCATTAAGTAAAAGAAATCCATAGTGAAAATGTTTTATTTCATTTATTTGCAATGAAATTAAAAAAATAAATGATAACAAAGCAAATTTGCTTTCTTCCATATCAAAGAATTAGTTAATATTTACCCTTTGACCTTTGACCTTTATGAACCTCACCTGTTATATCCCTTTTATAACTGTAAAATTTATTGTTGACATCTCAGGAATAAATATGGCTAGTTTCATGTTCCTGTCTATCAGCATAACACTGGTTGCTATGTTGACAAAATGCAATGCGCATTTTTAAAATAGTTCACTTTTTATCATAAGGAGGGGGGCTGTACCGATTTAAGACTCTGACTCTAATAAATGCTGTTCTGAGGGGGAAAATACATGACAATTATTACAAAGGACTGTTTTGATGCTTGCGACTTAAATATTTCAGTCGTACAATCAAAATTAAATCATACAATAATAATACCTATATTCTCTTTATGGTGGCGCTCACCAGTTATTATGTACTTTTGAGAGAGTGATGTATGTAAGGTGAAGTTGTTTGCATTTTAAACATGCACAGTGCAGAGAATGTTGGCATACCTATATACTACTTTCATGTAATGTGGTTGAAATTTCTTTGGATATTGTACTTTTGGAAATTTTAAATGATCTTGGGACACTGCTAACTAAAATGACTGCTCCCTTGTGCTCCAAAAATCAACCTAAATTTGTCGAAAGTACACTATTCTTGGCAGCTATTAAAATATGGAAAATGAATTTTGCCAAACTAGATAATACCAGCTTCTAAAAGTGCAATGACTGAATTACCAAATACATAAAATGTAAAAAAAGTTATCGGTCCTTTTTTTTACAATTTACCTCTGAAGTTCGAGAATTGAAAATGAGCAAGTAGAGCTAGCACGTTTTTGAAAGGTGCACATCTGGAGTAAGGCCAAGCTGTATATTCTCTAACCCATATTACACCCATCAATCATACATCAAAATAAAGGGAATTAAAGGTTCTTTGAACAACACCTAAGATATACAAAGTCTCTTTTAAATAACCAGTATAACTAGTGAGGCAACCCAGGGAAACTCTTTTTTTTTAAAATTTTAACCCTATGCTAAATACGAAACTGTAGAGCGCCACCTCAGTCATACATCAAAATAAAGGGAATTAGAGGTTCTTTGAACAATACCTAAGATATACAAAGTCTCTTTTAAATAACCAGTATAACTAGTGAGGAAACACAGGGAAACTGTTTTTCTTTAAAATTTTAACCCTATGCTAAATAGGAAACTGTAGAGCGCCACCTTAAAAACAAATATAAACATTTATGCAATTATTTTTCTTATTTTCATATTATTATGTATGATGTTCTGAGTAAAATGGTACATTAACAATGATTTTATTCATGAAAATAAGCTAATTATGCTTATTTTTGCTCTAGCATACATAATTTACTATGAGGCATGTTTGGTTGAGTAGTGACCTTCATTATGTGGAAATTAGAAGTCTTAGAATATAGGAATAAAGTCAACCTAAATTGAAAAATGTTGCATTAAGTAAAAGAAATACATAGTGAAAATGTTTCATTTCATTTATTTGCAATGAAATTAAAAAATAAATGATAACAAAGCAAATTTGCTTTCTTCCATATCAAAGAATTAGTTAATATTTTACCCTTTGACCTTTGACCTTTATGAACCTCACCTGTTATATCCCTTTTATAACTGTAAAATTTATTCTTGACATCTGTGGAATAAATATGGCTAGTTTCATGTTCCTGTCTATCAGCATAACACTGGTTGCTATGTTGACAAAATGCAATTCTCATTTTTAAAATAGTTCACTTTTTATCATAAGGAGGGGGGGCTGTACCGGTTTAAGACTCTGACTCTAATAAATGCTGTTCTGAGGGGGGAAATACAGGACAATTATTACAAAGAACTGTTTTGATGCTTGCGACTTAAATATTTCAGTCATACAATCAAAATTAAATCATACAATAATGATATCTATATACTCTTTATGGTGGCGCTCACCAGTTATTATGTACTTTTGAGAGAGTGATGTATGTAAGGTGAAGTTGTTTGCATTTTAAACATGCACAGTGGAGAGAATGTTGGCATACTTATATACTACTTTCATGTAATGTGGATGAAATTTCTTTGGATATTGTACTTTTGGAAATTTTAAATGATCTTAGGACACTGCTAACTAAAATGACTGCTCCCTTGTGCTCCAAAAATCAACCTAAATTTGTCTAAAGTACACTATTCTTGGCAGCTATTAAAATATGGAAAATGAATTTTGCCAAACTAGATAATACCAGCTTCTAAAAGTGCAATGACTGAATTACCAAATACATAAAATGTAAAAAAAAGTTATTGGCTCTTTTTTTTACAATTTACCTGTGAGGTTCAAGAATAGAAAATGAGCAAGTAGAGCTAACACTTTTTTGAAAGGTGCACATCTGGAGTAAGGCCAAGCTGTGTACTCTCTAACCCACTTACACCCATCAATCATACATCAAAATAAAGGGAATTAAAGGTTCTTTGAACAATACCTAAGATATACAAAGTCTATTTTAAATAACCAGTATAACTAGTGAGGAAACACAGGGAAACTATTTTTCTTTAAAATTTTAACCCTTTGCTAAATATGAAACTGTAGAGCGCCACCAAAACTACATTTGAAAGTGACTGCAGTTTTAAAACATCTGTCAGTATTTTTTTTGCATGCAGATAAACAAGGTCACCATCAGAAAATCATGTCAAAAGTAACAAAGCCATAGCATGTATGCTTTCTTTTTTGGTATAAAAATAGAAAATAAGAAAAAGACTTGTATATTGAACTGTGGTAACTCAGATATTTGAGTATTGGACTTAAAATCCAAAGGTTGTGTGTTTGATACCTGCCTCTGCATCAAAGTCCTTGGGAAAGGCACATAGCTGCCACTTCATGATAATCATGTTTTAAAAGTGTTGTTAAAGCAAACAAACCAACCACAACCTAAGTTGTTAAATTCTCATTTTGTTTGCTCACTTTCACAAATCAATGATTTTGTTAGTTCCAGTTGCAAAAAATTATGCAACAATCTATCTTTAAACATCCAGAAATGGTTAGGGATTCACAGTTGTTAAAGTTCTTTTGCATGAATATATAAATTATTGATATTTGACAAATTTGACAAGCCTTGGTGGTAAATTGGACCAGCCATGGAAGCAAAGGGAAAAACCAGTGTTAAATGCATTATGTAATATTACAATTATCTGGTCCTGAACTGAGTGACCCTGGAAATATCTGGTTGAGATAAACTGAATCAATACTCAATGTTTCAAGTTTGAAGATTACTGTTTTATTTTATGTAGGCTTTGGTGTACCAGAAGATAACATTCAGAAAATGCCATTTTGTCAATTTAATTTCATTTGAATTAATAGTTTAAACATTTTGTTAGAACCTCCACCTTTATCAGCATAATTAAGCCTGCAAGTTTTTAATGCTTCCATTTTAAGGTATCCAATTTGTATGTAGAGTCTGCATTCCTTCAGAGCAGAAATGTTAAATTACCATTTGTTGTGCATCACAATTTAGAGAGCAAGGAAAGTATTTCTACTATTGGGATTAAGGGTAATCAAAGGACAGACAAAGCAGTCAAAGCTACAGCATAGTTACACATTTCTAAATTAAAGATTCCATACACTGTCTTCAAAATATAAATCTGCATAATTTACTTAACAACATCTGTTGAACGAAAACTCCACAAACAAGCCCTGGAAGATCAAACCATTCATTGGAAAGGGGCATTCCTTATATAGAACAAATTGCATGAGATGGTATGTCATGCACATGAATAGGACACATTCCTGAATTTTGCATATCTTTTGAAGGGTGAACCTCCCATGGAGTGCATACCTTGCCAGTGCCCAGTGAGAACAGAGAATGTTGAGTGTATCAACCCCCATTCAGCAAGACAGAAGTTTAATGATAGAATTCAATTAAGGAACTTTATAATTAAGTAGAGTACAGCCAAAGAAAATCTTGGAAATTTTGAGTGTATATGGTTTTTATAAGAAACTTTGAACCCACATTTTAAGAATTGTATATTTTTTTATCATTAGGCCACACAAAAAAAGATTGGGGTTCGAGTCTAAGATTCTTCGAATATGGATAAGTAGAAAGCTTGCCAGTAGCTTCTTGTGGGTCAGTGGTTGTTTCCGCTGATTTCTCAGTTTCTTCCTTCACCATTTATACTGGCTGCCATGTATAGCCTATTGTGTGCTGAAAAATGGCATTGAGCCCCAAAACAACAACAACAACAAAAAAGATATGTGCATTTTCCGTCAGCCAACAATCCCTGTTTCTCTTTGCTGACACATGCACTTTTTCACCCAATGATATAAAAAATATAACAAAAAATCATTAAATTTGTTATTTTAATTAAAAAAAACCCACATGCCTACCCAAATTTTAAAACCCATGCAGTAGGAAACACATTTGTTGTATGGCCTTATCTTTCATTTTTATTCATTTTAGAGAATGTAAATATCATTAACTTTATTTTTATGTTTAAATTTGTTTGTTTACTTAAAAAGTATTTATTTTCCTTTTACAATTTTGTTTATAATAATTGATATTTTAAGAACTTTACTCAGCACCATGTAGATGCTATTGTGCTGATGTGTTCATATACACAAGGAAGTTTCCAGTCCTAGTCCATACACTACACATTCTGCTTATTCAAGTAGAAATATGTGTACTACAAAAAAGAATTTGTCTCTCAGAATGTAAAAGCTACTGACAGGGTCAAGCTCCAAGTTTGCCAAACTTTAAATTCTCATGTCACCAGATGTTAAAACTAGAAATCCATATTAACAACTCCAGTATCTGTCTATGTTATATTGAGAATGTACAGTTTTCAAACAAAACCTTGAAAGACAGGGCACAGATATGATTTACATTCTTTGGCTTCATTTTATAGTTCTTATATGACCATACATTCTAAAAAAGATAATTGAATTTTGAAATTTTGTTTAATAGCCAATTTGTAATTTTTGTTGAAAAATGCCAGATTAAATGTGAATTAACATATTTTGGTGTTCATGTTTTTGCCACTGTGATAAACAGTGTTTGAGAAGAATGTTTCATCTGTAAAGTTAACAAAAAAGGCCCCATTGCCACTGTGTCATATCAGGAAGTTCTTCTAACTCTAATGAACGGTCAGATAGTTGTTTTTATCATTTTAGAGTTCTGTGATTTATAATTGTGTACTGAGCTCCATACAAGAGCATAATATTTACCTTTAGATAAACATGTAATGCAGACTCGACTATGTAACACTATAGCTCCAGGTCTTTGGTTACCTTAGATTGTTAATTTTTGTACATGTAACATAAATGCTTCTTTTGCATCTGAAATTGTTCTGGTTATTAAATTATGGTGTCGTAGATATGACATCGATTGTTGCCAAAGTGTATCATACTTCTTTGAATTTGAAGAGAGAATAGTTGTAAATTGTTGTGGTTGCAGATTCTCTTATTAAATAATGACATTTTGATACAATTTTAATATTTGCAATGACCATCCTGCAAAAAAAAATGATGAACATGAGAATTTATACATGTCCTTGAGATTTTCTTGTTCATTCACAGCCTGACATAAATCTGCAACCTATGCTTTCTGTTGTGAAAAACCAGTTAATTCCTAATATTTGCATGAAATGAAAATGGAGGTTCTTTTGTAAACATTGCCAAATATATTCTTTGAAAGACCATACATTAGGAAGTTTGTTTGATCAAGCTCATACCAGTGACAGTGACTGACTGTCTGTCTGTCTGTCTGTCTGTCTGTCTGTCTCTCTCTGTCTCTCTCTCTCTCTCTCTCTCTGTCTCTCTCTCTCTCTCTCTCTCTCTCTCTCTCTCTCTCTCTCTCTCTCTCTCTCTCTCTCTCTCTCTCTCTCTGTGTGTGTGTGTGTGTGTGTGTGACAACTTGGATGTCTGTAGGTCATCCTGTTTTGAGATGTTCTTGAGTGTGTGCCCATCCTAATAGCTCAGTAATCTCGGGACTCTTAATGTTTGGCCATAAGTTTTCTTGTCAACTCCCACTTTATAAGTGGTGTAAGTTTACAAAATTAGAATAAGTTTGGATAGTTCTCAAACACGATTCTTGATGATAGGGGAAGAAGTATAGCAAGAACGGTGTTGTTGTTTCTTGCCCAAGAACATCCCTTTGCATTAGAAGAATACCAGAATATGTTTTCTTTTAAAAACATCCATTCACAAGTATAAATTCAGGTCATAATATTTAGTCATAATATTGTAAACATGTATATTTGTATAAGTGAGTGAATTTTACAGATTTGTTTAACCCTTCAACACAGTTTGATGTCTTGTAATTAAATGTATATACCTGTAGTGATCAATTTGAACCAGCTGTTGCTTAATGTCTGTTTTGCCCAATTTAAGATTGCATGAGTGAAATTTTATGAATTTGAAAATATATAAAGTATCTTTCAATAAAATAAGCAAGTAAGCAACCAAGCAAACATCAAATCTAAATGCAACACTTGTCAATATACATGAATGGAAGATATTTTTGTATATTTTTGGGTATATTTTCAATTCTCTATGTTTTGTTTAGATTGATCACAGACAACAAAAAGCAAAGTGAATCCTTACAGGCAACATAAGAGGTCTGATGACCATGTAGATTCGGCAACTTTAAGGAATTAGATGCAGAAGAAACTGTTCCTTGTTCCTTGTCCTCAATGGGCTGGCTCCAGGCCAACTAACAAAATAAATATAATCATGTACTTACTTCTGATAAATAAGATTGAAGTTGTTCCTTCCTGAAAGGTCTGACATAGTTACTTCACCATCTCTACTTTTAATTCATAATGAAAAGCATCATCGTTCAATGGACTTAAAACCAGCAGCAGTAATATTCTTCTTCTTTTAAATGAATATGATACAGCTGTGCTGTGTCTGCAGAAAACATTTTTCAAAGATACAGATAACATTCCACTTAAAAATGACACCGTTTTTAACACCTACTTTCAGTGTTGTCAGCGTGAGCATCAGGAGTTTCTTCCCTTGTAAAATAATAAGGCTTTCCATGGTATCATTTAAATGCCATTGTTGTAAGCATCAATCTTGTTACACCAAACACCAACTTAAATCTAAATGAAATAAATAACCTCATTAAACAGCTGCCTACCCCATTTGTTATACTCAAGATTTCAATACCCATAATGCTTTATGGGGACAAAAAGTACATAAATGAAAGAAGTGTAAATTTAGAAGATTTCATTTCCAAACATTTTGCTACTAATTGCTCTTTCTGAAAATTTTAAATGATTTTTGGATCAGTGGTAATGTAACAAAAACTTGGAAAGGTTGCATGGTAATACCTGTTCCCAAAGTAGGTAAATATAGCACAGAACCATCAAACTACCATTGCTTGGATGAGCTGTATATAAAATGATGAAACAAATGAGCAATGTGAGGTTAATTTTGTATTTGGAAACAGACTTGTAATAGAATATCTCATGTCCAAAGTTGCATCTGATACAGCCTTTGTATCAATGGTTAGACATCAAATGATTTTATCAAGAAAGAACGTTTAGTAGCTATTTTATCAACTTAAAGAAGGTCCACGATACAACATAGAAGTATGGAGTAATGAATGTACACTCTGGATCTGAAAGGCCATCTATCCACAGTTATATCAAACTTTGCTTCAGATAGGGAATTTAAAGTCCATGTAGGCTCTGCCCTCTCTGATATTTATGAACAAGGGCAGTATTTTGTCCGTTAACCCTTTTTAACATGAAAATTAATAACATTACAAAGTGTTTGGCACTTGGTGTGAATGGCTCCCTATATGTTGATGATTTCCTAATATGTTATTGATGAAAACAAGCATACTGTACAATTTAGACATTGATACAAAATATAAACATGATTGAGAATTAGGCAACTAAGAATGGTTCTAACTTCGGAAAATCAAGAACGGTATGCATGCATTTCTTTTAGCTACTAACACAACATGACAATCCTAAACTCGTGTTGGATGGAATTGTCTTTGACGGAACTCACCTTCATTGCAAGCGTTAAGAAATTAAAACCTAAATGCTTGAAGCCCTTGATTTACTCATGGTAGTAGACTTACAGGGATGTTGATTGAAAAGTTGTTCTTAACCTAATTAGAACTTATTCGCTCCAAATTGAACCAAATTACATAAAGCCGTTATTAGATCCAAGTTGAACTATGGTTGCTTTGTTTATAGTTAAGCCAGAAAGTCTTTTGAAAATGCTTAACAGAATTCACAATTCAATGAATATGACTTGCCTTGGGAATGTTTATGACATCCCCAAGTGAAGGCCTTGTGGCTGAAGCGAACAAGCCAACACTGTCACATCACAGAGAAACATCTTTACTATATGCCCTATAATTATGATCCAACCCTTTAAACCTGTCTGTTTTCCAATCCAACTACAGAACTTTATGTGGAAATACTCTAAATGTCATGCCTAGATTTGGCATTAGACTTTCTTCCTGCCTTGACAGCACAAAAATTGACTTGTGAGAATCTGAAAGTATTTTGTTTCTGTAACACCTCCTAGGCATCTAAAAGAAGGCAAAGTACTTTTTACTCTGCAAGAAGAAAGAAAATCTGGCACAAATTTTTCTATTTTTCATAACTCTTTAAAGGAACTTCTCAAAAGTTAAGAATTAGACAAGAATTTATACTGAAGGCTCAAAGGATGGTGAAAACGTGTGTGTGATTTCGATTTTTAACGTAGCTTCAAAAAACTTTCAGTCATATCGCTACAATGTCTGCAGTATGGCAGTTAATAGTGATGTGTAGTTCTGGAGCATCATGCTTGTTAATTACTGTGCACTATCACCGAAACACAGAGAGCCACACTATAAGCTCATATTCTAAAGAATAAACATTTAACCTTTAAATCCATACCAAGAAGTCATAAATCTTACTCTTATATCACCACCAAAAGGAGACAGGAAAAAGTGCTCTAAAAATAGACTTTGACTATATTTGTGGATACTGAACCAGAACTAAAAATGGTGATCTCTGATTCCAACTCTACTTAAAGAGAAAGCCATTGATGTGTGGTTTTTACCAGAAGACTTCTTACAGAGTCAAGTTGTTTTAATTGAAGATAATGTCAATCTGATGTCCAGTATGGCCACCATAGCTGCCCCCTTGCAAACCTAGATATTGTTACTCCTCTTGAATGGACATCTCTATCAACATGGGATTTTCATGAATAGACTTGTTACCTAATTGATTCTAAATGAATTTGGTACCAGTCATACATTCAGGATGATTGCCATGACTGTCTTAAAAATCTTGTCGTATCACCCACCTGAATGGATGTTCATTATGAAATGGGGTTTTCAACAAATCCTGAATGAGAATGGTGCCAGTCATATATCCAGTATTGCTGCCATTGCAACTCTTAAAGATGTCATTATTCCCCCCCTCAATGTATGATCATGATGAAACAAGACTTTTACCACAAGATTTTTAACAATGTCCTAGATGGTTGTCGTTGTTGTAGGGTTAAACACCATTTTTCAGCACAAGATAGACTATACATGGTGGCCAGTATTAATGGCGGAGTAACAATCCTGGAAAAACCAGGGAAGAACCACCGACCCACGTAAGCTACTGGCATGCTTTCTCACTTACCCATGTTAGCCGAGTCTGGACTCGAACTTACGCAGACAGAAGTGAGATGGCAGTGATCTCTAATGATCAGTGCTTTAGACCACTTGGCCACTCGGGGACCCTTCCTCAATGGTGCCAGGCTGATATTCATTATGTGTACAACAGATGCCATGTTCTTGATATTGCTTATTAATGTCAGGGATGGTTTCAAAACATGATAATTAAAAAGAAGAACTGGTCTCGTGTTGAATTTTGGTGGGGAAAAAATCCTCAGAACAGCATCATCCCCTTCAAAGAACTCTTGTTGTAGAGACCTTTGATATTATTATTTAATTTTAGTCAAGTCATGGATTGTGTGCCAATTACAGTATTGAATAAAAGCATCAAATCATTAGAGATACTAGCCATTCTAGATTTTATAGAATTATTACAATCATTACTTGACAATTCTACATTTGAAATTATTCTGAATTATATTGACAAAATTCAAGAAAATTTTAAATTTGGGAATAAAATTTTGAATGGAAGCTTTATATATGGTTATGCAGAGATAAAGGGTAAGGAATATGTACAATTTGTGAGGAAAACTGATGTTTATGGTTTCTGTTTTGGAGAAAAATGTTTCAAGAGTTAAGCCTCTTAGACCTTGAGACAGTCTCTGTGCTGGTATTGACATATGCTGTTTTTATTGTGTAAAAGTTACTTACCTTTACAAAATGTGCTGCTGTTATCTTTTTCTAGATGACCCCTAGGTTGGATAAATTGTCCCTAGGATTCCTGATAAGTAATTTCATGAGTTGGTATCAACTCAGTCACAAGCGTTGCATCACTGGGTGGTTAAGTATCACATGAAATTTGAATGCATCAAAATAAAGACGACAGTTTTGAATATAGTGATGAATTCCCTTGGAGAAATAGAAAATTAGTCTTTCAAGACAGTTAGCTTCTAAATGAATTTTTATTTTTATTTTAAAATACATTTAAAATAGATTAGAAAATAAGGCCAGACAGTTATGTGACCTCTCAGGCATTAGTTTCTTTGTCAACCCGCTTGGTTAATAGCAGAAAGATAATAAAACAATGCCATTATCTATGTAAGGCTTATTGTAACAGTTCACATTTATTAAAAATATTGAAAAGATTGCAGACAGGATTTCAAGTTTTTTAAACTAAATATAAAACTGGATGATTAGGTGGAAATTGTTGATAACAATCATGTTTTTATTCATTAAAACTGAAATTTTATTTTTACATGTTTGCATAGCAATATCTATATATCAGGTGTTGGAATTTCATGTTTTCTGGGCACCATTGTAGATGACATTTTTATATGTGAAGCTTTTGAGATTCCTGTTGTAATCAGCAGAACTGCTGCACTATAACCTAAGTACCTAATTTTATTGTAATACCAGTACATGTAAACAAATATCTGGAAATATATTAAAACTACCTACATTTCAAACTGGCCTCGCCCAGTGATATATCAGACTTGAAGTATATTGTGTGTTTGCTCACTGTACATTGTAACTACTTGGCTTATCTTGTGTGTTTTTGCTTGAGGGTTTGGAAGTGGATAGGATATGGACTAAGAAAGTGTTGTGCTTGGAGAATTGGGGGTTGAAAAGGGAATTGTTTTTATTCAGCCCAACTTAAAAATATACTGTATATAATGATAATGTTACAATATAAAAATATAACTATTTATCAATATGAATATTCAAATTATTAAATTATGGATGTGTGTGTGTATATATATATATATATATATATATATATATATATATATATATATATATATATATATATACACACACACACACACTGGATTGCTCCAGTAGCTTAAGTGATTTTCATTTATTAATGGAGTCCAACAACAAACAGCATAGACCGTGATCTGCCATCATATAATATGCCTACAGGTTAGGGTCAATGTTGTTTGTTTTACTGATTCTAACAACCCACATAGTCATGGATCTGCCAGCATATAAGATGACAGCAGATCTGGGTCTGTGCTGTTTGTTGTTGGACTTGACTTGTACGTGAGAATACAGGTCACAGTAGATATCACTTTCCAGAAACAGCAATAGAGTCAGTGGCATCAACATTGAAGTTTTATTTTAAAGTCTTTACATATCAGATACAGGGAGTAATAACATCAACACTTGGAATCACTAGACATTGGGTCCCATGGAACACTTGCTTAATTAAATTTGATTGCTTTCAAAACAAGATGGAAAATCTGTTTATTATAATAGCTGCTGATTGTACATTGATATATTCCAGATATGAGAAGAACCGGATATACACATACATTGGGGAGGTGGTGGTGTCAGTCAATCCGTACAAGACGGTGGATATATATAACCAGACCTACGTTGACCACTACAAGGGACGAGAACTCTATGAAAGACCACCCCATATATTTGCACTTGCTGATAGTGCCTACAAAACTATGAAGAGGAAAAGTCGAGACACCTGCATAGTTATCTCCGGTGAATAATTATGACCATAATATTGTGTGGTAGCTAATCAGTAGACATCACTTTTTGAGGTGGTGGTAATGGTAGTAACAACATCATTGGTGTTTATATTTTGCTTCATCCCCTCAGTTTGTAATATGGAGAGAATAAAGTGTCTGTTATGGCCATCTGTCTGTTAATAACATTAGCTGTCTGTACATATTGTTATTTATGGAGCATGACTCTCAAGACATTCAAGGTATTTCAACCTGTCTTGGTATAAATGAACCGCTCCGATGGCCTAGTGGTTAGAGCATCCTCAGATTTAAGAGATCATGGGATTGAACCCAGGCCAAGTCATACCAAAGACTTTTAAAAATAGTACTAACACCGGTCACACTTGGCTCTCAACATTAAAAGGTTAGTGTTAGGAGTGGTTGGCCTGGTGTCTAGATAATGTAGATATAAAAAAAATTTCAGCCACACTGCAGATATTGTAGCGATATGACTGAAATTTTTTAAAGCTATGTTAAAATCTAAATTTCATACACAGACACAGACACACACACACTCACACTTTGTATAATTTCAACCTGTTCAATGTATTTTAACCTGTCTTTGTATAAATGTCAAGCTGTTCAAGGCATTTCAATCAACCAGACTTGGTATAATTGTCAAGCAAATTGCACAGAAGTGCCTTTAGATGCTTAGAATTTTCTGCATTCACTGATGTTTATGTTAGAATAAAATCAAATTAATGCACAAACAATGTCAGGGCTTTAAAAGTCAAAGTTAAAAGTCAAAAAGTTTCAAAGGGAAAATATTTTAACACAGTAACTTTACTTGTATACCAGATAACTTGAACAAACTCTGTTAACAGATTGCATTTAAGACAAGGAAGAACCAAAATAATTTTATACTCGGGGGGTCTCAGTGACTCTGAGAATAAGAATTGTTCCATGTGACCTTGAAATCTTTTTTACCATCTTTGACCAAACTTTGTGGAAGGTTTGCATTTGAGAAAAGGAAGATGATGCATATTTATGTTGGGATCAAGGTCATAGAAGGTCAAAGTCATAGAGTAAGAAACAAATAAGAACAGTTTCTATAAAACGGATCGAATTCTGTACTCCTTGCCTTGACTAAAGAAGGGAAAGTTTAAAAAAAAATTAACTCAAGTCCAATGCCGAAAACAATGAACAAACTTCTTTGATGGCTTACAAATGTGACAGGAATTGTATCTGTTGATCTTGAGACCAATAGGTCAGAGGTCAGCAACTCCTGAACTGAAAAACGAAAACTGGTTTCTGTAAAATAACCAGAGTTGTGTCTTTTATCTGGCATGACAAAATTTTGTGGCTGGTTTGCATTTAGAACAATGAGGACACCAGTTGATTTTGGTTTTAAGAAGTGAAGTAACCAGTCATTTATAGAGGATTGTACATCAAATAGCTAATACTAATTGTGGTAGGCATATAATGTACGGTTCACAGTACCTTGTTCCATTCATGTTATATAACCTTAATGTTATAACACCTTTATTGATTCATGTTAATGCAGTAACCCAGCATATGATTTCCGATTTTTTTATAGTGTCCCAGGTATAAGGCATGTAAATCATGGAAAAGAATAGGGTGTAAACTCAATGCCAATTCTTTCTAGAGAAGGTTAAATATTCATACATTTATTCATTATAGGTCTGGAATTGCATAATGCTTAATTAGCAAGAGTAAATATTTATATCCAGACAATGGTGATCCACACTGGACTAGGGGTGTTCAAATGAGCCTTAAGTAGTACAGCAATACCACAGTTATAATATGTTTGGAATGAATAATTCTTTGCAAAGAGCATCAATCAAATGCCAAGGCAAAGGTTACAGTGGAAAGTTTTCTTTCTCCACTGACCATTATCTGTAGACTGTTGCGATTTATAACAAACAAATTTGAATTGATAGAAATGTACAAATGATGAGTTGCAGTCATCAAGCTACAGTGTATTAGTGCTCTGAATCACATACTTTAATACAGATGAATTGGAGATACTTTGGTTCGGAGAGTGTATCTCAGATCTTTAAGATATCACTTTTCTTAATGTTCTGTTGTTATTGGTTTTGTTGTTGGATAACACCATTTGTTATTATGCATAAAGTATTCAGATATCGAGACAACAAATTGTTCCGATAAAATCCATGTCATTTGATTGGTCAAAATAAATGACATTACTTTAACCACTTTTTAATCTTAAATTAGTTTATTTGTTGCAACTTAAGTATCACTTTTTCTTGTTAAGAAACAGATTAACCTTCATGCTGTCCTTCTTCAACAGGTGTCCTTTCTAATTATCTATTAATATTTGTAGGCGTCCCAGTAAAGATTAGGAAAACATTGTCATTGTCAGTCATTGATGTAATACCTATTTATTTTCAGATTGATTTTAATTTTTCTTCTTACAGGTGAAAGTGGGTCAGGTAAAACAGAGGCCTCCAAAATAATCATGAGGTATATTTCTGCAGTAACCAATGTCAGTGGAAGAAAGGAAGTTGAAAGGTCAGATTTTGTACTTTCTCTTAATGGAATGAATCACTATGATGCTTTGACAGCTCTTTGAGTGACATGCATGCTCATGTGTTGATTTTTGGGTCAAGATCATAGAAAATTTGCATAAAACGTTTGGTAAAATTTATTGCTTTGTTTATATCTCCTAAACACGATGGATTTTGTTCATACATTTAATGAATCAGTATAAAGACAATTAAATTCTTTGACCTGCTCACTCAACCTTTTGACCTTAGGGTCAAGGTTATACATTTTTACAACACTTTGATCCTAGATTCAACATGCTGACCCAGATTTTCTTGTTTTTATGCCCCACTATAAATTATGCAAGTACATTATTATGGTGCAATTCTCTGTCCTTCCAACCATCCATTCACTTGTCTTGTGCAGAAATCAAATGATGCTTTTTCACCACATATAACTACAATAATTACGCTTATACCTCTCATTTATGGAGTGTATAGAGCAGATACAATTTGAATTGCAAAAATATTAATCTATTTTAGCTCCTAAACTTGAGGTAAAGGCAAGAGATAAAGGTAATGCATATTGATTCAGTTATGACTCCACTTGAAACATCTTGGACTTTTTTTTAAGGGAATATGGCTTTTGTAACAAATTTTTAGCATTTGTTGGTTTTACATGTTTTTCCTATATTTTATTTAATATACTTTGCTTTACATTTAACATGATGATTTGGTACTTAACATTTATAATTTTTGAAAGGCTTTATCTTCTGATGTATTTTGCATTATATAATATTTACATTTTTAGCTTTATTTTTAATTGGCACAATATAGCCAGTGTTGTGCTGATGTCTTATTAGATCTGTAGCTACTACTACCCATATTTCCTTGAATCTTTGAAAAACTTACTATCCAAATCTGTTGTGCTGTTGTGTTACATTCTTTTCAAACCTAATTTTTGTACAATGATTAATTTTTCAGGGTAAAAGATGTTCTCATTAAATCCAATGTTATCCTTGAAGCATTTGGAAATGCAAAGACAAACAGAAATGACAATTCAAGTCGCTTTGGAAAGTACATGGACATTAATTTTGACTTCAAAGGGGACCCAATAGGAGGCCATATTAACAATTACTTGTTGGAAAAGGTGCTTTACTTAATAATATTTTTATTTTAATATTAAAAATGCAATACCAGATCTCTTAAGCAGCTACTATCAAGATGAAGAAACAGTAGCTGGTTGTGGCTCTTGAGGCAAGGTAAAATATATAGATATAGATAAAATGAAGAGAAGGGAACATAAGATCTTGGCAGGATATGATGGCTTTTGCTTAAGGGAGGTGACTGTAAAGAGAAATTATACAGTATTGGTGGCGCTCAAGTTTCCTATTTAGCATAGGGTTAGAATTTTAAAGAAAAAGAGTTTCCCCTGGTTTCCTCACTAGTTATACTTGTTATTTAAAAGAGACTTTGTATATCTCAGGTATTGTTCAAAGAACCTTTGATTCCCTTTATTTTGATGTATATGGGTTAGAGAGTACACAGCTTGGCCTTACTCCAGATGTGCACCTTTCAAAAAAGTGCTAGCTCTACTTGCTCATTTTCACTTCTTAGAACTTCAGAGGTAAATTGTAAAACAAAGAGCCGATAACTTTTTTTACATTTTATGTATTTGGTAATTCAGTCATTGCACTTTTAGAAGCTGGTATTTTCTAGTTTGGCAAAATTCATTTTCCATATTTTAATAGCTGCCAAAAATAGTGTACTTTGGACAAATTTAGGTTGATTTTTGGAGCACAAGGGAGCAGTCATTTTAGTTAGCAGTGTCCTACGATCATTTAAAATTTCCAAAAGTACAATATCCAAAGAAATTTCATCCACATTACATGAAAGTAGTATATAGGTATGCCAACATTCTCTCCACTGTGCATGTTTAAAATGCAAACAACTACACCTTACATACATCACTCTCTCAAAAGTACATAATAACTGGTGAGCGCCACCATTACATACTGTTCATTGCAAGGGAGGTAACTGTAAAGGGAGATTATATAGTATTGGTGGCGCTCTACAGTTTCGTATTTAGCATAGGGTTAGAATTTTTAAGAAAATGAATTTCCCTGGATTTCCTCTCTAATTATACTGGCCATTTAAAAAAGACTTTGTATAACTTAGGTATTGTTCAAAAAAAAGTTTAATTCCCTTTATTTTGGTGTATGATTGATAAGTGTACTATGGATTAGAGAGTATACAACTTGGCCTTACTTCAGATGTCCACCTTTCAAAAATGTGTTATATCTACTTGCTCATTTTCACTTCTTGAACTTCACAGGTAAATTGTAAAAATAAGAAATGATAACTTTTTTTTACATTTTATATATTTGGTAATTCATTCATTCGACTTTTAGAAGCTAGTTTTGTCTAGTTTGGCAAAATTCATTTTCCATATTTTAAAAGCTGCCAAGAATAGTGTACTTTAGACAAATTCAGGTTGAGTTTTGGAACACAAGGGAACAGTCATTTTAGATAGCAGTGTGCTAAGATCATATCAAATTTCCAAAAGTACAATATTCAAAGAATTTTCAGCCATATTACATGAAAGTAGCATATAGGTATGCCAACATTCTCTCCACTGTGCATCTTTAAAATGCAAACAATTTCACCTTACATACATCACTCTCTCAAAAGTACATAATAATGAACCTCTGCAATGGGTTCAGCTTATGTAGAAATCAGTGATAAACAGGACAAAAAATGTTGAGTAAATTCTGGTTCAGACTTTTAGTTTCTTGAGGTTGTTTTAAATTGGTAGGTCAGTTATGTACCAATATTTTATTTTCCTGACGACCTAAGCTACTTGACTAACTTGTAGCTTACAATATGTTATGTTGGTAGTTTAACACATGCCAGAGTTTACATTTTAGCTCATCTGGTGAAAGGCAAAGTGAATTTATGGTATGGTCATGCATCCATCAATCAGCAATTGTTTGTTACCACTCTTTAAGCAATATTTCAGATCTGGTATTATTTTGATCATACTTGGAATGTGAGCTTTTCAAGATCTCGAACAATTATGATCTGAATCTGAATCTGTACAGTGCAGTTATGGCCTAAATTTGTACCAGAAAAAGAGAACCCGCTGGAAAGTTAGTAATTGTTCAAAAATTGTCTTGAAGCTCTCCACTGATTTCATGCACACAACACTGTCACTCAGATGATTCTGTCCAGAATTGTTTTCTATGAAGATATAATTTCTAAATTTTTCCATTCTGCATTGCGCAGCTCTGCTTTTATTAATATATAATAATGAGTGAGATTTATATTAATGAGGGGAAGTTGCATCTGTTTACCTAATCTACGTACAGCTATGGAAGCCATATTTCTGATCAGATTTTAATCAAACTTGGAATGTGGGCTTTTATCACCAAGATTTCAAACTGGTTTGATAATGAGCAAGATCAAGCATACAAATTAGGTGATCTGATTGGCTAAGCTTACTACCACTTTGGAGTTTGTATTTCTAATTTTATTTTGATCAAACTTGGAACATGGGCTTAGAGTGACAATTGATATTACCTAGCATTGAGCACAATGATATAATGTTACTGCTATTCCATAAACCACATGGTATATTGAACATATATTTGATAGCCAGACTGACATTTATAGACCAGACTATGCAGTTGAACGCAGTTATGTCACCCAGCTTTATAAACCATGAAGTAGGTTGTCAAGCTCCAAACCAATTGTCCCAGCCAAATACAGCTTCTTGAGACTATTTCCAAATGACATGCATTTTTACAGATTAATGTCCCAAAACTAATTATACAAAAAATTAATTTAATAAATGACCTATTGTTGATGTGCATGCAATGCAAATTGAGTGTCACTAGCCATTACAGGATTATTATACCAATTCTAAATAGACCATGCCTCGTGCTTTTATTTAATTTTAATCTTTAAAACAAAATGAACCGTTTGTCAGATTTGAATGTATAATTGTTTCTTTATTTCATAATTCTTCAGACATAAGTTTTGTTTTAGATGGAATGAAATTAATTACATTGAAAAAAGTTTTTCTTCATATACAAAAAGCTCATAATTACAGTAGTAACAGCATTTTATTATTATTATTATTATTATTATTATTATTATTATTATTATTATTATTATTATTATTATTGTTGTTGTTGTTATTAATTATTATTATTAAGTTATGTTGTAATTCTTCTGATTATTATTATTATTTTTGTTGTTGTTTAATAAGTCATTTCTTTGATGCATGTGTTTTTACTCTAGTATTGAGTTTTAAAAAAAAATATTTTACTTCTTTTTCAATTTCAGAAGTTTTAAGTAACTTCAACGGTTTTTCTGTTCCAAAAGATGAACTTTTTTATGCAGTATATTTCCAAACACAAAGATATAATTTAAAGATTAAGAGACAAGAGGAACTTTGTAGAATTAAAGTATGGGGCAAGAATCTGATTTTTTTTTTATTTTAGCAATGTGTTTTGTTGAATTCTAAGATATCTGCTGGGTTAGGTAATACTTAATGGCTTGTGCAACATTTAGTGCTATGGTAGGGAGTTATCATAATATTGTTTTAGGGAGCCAAAGTGTGTTTGACACCAGACAATACAAAAGATTTGTTGTTTGTTTGTTTGTTGTAAATACAAAAGATAAAAAGATCTTTATTCTTCAAACCATGCACAGATGAACATGACAGGGATTGGATAAATTTGTTTCGCAACTACTGCTGTTCATGAATATTTAAAGTCATTTTATACCGTCAAGATCTTGCACGAGTTTGATCATGAGAGACCTTGCAAATTAATATGGTGATCTTGCAATAGTTTGCCTGTTCCACTTAACACTTGAGATATGATTTTGATCAAACTTGATATATAGGGTTGAATCATGATCATTGGCGAGTTTGATCATGAGTGAGGTCTAAATTTATATCATCATTGGTTTATTGTGATGTCTGGTTTGTCTTGAATCAAAATGATTCTGATCTGACATCTGCAAAGGTCACCATGGTGGACAACTTGAAAATCTTATTGCTGCTATAGAAGAATTGATGGACATATTGACAGAGGGTTTCCACTCGGTGACTTCTTAAGATGTTTAGTTGTTTCTAAATGAAAATGGACCCCTACAGAAATCCAATATGGCTGCCACAATAATTGGCTATTGTTTATTTTTCCTGTTGATACAGTTATGCATACTATTTCAGTATAAATATCGCTTATATGTAGACCTAGGACATGTCCCTGTTTTGATACTGAAGCACTCTAAAAACCACAATTTTGTACGAGTAGTGAATTTTTTAAGGATACTGAAAGAAACTTTGTCGTTAACTTTATCATCAGACTGCAAAACATTTAAGCTGCAGATTTGCCTCCTTTACATAAAATTTTGTAAATTATAATGTTTAACATTTTTTTCTTCAGTCGAGAGTAGTGCATCAACAAAACGGAGAAAGAAACTTCCATGCATTCTATCAGGTAAAGTTACTTGTAGACCACACATGCAGTTCAAATTATGGTGAAAGCTTTTATCTTGTATTTGAATACTATATGGATTTGCTTGTTTTATGTACAAGAACAAGTCATCTTACTGAATAAGGGAGGTAACTCCAAACTTTGAATCTTCATAGATGTGATTGTTGCTTGTATGCTCGCACTCTCTGTGACAAGGACATCTAGATTTGGACATGTCTGTCCATTTGTCTGTACATCAATACAATTTATATATATATTTTAGTAAGATTGCACAAAAAAATGAGGGCTATTCCAGTAAAATATACACAGGTCCAAGGGAAGACATTTTTAATGTAAAATAGTCACCCATAGAAGCAGTTTATAATTTGAGTTGTTTTCATATAAACTCCCTGGATAATCTGAGTATCCGAGCATACCTTTCTAAAAAAGTGCCTTCCCTGGCATGCTTAAATGGAATAGTCCTGGGTACCATGCATGCTTAAATGGAATAATCTGGGTACCATGCATGTTTAAATGGAATAGTCCTATGTACCATGCATGTTTAAATGGAATAGTCCTATGTACCATGCATGTTTAAATGGAATAGTCCTATGTACCATGCATGTTTAAATGGAATAGTCCTATGTACCATGCATGTTTAAATGGAATAGCATTGAACAGATGAATGAAATTCAGTTAGCATATTTCTATTCATATGTATGTGTCCTGTGTAAATTCAAAAGCTTTTACAGCAATTTTTCAAATAATTTTTTCACCTGTTAACTTTTTTTGTTTTATTTTATACTTTATTCATGTGTTCATTATGTTTTCTGTTCATTCTTGTATTCATTCATTTGGTCATTCATTCATTTCACACCCAATTTATTGGATCCCATTTTATTGAAACTGACAAATATTATTCTAATGCATATGTGGAAGTGTAACTCACTTATACCAACTCCAGGTCACTGTGGCCTGTTTTTGATGCCTTCAGTATCCTAGACCTTATCTCAACCAGGCATGAATTTTGTATATGAGTGCATATAAAAAAAGAGAAACTCAGCTAGACCAAAACTTTGTAACTTATCTAACTTGACGCTTTTGTGACTTTTATGTTTCAATCATTCATTCATTACACTCACAATATCTCTAAAACAATTTTGAAGTATACATGAAAATTGGCATGTGGATGCTTCTTATGAAGAATAACTCTGCCAAACCTACACCAGATCACTGTGACCTAATTTTCATGCACTACTGACTTTTATATATTCAACTATTTATTCCCTATGATCGCAATATATTTGACCATATTTAATCTGATCTCATAAAAAATTTATTTAGCTGTATATAAGTGTAATTCAACAATAACAAGGAGATCACTATATATTTACATATAATTCAACATTAACAATAGGAGATCACTGTATATATTTACATATAATTCAACAATAACAAAATGAGACCACAATATATATTTGCATATAAGTCAAATGCAAATGCAGACAGCATAGAATCTGCTCATCCATTAGTTAATGGACAGGCAGGTTTTGGTCTTTGTACTACTGAGCACTCTTAACTTACTACATATACCTAGCTCTATTGGCACACATGTTCAAACATTTGTCAATGTATGAAATCTTTTTGTTAGACCTTTTCGTCTCTCATTTGGGTTCATTAGGCATAAGTTTTATTGGTGTTTTAAAGTGAAAGTAGGAAAAAATGTCACATTGGCATGAACCTTTTAAACAGCATGTTGTGTACATTACTGTAAAACATGATTTGTATTTGTCCATATAACCCCATGGGTTCAGAGTGAGGGGACCTGAGAGGTATATTGTTACAAGTCACTAATATTATTATTATAAATCACTAAATCATTTTTTATAATTACTGTTTATATATACATTGATTTCACCACAGTACTCACTTCCCATCTATGCAGAATATAGTGTCATTGACATCTTGACCCCTCCCCCACAAAGTTCATATCTTCAACTAAGTGTCCCTTATATTGAAATGTCCCTTATGTTGGAGTGTCCCTTATGTTGAAGTGTCCCTTATGTTGAAGTGTCCCTTATGTTGGAGTGTCCCTTATGTTGAAGTGTCCCTTATGTTGAAGTGTCCCGTATGTTATTAGACAGTACCAAACTTTTTCCAAAAAAGTTTCATACTTTACTTTTACTGTATGTCTCCTCATAAAATTTTTTACTTTCTTTATTAAGCTAAGGTTTGTTGCTTTTTCAGCTTTTAAGTGGTGCTCCGGACCAGAAGCTGGAAGAGATGAAACTAAGCAGAAATCCCGATGAATACCATTTTATTCGACAGGGTGGTTCTCCAAAGGTTTCAAGTTTCTGTCAATAATTTTTAAAAGAAAATCACGCCAAAGTTTTTTTTTATAAAAAGTGCTGAATTTTGTCTTTGTCAATGTTACTGATGCATGAAGAGTGTGTCACTAAGTGATGTAGTCAGGGATACATAACATTTCAATCTTGAATTAGATTGGCCAGTAAGTGATGTAGTCAGGGATACATAACATTTCAATCTTGAATTAGATTGGCCAGTAAGTGATGTAGATGATGATATATAACATTTAAATATCAATTAGACCACTAGTCTAGTGTGACTAAAAGTAACTTCAGAAAGATCGATTATTTTTTGTTTTGGACAAATTCTTGCTGTTGATGAGAAGTAGCTGCTCTTACATTATTTTTTGTTTTATTTCACGTGATCCACATAATTCATGTTTTATATTATTCCAAGTTGCATCTCACAAAATCCACATAATTCATGTCTTACATTATTCCAAGTTTCATCTCACAAAATCCACATAATTCATGTTTTATATTATTCCAAGTTTTATCTCACAAAATCCACATAATTCATGTTTTATATTATTCCAAGTTTCATCTCACAAAATCCACATAATTCATGTCTTATATTATTCCAAGTTTCATCTCACAAAATCCACATAATTCATGTTTTATATTATTCCAAGTTTCAGCTCACAAAATCCACATAATTCATGTCTTATATTATTCCAAGTTTCATCTCACAAAATCCACATAATTCATGTCTTATATTATTCCAAGTTTCATCTCACAAAATCCACATAATTCATGTCTTATATTATTCCAAGTTTCATCTCACAAAATCCACATAATTCATGTCTTATATTATTCCAAGTTTCATCTCACAAAATCCACATAATTCATGCTTACATTATTCCAAGTTTCATCTCATAAAATCCGCATAATTTATGTCTTACATTATTCCACATCTCAGTTTAGATGTCCATATAATTCGTGTCTCACAGTATGGATTTATTTGTAGTGTTCAACAATAAATGACCAGTCAGACTACAGGGCAGTGATGGCGGCCTTGAAAACACTGAACTTTGCCTTCAAACATGCTGAAACACTGTGGAAGATAGTTGCAGCAGTCTTGCATATGGTAAGTCTGTAGAACACATATGGTAAGTCTTTAGAACGCATGTGGTAAGTCAGTAGAACGCATGGTAAGTCTGTAGAACACATGCTGTTATTGCCTTCTATTAGTATTTTGTTACGTCTGTAGAATGCATACAGTTATTGATTCTATTGGTTTTGTGGTAAGTCTTTAGAACACAGATTTATCACCTATTATTTTGTTTTTGTCTTTAGAACACATTCATTTAGTACATTCTGTTGGTATTTTGGTAAGTTTGTGGAACAAATACAGTTATCACATTATGTTGGTATTGGTAAATCTTTAGAACACATCCAATTATTGCCTTCTTTTGGTATTTTGGTAAGTCTTTGTCCCAAATTTTTTTTTGTTTAAGGTGTTTCACTGTATATTGTATAGATTGTTATATATTACCTCATCAAGTTTGGGGCCCTGAGTGGCTGATTGGTCTAAAACGATCTGATCTCTGTTATGGATCACTGCCATCTCACATATCTTCATGGGTTTGAGTTTATGATTCCGGGAATGTGGATATGTGAGAAAGCTTGCCAGTAGCTTCTCGTGGGTCAGTGGTTCTTTCCAGATTTTTGTGGACTGCATGCTTTTCATTGGCAGTTAATCAAGGTAAATATTGATGTCTGTACAATGGCTGTTGCTCAAAAATTACTAAAACCTGTGACTTACAGCCATTAAAATCTGGCTCTTTGGAATGCTTTGTCGAACAGAATTTAAAATAATTATTTTTTTAAAAAATTTATAAACAACATTAGTCTCTTATTTATAACTAATTATAGTATGTCAACATTCATATCATAGTACAGAATGTTCATTTTTATTGTTGAATTTCTTATATGTCCTATCACAGTAAGTTAGGTACATGGGTGGGTAGTTTGGTAAGTCAGTGATTTATAGTAAGGCAGTATATAACTGACTATAGGATGCCAGTTAAAAGTTCAGCTTTAAATGTTGAAATGATTAAAAGTTTGACTGGCAATATAAAAGAATGCAGAAAAATCTTTGGTTTGAAAATGGGTTACTTTAGTCTGAATTTATTTTCTGCTTGATAATATTTATAGTGGCTACTGGGGACTTAAAGCTGAGTAAATGTCATTGTTGATTACGCTGTTTTTTTTCTTTTCAATTTGATCTCTTTGGAGATTTTCTTTCTGCATTTGGGGCATAAATGTTTTACAGATTCTCAAATCTAGTTAATTTTACTTGTCACCTATTAAAACAGAGTATCATATCAGTAATTATGCATTGTGTATGGATTGTTTTCCTTCTGTCAGCTGTGAATATATTATTGGAGCCATTGTTGAACATTTTATATTGATTTTAATCACCATCACTTTTACATTTTATTGGCTTGGATAGCTACCTTCAAGTATATAGTATGCTGTCTACTCTTCTTTGCTAAGGATATTTTGTGCTTGCAATATTAGACTATTTTCTATATTTAGCTCTATTTACCTCTTGGCCTTTCAAAACAAAATGCAGTAAAGCTATAATAAAGGACAAAACTCAAAGAGAAGACTTGATTATATTAGTTACCTCCTTTGATATAGTCGAAAAGCTTCAAAGTAGTGCTGCAAATAGTATCTTGTTTCAAAAAAGAAAATGCTCTTAAAAGGCAGATATTTAAATTAGTTCTCATTTGTGAGGTAAGGTGAAGATAAGGCTAGATATTTTTTTTGATCCATGCATATTAAGGGAGGTCAGCTTTTGCGTATTAATATAAAAATAGAATTTGTTTATCAATATCTTGTGATTTGTCTTTGTTCAGTTGATCATGTTAAATGTATGATTTATTTTATTAGTTCATTTGGTTCAGTGTGTTGGATATATTATCCAGGAGTCTTTGTGTTTAATTCCCACCAAAGTTAACTTGAGTTGGCTGCCACAGTATATGATTTTCTCTTACCATATAACAACTATAAATAAGACACGGGACAATCATGCATTTTACTTTATACCTCCACTCTCTCAGCATGTTGCAAGGTTTTGAATTAAGTCCAAGATGAGAAAATAAAATTTAAGGATTTTTCTTACACCTGCAGGGTAATATGGAGTTTGACACAGTGGATGAAGTTCATGACACTGTGGGAGTTCGAGACGGTCACAAACTGAAAAACCTTGCAGGGCTTTTATCAGTTACACAAGAAGACCTGAAAAAGGCTTTAACATCCAGAGTGATTGCTGCTGGCGGCAATGTTGTCAATAAAGAGTTTACAAAATCAGAGGCCTTGTATGCCAGGGATGCATTTGCAAAGGTACTGTATCTTGTACAAATGTAAGTAAAGCTATTATTGTATAGCAAGAAGTAAGAAAAAATTAGGAAGTATTTTTACTGTTTTATTTGTTAATGATTATTTTGATGCAGTTGATAGTTTGTAGTCTTCTCTTTTTTAATAGCTTGGACCATATCTTTTAAACATGAAGAGATTGCAGTTTGTATTAGTTAATAGCATTTGTGAATTGTTTTACAAGTTATTATTTTCTTCTTGCATTCAATGGTCAAATGTAGCTTAAGTACAGTTAAGGTAATTTCTTTGGCAAGAAGGTCAAATGGAGCTTATATGCACATTAGTTACCTTCTTTGGTAAGAAGGTCTAGATATGGTCTAGGTAAGTTTTTTTTTAAAGGAAGTCAAATGGAACATCGATACACTTTAGTTATTTTCTTTGGTAAGAAAGTAAAATGGGGCTTATATACAGTTTAGGTAATTTCTTTGGAGCATGAAGAACATTGCAGTAATATGTCCTTTAAAAGCAGGAATTAAATTTTAATCTCCATGCATGTTATAGTCTCTACCTGAATCAAAATCCTTGAAACTTTGTACCTTCAAACTTGTCACTAGCAGCCACTCCTGAGGAAAGGTAAAACTGACCACCACTGCACAGAGGTGACATACCATAGTTTTCATTAAAAAACACTAGATTGCTGACTATAGAAGGCTTTTTACCATTGCATACAGGACATTTATATAGGAAATGTGCCAGGGTTAAATCAGAATCTCCACTGTGAATATGTATCTGCTGAGATGAAGAATAATCAGGATAGGTTTGAACTGTAGTTATGTTGCCCTTGTGTTGTATGTGTCTTATCTAGTTCCTGTTTCTGGGCTTTGGGGTCAAAGGTCAAACAAGCATCAAATTACAATAAGATTTACAAGGCTTAATATATTCCAATCAGGGCATGAAGACAGACTGAGTATTCTGACACCCAAGTAACTTATTGGAGGGTGTGACTTGTTCAAGGGTAGTGGTTGTGATGGCATGAAGGGTGCTGAAATATGCAGGATAAAGTTTTTAGATCTATGATGGCATTTAATAAAGATGATTTTAAAAATATTTCAAGTCTTCAATAGAGTCTAGAGACTGAAGGATATTAGTTCATAGAATTTCACATCTGAAATCTGATACTAAGCATGTCTACTGTGAACAATTTATTATAATTTCTACTTCATTCTCAGGCCGTACGAGGCCAAGGCTGGTAGTGTTCTAAACCTTTAATCTCTCTGGTTGAGTTTGCATTCAGATATCATTATGCGTTAACATACGTGAAGTTTGCATTGAGAGACCATCATGTGTTAAGGAATGTGAAATTTGTTTAAGATATTATCATGTTTTAGGTATGTGAAGTGTGCTGTCCAATACCAGCATGTGTTAAGGTGTGTTAAGATATGTTGCTACTCATCATAGGTCTCTGGTTTCTTCTTAAAGTAAGTTCACAAAATGATATTGCTTCTTTTTGCAAAAGAAGATGATGAATAGTTGTTTGAAGCAAAAATCAATTGAGAGTGGTCTTAAATCGGAATGGTGCCAAATTCTGTCAATCAATTTTGACACCAACTTCATGGAGGTGATTTTGTAAAAACTGTCCACTTTGATCCTTTTACCAACTTGAGTGACACTTTGGGGTTTTCTAAGCTCAGGGAAGCATGACTTCAAATTTTCACTCTGGCTTTCTACAAGACATGTTGGCAGAGACATTACCAACCTATAAATGTCTATACCTTTCTTTATGCTTGTGAACCAGAAATCCATTTTTTACATACAACAAATGGTTCACATCAGAGCAATTAGTTCTATGCTTGGCTTGGCTTGAAGGCTATATTTCAGCAATCTAAGCATAGCTTGGATGCCCTCTCTTGACAGCCCTACTGACAGATACTTTGGGAGTCAGTCTTGCATATGGCTCGTGCATTCACTCTCCATTCCCATAGCTGCACCAGGAAATTATACTCAACACACTATTTATTGACCATTACAAGGTCAACCTCATATGGAATTTTGGGTATTTTAAAATGTTGTTTTGTGAAATTGACCAGTTACATCAGTGGCCCAAGTACTAACAAAATTACTGCTCCAGTGGCCTAGTTGTTAGTGTCCACCTCATATGCGAGAGGTTGCGGGTTCGAACTCCAGCCAAGTCATACCATAACTTATAAAAATGATACTAACAGTTGCCTTGCATTGTGCACAAATTTTGGTGGTTAGTGTTTGGACTGGTCCACCTGGTGTCAGGATAATATGACTGGATGGGATGTGATTCTGCATGTCTGCAGCATGATGCCCCAGTACTAGACATCACTATCAACTGACACACTGCATCATAGCTGTATGACTGAAAAAGTATTAAAGCTATGTTCTAAATCCAAATCACACAAACACACACACACACACACACACACACACACACACACACACACACACAATTACAATAAAGTTCTGGTAAATTAAAAACTCACCAGAACTTATTACTTAAATGTGTGTTTATTCTGCTGATTTTCTTTGCAGCTCAACAGGGTTTTCTTTTTACAATGTCAAGGTTAATATAGATATATTGTGCTCTTTAATGTATTTCCATGTATTTTCCATCCCTTATACATGTTTTCCATTAATTTTTTAAATTTTCTCCATGCATTTTCTATGTCTAGTCCAATATTTCAATAGAATATGTGCAGAAGGGTGTTTAAGTTTCTCATTTGAAACCCACTGTTTTCACCACAAAGAAAAGACCACACTCATAAGAAGTTGGTCTTTTGTCTTCAAACAACTGTCTTCTTTGGGCCCTTGTTCCCAAGTTTGTCTCCAGGACCCCATCAGGGTACTGAAGTGGTATGTAATGTGAAATGAGGTAGTATAAAGAGGGAAATCTCACTTGTTCTTAAGACTCCTAAAAGAAAGGGGCAATATTTCCAGTCAGGCTCTGTTATCCTAGATCAGCTGAATTGTCTGCTCAGCCTAATGGGAACTCAACATTTAGGTGTAACTGTTCCCTAACTGACATCATTCAAGCCATGGGATGGGAGGCAGAGGCAGCATTTTATTGGCTCTATATCAGGTCACCCAGCAGTCTGACACGCTGCTTTTCCAGGTCACCCAGCAGTCTGACACGATGCTTTTCCAGGTCACCCAGCAGTCTGACAGGCTGCTTTTCAGGTCACCCAGCAGTCTGACAGGCTGCCTTTCCTGGTCACCCAGCAGTCTGACAGGCTGCCTTTCCAGGTCCCATAGCAGTCTGACAGGCTGCTTTTCAGGTCACCCAGCAGTTTGAGAGGCTGCTTTTCAGGTCACCCAGCAGTCTGACAGGCTGCCTTTCCAGGTCACTTAGTGTCTGACTGGCTGCCTTTCCTGGTCACTCAGCAGTCTGACAGGCTGCCTTTCTAGGTCACTTAGCTGTCTGACATGCTGCCTTTCAAGTCACCCAGCTGTCTGACAGGCAGCCTTTCCAGGTCACCAAGTGGTCTGACAGGCTGCCTTTTATGGTCACCCAGCAGGCATTGACCACATGCTGACCACAGCCAATAACACACAAGTCTCAAAACTGAATTAAATACGTTAGGTTGCACTCTACAGTTTCGTATTTATCATAGGGTTAGAATTTTAAAGAAAAAGAGTTTCCCTGGGTTTCCTCACTAGTTATACTGGCTATTTAAAAAAGACTTTATATATCTTAGGTATTGTTGAAAGAACCTTTAATTCCCTTTATTTTGATGTATGATTGATGGGTATAATATGGGTTAGAGAATATACAGCTTGGCCTTACTCCAGATGTGCACCTTTCAAAAAAGTGCTAACTGTACTTGCTCGTTTTGACTTCTTGAACTTAAGAGGTAAATTGTAAAAAAAAAAAAAGAGCTGATAACTTTTTCTACATTTTATGTATTTGGTAATTCATTCATTGCACTTTTAGAAGCTGGTATTTTCTAGTTTGGCAAAATTCATTTTCCATATTTTAATAGCTGCCAAGAATAGTGTATTTTAGATTAATTCAGGTTGATTTTTGGAGCACAAGGGAGCAGTCATTGTAGTTAGCAGTGTCCTAAGATCATTTAAAATTTTCAAAAGTACAATATCCAAAGAAATTTCAGCCACATTACATGAAAGTAGTATAAAGGTATGCCAACATTCTCTTCACTATGCATGTTTAAAATGCAAACAACTTCACCTTACATACATCACTCTCTCAAAAGTACGTAATAACTGGTGAGCTCCGCCTTAAGAGCCATCTCTGTGGTAAGGGGATGTAACTCACTTTACCTCTTATTCTCCTGATGTCTTATGATCAGGTAATGTATTTGAAGAAGATGGAGTAAATTTCTTTCGCTAATATTCACTCTCAATCATAACATGGACATTCTCACAAGCCCTCCCTTTCATTTACATCCTTCAATGGTAACTGATGATATTTACAATCTGGCACTAGTCTGCTAAGTAGAGATCACTCTTGTCTGACTTTAATCTCAGCAGCCTGACATCTCTTTTAGCACTTTTGTCGTTAAAACAAGCCAAAATATTGGGCAGATATTTTTCCTTGCTTATGCAGTCTAGATTGGAAGTGGATGTAATCTTAAGATATTGTTTTCTTTTGAATTCTGAATTTTCTTCTGTCTTGGAAAGACCAACTTATACTGTCATCACAGCCAGTGAGAGAATGTCATATGAGCAGTTACAGCTTTCATAAAAATAAAGTTGAAATTTCTCTTCAGGCCATCTATGACCGGATGTTCTCCTGGATTGTTTCTCGCATTAATGAAGTCATTGACCCCAAAGAGAGTGGAACAGGATACATTGGCAAGGGAACCGTGATTGGTGTGCTGGATATATATGGTTTTGAAATCTTTCAAAACAACAGGTACTTGAGTTATCACAGTAAATAAAAATGTGAAGTACTGTCAGATATGTGCAGATTTTGCTGTATTAAATGTTTTAAAAATAGTTTTATCTTGTGAGAAAATCACAACACTAAAGCAGCCTAAATATGTCACATCCTTATGAAATACTAAATTTGTTGCATCATATCTACATTGTTAATAGCCTTATTTAAAAAATAACAACTGCTTACAAACTTCTGTTTTCTTCTTTGATTGTTTATGCTAATACATTGTTTTGTTTCACATTTCTGTGTACTTTGTAGTGCCTTGACTCGGCAGGAAATACATGTCTATTTCATCTTGAATACTTTCAAGCAGTGCAGAATACTGGTAACATTGAAGCATATCATAAAAGTAAACAAGTTATTGCATCAAAGCTGAAAAAATATTGATTTTGCTTTGGAAAATAATTTTGGGTCTTTATTTACTTCTTTGTGAGTATATGCTGATAGTGATCAATGCTTTATTGGCTCAACGTGTTTTGTTAAGTTAATGAGCTCAGGTGGTATTTTTGTTGTACTAAGCATAGGTACAATTCATTGTCTTGGTAAATTTGTAACCTATCTTATGGACAGTGGGGAATAAACTTAGTTCTTTCAGTGTCTACTGGGGTTGCAAGATTGAGTATTAAAAATCGCATTGGTGTCAAAACTTGGGGCTAGATTGAATAAAACACAAACCTTGATGTCAAAATTGGGAGCCAACTTAAATATTGGAGGTCTGATGCAGTGAGGAAATACTGTAATCATTTTTTATTTCTCATAATAAATCACTGTATTTAATACTTTGTGACCATACAGTGATCAGTACTTCAATGACTCTGCATGTTTTACTTAGCATGGTGTTTTCCAAGGGTGTCTGTGCCAGCTAAGGCTTTGATGTGCCCCAACATAATTATGATGCATTATCAGCGTAAAGTTTAGCCTAGGTATTGACCCTGCTGCCAAGTATCCTGTTTTTTTCTGTATTAGTCCCATATTTTTTACCTAATTATGGGTGTACATTTTTTTAAAGAAAAAATACATTTTTTAGTTTTAAAAAATGATAAAACATTTCCTTGCAGTTTTCAGTTTAGAACCGGCACGTGGTTCCATTTTGATAAAAATGTTTTGCATATATATAAGAATACAATTCTAAAATATGATTGGTTCATTTGAAATCGAGGCTACAATGCCTGTCTTTATCCACCATATTGGATTTCACAAACAGTTGCCGCTATCACTGTATCTCATCTTCATAATATTCGACTTTTAATGAAAGCAGAATATTAAGAATTTTCTCCAGGAAAGACAAGAAAAGAAAACTGGAAGGACAATTATGCCTTCTTGTTTAAATTTGTGAAAAGATCTATTGAAGGAGAAAACTTTGTTTTGCAAATTGTGTAATGTGGTTTCACTGTTGAGAATGGAGGCATTTGTGAAATACAAGAGTATGAAAAAGCTAATAAACATCAGCTTGCTTCTTTATGATCAACAACTCAGCCTAAACTTATGACGTATATAAAAACAAGAGACATAATTCAATTACAATTCAGTTTATTAAATTTCTTTTATGAATGAACCTTTCATCTTTCAGTTACTAGTGTTGCTGGCAATTAATGTCACACACATTTTCCAGAAAGTAAAATTGCATGGATTACTCATGTGAAAAAACAAAAACAGTAGGAAAATCACAGAATTCAGATAATATAAGATGTTTCATTGGAATCAATAATGGTTGAGGAAAAAAAACGAAGTATAGGAAAGGCTCATATAAACAGCCTGTGGCTGAGTGTGTTGCACATTTGCAACTGCTAAATGGTGTCTCAAATGGAACATGGTGCGCATTCAGAAGGTGCAAGAGTGCAACACATTGAATAATTTAGGAAGGTACTGTCCTATTTTACAGAATGTTGTAAATAGTTACTTATACATTAAAATGTAAAAAATCAGTATATATTCCTGATAATCAGTATTTTTGTCATAAGCAGTCAGCATTTCATTTAGATATATTCAGAGGTATTATGCTAGTCCAAATAGATACAAATAAAAATACCTGAACATATAAATATAAATATTCACTTAGTATCTGCAGGTAAGTCTTGGACTGAATGTAAAACCTCCAGCAATGGGTCAACTTAACCATCCTGACCATATACAAGTATTAGACACTGGCAGAAATGAAGAGAGAAGCAGTCAAGCAGTATTCTGTTTTAATCAAGTTATATAACAAATGATGATCAGTTCACAATCATAAATGGCTGAATATTTTCTCCTTAAAATGTGGAGAAATCATCATCAAAATTTTTTAGTGTTGGATATAATGTGCGCATTATATGTCAGAACTTAGTTTTTTATTACAAGGTGGGCCAGATATTGGGGATGGGGTGTTATACATACCATAATATGATAATGCAGCAAAGCTTGAAATGTATAGAGATTGCTGATCAGTAGGTTGCACATTCCTTTTATAGCAAGTACAGAGTATTTGCTTTGTAAACATTTCATAAAATCTGACATTTTTGATTTGCCCTGCATTTACTTTATGTGTTCATACCAATAACAAAATTAAAATACACAAGTTTCTCAGTGTTACTATAACTAAAGAGTACAATTTGCTAACAATGGTGTGTGTTATATTACATTATAATATGTCCTGAATTGATTATATTTCAATTTTGATATCATAGTGATTGTTATATTGTGTTATAATATGTCATAAATTGGTTATATTTCAGGTTTGACAGCAAGGTGCTTGTTATATTGCAGTATAATGTCTTGGTTATATTTCAGCTTTGAACAGTTATGCATCAACTACTGTAATGAAAAGTTGCAGCAACTGTTCATTGAACTAGTCCTTAAACAGGAGCAGGAGGAATACATGAAAGAGGGGATTGCCTGGGTTCACGTTGAATATTTCAACAACAAGATTATCTGTGAGCTCATTGAACAGCCACATAAGGGAATACTTGCCATATTGGACGAAGCTTGTCTGAATGTTGGCAAAGTCACGGATGAGGTCTGTCTGTTTTACCAATCATTTGTTTCTATTTCCTACCATTGCAGTGATTGATCTTGGCAGTCCCTCTATATGTGACACTTTGTTAAGATTTGTATTTAGGTTAGTTTCGTTTAATATGGTGTGGCATAAGTTTTCAGTGAACACATTTCTTTAACTGGTAAATGATCATACTGTATTTGATCTCATTTTTCATGTGAAAAAATTAATATTTTATTCAAAGTATGACAAGATAATGTGTAAATAATAGTTATCATTTTGTGAAGAGATAGCCTATGAGTAAATACAGGACCCAAAGTAAAAAAAGATTCACAAATCTTTACATGATCATCAGCATTGAATGCTTCAGACATAGTTGTTCTAATGCGACAAGCACTAGTAGCTATTGTTAAAATTTGCATACATATGTGTATATTGGAACAGACATGTTATAAAATGACTCGATATGACATGGATGGGTATTCCATCACACAGTTTCCTTCTTGAACCTCTTTATACAAATAAAATATGCCTACATATATGGGAGAGAGAGAGTTCAGTAACATAGCAAATAGAAATGATAAAAATATGTACCATACTCCTTCATTTTTTACGGATATATATTAATTTATATTTATATTTAAATATAAATATTGACAATAGTTGTATCCATATTGACTCCAATTAGTTAAAATCCCCAAACAAATCATTTATATAGTATACTATGTTGTTTTCTTTGTAAGTATAATGACCTCTCCATTCAATGACCTTTCCATTCCCACCAAACAAGATTGTTTCTATTTCCTACCACTGCAGTGGTTGATCTTGGCAGTCCCTCTATATGTGACACTTTGTTAAGTTTTGTATTTAGGTTAGTTTCCTTCTTGAACCTCTTTATACAAATAAAATATGCCTACATATATGAGAGAGGGAGAGAGAGTTCAGTAACATAGCAAATAGAAATAATAAAAATATGTACCAAATATTGACAATAGTTGTATCCATATTGACTCCAATTAGTTAAAATCCCAAAACAAATCATTTATATAGTATACTATGTTGTTTTCTTTGTAAGTACAATGACCTCTCCATTCAATGACCTTTCCATTCCCACCACAAGATTACCCATTATCAGTAAGAACATGTGCACTTGGGTGGTTTGTGGTTTGATATTTGATCATGCTAGTTGTAACTCTAAATTTAAAGCTGTAACACCTTTCCTGGCAAGAACAAAACATTCACTGGTTGACAAACTTACATTAGTACACTTGGCATTACACAGTTCACCATGCATTAGCATGAAAAAACATCATTGAATGAAACAAAAATAGATTGAAAATGTGTGCCCAGTTACACATGTCCATAAATTAATTCAAAATAAATATGTTGATTAATAAACCATGTTTATTGCCTTCAGAGTTGAACCTGAAAATAAAGATTGTCTATAGTGTGAGCTCTATAGAAAGATTGATTTATCTTAACTATGTGCATGGTAATTAAAGATCTGTAGACTATTGCCCTCCCTCTTTTACACCTGTGAGACATGGACAGTGTACAATCATCATGAAAGACAGCTAAACTCCTTGTACATGCGCTGTCTCAGAAAACTGCTCCACATCAAATGGCAAGACAAGATTCCTGACACAGAAGTCCTCCAGAGAGCTGAGATGACAAGCGTCCATGCCATGCTCAGAAGATCACAACTCCGATGGGCTGGCCATGTCTGCCATATGCCTGTTGAGTGCATCCCGAAGAGACTATTTTATGGGGATCTAACTGAAGGCAAGCATTTTAGAGGAGGCCAAATGAAGCGGTACAAGGACATGCTCAAAGCTTCAATGAAGTCATGTGGCATTGATCCAGACAGCTGGGAGCAGCTTGCTGAAGACCGTGATGCCTGGCGCCAACAAATCAATTCAGGCATTGCTGCTTTTGAAGAGCAGTGGATCATCGAGGCCAAACATAAATGCTAGCAGAAGAGCAGAGACAGCGCCAACCCTCAATTGATCCAGGCTTCTGCAATTCCCTGCCTTCATTGCCTTAGACACTTCAGAGTGCAGATTGACATCATGAGCCATCTGCACTCTCACAGACAAGAAGAGATGTGAAGTCATGGTTGAGAATGAAGGATGAACAACAACAACACATACCAATTGTCCAGAAGCTATGATTATCTATATAGAAAAAGTAATATATATCACAGTTGGGATTGGCCACTTCATTGGGGAAAGTGAATAACATAACATTTTCAACTCTAATGGGGGTTAGTACAGGTAGTACAGCAGTAACAAATGTAATAAATGTCTTTCTCCAGCTCAGGTGTTAACACTATCAACACAAATCAACTGTGTAAACACATTGTGTGCTTATTATCTTTTAATCAGTTTCATGGCTAAAATTATTGAATATGCTACAGAAAGGTGGTCTCCTATTTCAGAAGACATCACATACTTTAGAATGGCTGGTGTTGATAAGTTTGTAGTTGTGCAAAGAAATCAATGCTCCTTCTTGCTGCCATGCTTGATAAAGTAAAACTCTGTCAACGTGGAGTTTTGACAGTTATTTTTGCTGATAGTTTATTGCCTACTGAATCAGACTCTTCAAAAGTGAATTACACTTGAACACTATTCCAACAATTGAAATAATTATATTTTGCATTTTGTATAAATCTTAATAGAAATGTTGCTGCTGATAACAAATTTTGTTAAAGTAGGCTTCATTCAGTACAATGATGTGAGCCCTGAGTCGTCTAAAGCACCATTGTGGATTATTGCCATCTCACTTCTGTCTGAAATAGGTTTAAGTCTCAGGTTTGGCCAGTGTGGTTATGTGAGAAAGCTTGTCACTAGCTTCTCATGGGTCAGTGGTTCTTTCCAGGGTTTTCCCAGGTTCTTCCTTCACCATTTATACTGGCTGCCATGTGTGGCCTACTTTGTGTTGAAAAATATAATTAAACCCTATAACAACAACAACCATGATGTGTAACATCTGTTGGTCAGCATGTCTCTTGATGAACTTAACTTCAGATGAATTGGGTTCTTCTGCTGTGTGTAACAAAGTAGCTAAATGGACTCTCCCAAAGCAGAAATTGACACAATGCATCACCTGAGCTATTGTCAACCAATTAAGTAATCTTTGAAACTGGTTGACTGTCCTACCTGTCTATGAGCTATATGCCCCAAAGATTGGTTTGAGATTTGAGCAGGGCCATTTACTGTTCTTTCATACTACAGATTACAGTTAGTTGTCAAGTAATATAGGACTTTTTTGTTGTTGAAAAGATTCTGGGCTTAGATACTTGGAAATCAAGTTTTTCTTTTTTAACAAGAATATGTAGGTGATATATGGTACATGGTTTGTTTGAATTATTAAAAGACATCAAGCAGATCATTATATTCCCTTCTCTGACCATTTTACAGATGTTCCTGACTGCCATGACACAGAAACTCAAAAGTGACAGGTTCACTTGCAGAGCTGTGAGTAAAGCCATTTTTCTTTTCAATTCTTTTTTTAACATAAAAAAAGTAATTACGTTTAGAACTGTTAAAATAATTTATGTGCTAGTGAAAATTAAATTTTTGCTGAATATCTTATCTGGAAGGTTAATATATGTTTATTTACTAAGGTAAACAGATGAGGAGACCTCAATGTTTTGTTTAGCTATGGCTCAATATTTTTCCCTGGTCATTATCAGTGGGCAGGTACCTGAGTAACTGGATTACTTGCCATGGGCATTCAGGCAACCATTCATTTTGAGACTCTTGAACCTAAGGATTTTGCAGATTTTTTTTTCATACTATTATAAATGTTTATGATATTTTTCCTTGAGATTTATTTGATTACACTAATTACCAGTATTGTCTTTATGGCAAAGAGCAATGTTTGAAAACTGAATTGTATTTCTTTCGCTATAAACAGCATGTATCATAGGAAGACTTTACTGTGATCTTTATTCACATTCTGTTATCAAGCATTACACACTGATAATTATTAAACTATGACAACATTGAAAACTAAAATAAGTTCAAAGAAGAATTAGCTCTCAGTGAAACTGTTATATAGTATGGCTATTGTTCTTTTAGTATGGGTTAAACAGTTTATGTTCCAATTTGAAGTCTCTTTTTCATAGCTTTTTATACACCATAATTGATGTTGGAAAATTATTTGCTGTATATATGTGCATATAAGTCAATCAAACTGAAGAGGTAAAAGTTTTAAAAAAGTACATGACCCATGCATAAGGCAACCTATAAGTTATGCCATATTGAAAAATTTTGTTATTGCAACTCCATCTGAATGGATGGACCTAAGTGGTTAGAAAGGTTTAGAATATCCACCTCAGATGCAGGAAGTCGAGGGTTCAAACCTTGGCCAAGTCATACCAATGACTTTAAAAAAATGGTACTAGCAGCTGACACTCAGCATTAAGAGGTTAGTGTTAAGACTGCTTGGCCTGGAGTCAGGATTACGTGGCTGTGGGGGACATGATGTTACATGTCTGCAGCATGATGCCTCATTTCTAGACATCACTATAAACTGCCACACTGCAGACATCATAGTAATACGAGGGAAAAATTGTTAAAGCAACATTTTTCAAAAATCAAAATCCATTTGAATGGATGATCATCTGCAAATGGAGTTTCAGTACAGGAGGTCATGTGATCATCTGCAAATGGAGTTTCAGTACAGGAGGTCATGGGTTCAAGTTAGGCATGTGATCTTGTTTTCTGTGATCTGCAGTAAGAAGAGAACTTAAAATTTTTCAAGTTTAGACCTTTTCCCTTCAATAAGCTGACTTCTACTCTCCCAGGCTTTTATTTCTTCCTGAATTATTTTGTTTGTACACAAGTATATACAGTACTATACAGAATTGTTGTTAATTTTTACATTTTTTAATTCAGGAAATTTAAAGAGTTAAGATAATTAGATTAATGATTTTTTTAAAAAAATTGTACTGCATTACATACAATAGTTAATTACTGCTAATGTGTTTTCATGAACTATTACATGATTATTGTAAAAGTGTTCCAGATGTCAGTCAGTGGATTACTAAAGAAACATTTTGAATGGCTGGACAAAACAGTCTTGCACAGATTGATTTTATGATAAAAACCCACAAGTTTAATTGACAACTTGCTAAAGATGGCTCTTAGCTGTGATAATTAGGTGAGATAAGTGTTTCAGTATGACCATCAATAATGCATCACTGTTTACCAAAATTTCTAAACATGTACTCGGCATACAGTAATGATGTTGTTTACAATCTGTATGGAAAAGGAGACACTGGTTACCAGTTTTATTAAATGTGTAAGGTAAAATTGTGTACTGGAGACAATAAACCAGACTTAAATGCATGCCACTAACCCCTCCAGGGTCATCTAAATCTTTATTACAGTTACCTATTCCATCTCTGAAACACTTAGATGTAAGATGCACATCATTGGTTCTTAGGTGTTCGTATTATTTGTTCATCTATTGTAATAACATGCACAATGTTGATAATATCCTCATGGGAGATCTCATCACCATGCTTTCAATGTAGTACATTAGGTACTGCAGTAAGATTTTTATAATGTGTAATGACCGGTGGGTGAATGAGGTCTTTGATTGTTTTCATAAATCTTGTCATCTGTTCAACTTAACACGTTTTAAATTGTTGTATTTATTGAGTTGTTTCATATTATTTATGTTGTCTTACACATCAGTCATGGCTTTTGGCTTTAAATACTTTCATTCAGTATGTGTTGTCATAGTTAATTTTAAAATGTAATGACACTGTTTGCAGTTCCTTTTGCTGATAGACTGCATGCAATTTTCATGTAATAATGTAATCATTTATAATTAATATCTTTTTTGCTTTTTTAAAACTGAATGCAATAACAATATTTAACAATAAATAATTTAGGACTAGGTAATAGTCCATCAAAATCTATTTTGTACATTATGTTTTTTTAAGCTCTCACCTGCTGATAAGACACTAGAGCACAGCCGTGACTTTAGGATCCGCCATTATGCTGGTGATGTATCATATTCAGTTGTTGGATTCATTGACAAGAATAAGGATACGTTGTTCCAGGACTTCAAGCGACTACTTTACAACAGGTATACACATGTATGTCAGAATCACAGAGAAAAAAACTTTTGCATTACTTCTGTTATGAGTTGAATTGGCACCAATGATGATAGTGTCATACAAGTTTTTTTTAAACCAATGGCAAGAGCTGATAAAATTCAAGATGATTATGGAAAAACCTTGCAGATAAGACCACTCATTGCACTTAAAAATTAGTGATTATATTATCAAGGTGGTTTCCATACCGCTCCCATGGCCTAGTGGTTAAAGCGTAGCCTCAGATATATGAGGTCGTGGGTTCGATCCCCAGTTGTGTCTTACCAAAGACTTACAAAAATGGTACTAACAGCTGCCTCACTTGACACTCAGCATTAATAGGTTAGTGTTAAGACTGGATGGGTCGTCATGCTACATGTTTGCGGCATGATGCCCCAGTGCTAGACATCATTATAAACTGCCACACTGCAGACATCCTAGCGATATGACTGAAAAATTGTTAAAACTACGTTAAAAATCATGATCACATCACATCACAAAGGTGGTTTTCAATACTACATGTAATTGCATTAAGGTTTACGTCTGCAAACTGCATTGCTCCAGATATGTAGTCCCATAATTCACTAGGAGATCTGGGTCTATGCAGCTTGTTAGATCTTATCACTAGAACAAGTATTATAGACCCTTATCCACTGGTACATTATGTGACAGCAGATCAGGATCTGTTTTGTTTACAGTTGGACATACTTTATACAAAAGTATATAAGTAGCTCTTCACATTTGTTGTAGGTGTTTTATGTTTTCCTATTTTTTTTAATTTCCAAGTTATTTTTGTGTAATTTACAGACAGTACATTGATATTTTGTGTAATTTATGGACTGATCATTGATATTTTGTTTAATTGAAGGACTGTTTATGTAATTTATGAACTGTACTTTGATATTTTGTGTAATTTACAGACTCTACATTTATAATTTACCATTATTATTATTATTATTATTATTATTATTATTATTATTATTATTATTATTATTATTATTATTATGACAATAAATCATGAATCTGGTGGAGTCATATGATGTGTACCAGATGATTGTTATGGAAGGTACTTTGGCATCATTAGGGACAGCTTAATAATGTATAATTGTGACATCTTTTGATGAATATGAATAATAAAAGATGTTGCTTTTCCCCCTGGACTTCCCCCCCATCATGCAGGACTTTTCCCTCCCAGTCATTTTCAACCCAGTATATGTTGTCATTTGAAATAAATGCATTATCAAATGTAAAATATATACTTTCTGTTCTCTCTTTCTCTCTCACTCACCCATTTTTAAGCATAGTTAGTTATCACAAAAATGGGCATTGTTTATTTGTCAGTCAATTGCTAGTGCTTTTAATCACTGTAGAACAAGTTTCTTTGAAGTATAAAGAGGCTTGTGTCTAACCTTTATTTGTTGTGCATATTTGGTATATTTAAGATAAACAACAGAAGGATTAGCTATTGTTCAATTATTTGTAGTTGTTTCAGTACAGTACTCGGGACAGATGTCAAAATAATCAGATTATGATGTAACAATGCACTGTGAAAATGGATTTGTAACATATAAATTTCAGTGTATTATATATCCAAGTTTGTGGCTTCTTTTCATGGTTTCTTTGAATTTCTCCACTCCAGATCCATGACTATGTACAAAACAATTACCAGATGAAATGTTTTGTAGCCAATAACAGAATTTTGCAAAAATAAGCGAAGCCCAGAACAATCCCAGATACCCACATTATTTATTCATTGTATCATTGAGCTTTGATATATATACTTATTCTGTTTTAATGTTTACTTGTTCTGTATCTATATAAACTCCAAATAATTTAAACATTCATTTTTTAAAAAACCCACAAGATGGAATTGGAAACTGTTGCAAGTATTCGAGGAAAAAAAATAAAGTTGTGTTAAATGGTTTTGTTTATGTGAAACAAAAAAGCTTATCAAACAATGTTATAAGTTATGATATGAGTGTCGTCGAGGTGCAGGAAAAAATACAAGTAAATGTAGGGCCAAAGTTAAATAAAATGATCTGTCAGTAGTTAGTTACCTTCATGAGCATACTCGTACTACTGATTTGGTTCACTGTGAAGTTTTGAAGGTTCGGGCAAGTATCAAACGAAAAGCAGAGGAAACTGAAGAAACACTGCAACAGATTCTGGTCAAGAATTGCAGCAACTAAGCCAGCAAGCTGCTGTTCAGATGGTGCCGATTTGACATCATGGGAAAAATATCAGAAGAGTTAAACAGAGGAAGAATGCTGTTCACTCTCTTCCAGTCGACCGCACATTCGAAATTCCAGAAAATTACAAGAGTTTGGCTGAGGGAGAAAAGTTTCTACTTTATGACAGCGGATGTGACGACCCCAACCGAATCTTTTTTTTTGGAACAGAACGCACACTAAATGTGATTTGAGATTTACAGCATTGGTTTATGGATGGAATTTTCAAAGTGGTACCTGAAATGTTTTTTCAATTATATACAATACAAGCTCTTGTAACTGGATAAATTGTTCTTTGCTTGTATGTACTCCTACCAAACAAAACACAGGTTACTTACTGCAGCCTTACATTCATCCTACAACAATTATGATGGATTTTGAAAAGGCTGCAATTAATGCAGCCACAGAGTATTTTACAAACATTGAAATACATTGCTGCTTCTTCCATCTTGCACAAAATATATTCAGAAAAGTTAAGTCCGTTGGACTGCAGGATCGATACTAGACTGCTGAAGATTTTGCCTTGTCAATTCGGATGATTGCTGCGTTAGCATTCATTCCAAACGAAAAGGTCATCAGATCGTTTGTAACACTTAAGGAATCATTGTCAGAGGAGTTTACCACTGTCATGGATTTTTTTGAGGACAACTGCATTGGTCCACTCTGTCGTAATCGCCATGCAGTAACCGTGTTTGATAAAAGCATTTGGAGTGTGCATTCATATGTTGCCCCAAACAAACAATGATGTGGAAGGTTGGCATAGAAAGATGCAGTCCGCAGTATCCTGTCATCATTCAAATATCTGGAGCTTTCTGCGGATTCTTAAACGTGAACATAGCTTAAAAAATGTCAACTTAAATCAGATCTTCAGTGGACATTTGTCTGAACAACCAAAGAAGAAGTTCAAAGACTGTTCTTTGAGAATTACAAACATAGCCACCGACTTCGACAATCGGGACATCATGGAATACTTAAAAGCAATTGCGTACAACATAAACGTTTAAACAATACAATTTTTAATATGTGAAAATGTTAAGTTTTTTTAACACTTGCTACTGAAATTTATTTCAAAAAACCTTTTTCTTTTAACTTAATATTAATATAAGTTTTTATATTTTATTGGCAAAATGTCATATTAAATGAATTAAGTTTTAAGATCATGGGGGGGAAATGACTGGGAGGGAAATGTCCTATTTGATGGGAGGGAAAAGTCCAGGGGAAAATGTCTGGGTGGGGAAGTTGGGGTTGGGGAATGTCCGGGGGGAGATGTCCTAGACCCATTTATAGCTGATGTTATTGGCAATAGTTGAGTAAAAGAGTGCTGTCAACATATACTGTGTTGTCGTAATTCATCCAGAAAATATGAAATGTTTATAATTGAATGCCTAATACTCTCAGTTGCAATAGTACACTGGATATGGCTGTTTTGATCATTAGATAGATTTCTGTTAGCGCATTATATTCATATAAGATCATCAATAAACAAACAGCAAAATAAACAAAGTGATAGAAACTCCCATTTGTTTGTACTGCAACACCTGTAGTGTTTTGGTAATTTAGCACCTGTATAATTTTGGTAATTTAGCACCTATAGTATTTGACTCATTTTAAAAATACAATTCTTTAAGATTAAAATGAAGGTCAGTGATTTTTAATGTTTAATTTCACAAAGAACATGAATTAGGAACAGATTTGATATTTATTTTGACAGTAAAGATGAACTCGTAAAAGCCATGTGGCCAGAGGGGATCCAGGACATAACAGCCGTAAGTATACAAGTAAAGGAAAATAACTATGTTAGTGAGATCCAATTTCCTCAGAGAGTAATGCCATCAATATTCAATTTTTCAAAAAAGTGTTGAAATATAATAAAAAGTGGACATTCAAAGTAGCACTGTTCCTCTGTTAGCATGCTTACATGCATTGTACTTCACTCTCTCGTTATATCACCCTTCTTTATAACACAGTTCTATTTATGAGATGGATACAATTATTGATCCCATTTAATTAAATTTCATTTAATTGAAGTGAAATTTTATGTATTTTATACATAAAAGTTGGTCCTTCGTTTACATGTGTAAATGGTTAGTATATTACCTAAATGTTTTTAAATTGGTAACTTTGTAAATGAACATGTGGCTTTTAGTGACACAGGATCTACCCAAACCACTTAAATCATATATTTCTGCATCTCAGCATAGAGAGCTGTTTGATAGGAATTTATCTGTTAATTCTTTTCTTGAATGTTGACTGATTTTTACATTTGGGCAAAGCTGATGAAAATTGGTTGTCATGTACCTGACACAATACAAAGTGTGTTGATTTACTGATAATGTTAACAAAAAATTCATAATAAAAAGTGAAAGACACATTGCAAATTATATTAGACCTAATATTCCAGATTTTGAGCGTGTCCATATTTTATAAGGAGATATTTTCATTTTTTATTTTTTGGGAGAACGAGATCACACATTTCATGAAAAGTAAAGTATAAATCTGAATGTAATATGGTAAATATTGCTATAAACATGTTACATTGTATGTTCTACAATTAACATATAAAATAACTATCAGCCCTTTGTGCAGATTTTGGTAATGGTCGAGTTTAATCAGTTCGATTTCACAGCAATATTTGGTTACTGCATGTTCAGAAAGTTTAGTAAACATTGAGTTGTCACATTATAAGGAATTATGATAAGGATTACAGTATTTGAATATAAGTCAGTATTCTGATTGACATCCATGAACCATGTTATAGTGAGATTGAACTATCGTCTACTTTGGTATAAGGCATTCTCACTATAATGTGGTTTTGCTTTGTGTGGATTATATTTATAATGTGCTTCATTAGAGGGTCGTCTCTGTATAAGGTAGTATACTCTGTCTTCCATTGACAGCGTTTTAATGAGGGTGTGCTGAATAGTCAACAGAAAAGCAGCAGCTGTTGTCATAGGGTTTAACACCATTTTTCAGGATCAGATAGGTTATACATGGCAGCCAGTATCAGTGGTGGAGGAAGAACCTGGGAAAACCCCAGAAAGAAGCACCAACCCAAAAGTAGCTACTGGCAAGCTTTCTCACATACCCACAAAGCCAAGACTTGAATCCACAAAGACAGGGGTGAGATTTCAATAATCTGTAACGGTGAGCGCTTTAGACCACTCAGCCCCCAGCAACAGCTGTTAATAATATATTATTTTCAGTCCTTAGATTTGTTCACTACTAGTTCATTACAACCAGCTTTCTAAGAATAAATTATTGTATGTTACAGTTTCAACTTTTGAACATTTTTTATTATTTTTCTTTTCTCCACCTTTCTTATTCTTTTGCTGATAATTTTACTGAAAACTTTATAATACTTTATTGTCAGGTCTGTCAATACCACATCACTGTCAGGTAGTCACTACCTTTTTTAAAACCACATTATACACAAGATGCTGTCAGTATATGATATATTATTAAATTATTATTTTATATGTGTAATAGTTTTTATGGGGTACTAATTTTCATGAATTTTGTTGTTGCTATAACCCATGAATTTAAAAGCTTTATTAAATTTGTACTTATATCGAAACAGGGGCTCCCTTTATGGATCATGCACACATCTCACCTCTGTCTGTGCAACATCAAATCTTAGTTAATCCAATGTGGGTATGTGAGAAAGCTTTTCAGTAGGTTCCTTTGGGTCATTGGTTCTTCCAGGGTTTTTCCCCAACTAAATTTACTAACTACTATATATATATATATATATATATATATATATATATATATATATATATATATATATATATATATATATATATATATATATATATATACACACAATTCAGAATGTCATTTTATTTTGCAAAATCACAAAAAGAGATACTTTTACAACAGTTTCATTTATTCAGTACCTACTGAACAATAATTTACCTTTTCTTTCCAGCTTACTAATGAAATTGGTGAAAGTGTATTTATAAGAGTTACCTCCCTTGCACAACATGCGCTTCTTGTCACAAGCTTTGTTAACTTTACCTGTGCTTTATCAATGTTAAAAAGTAATTAAAAGGAATCTTATGCATTATTTAAAAGGATGTCAAATGTTTTTTAAATGAATGTTGGACTTTATTTAAAGGGATGTCAAAAATTATTTAAAGAGATATCTATTATTTAAAGAGACGTCAAACATTTAAATGGATGTCAAACATTATTGAAAGGATGTCAAACATTTTTTAAGGGAATATCAAATATTATTGAAATTAATGCCAAATGTTATTAAAGGGTGCAAATATATTTATAAGAGTTTTTTTCAAAAGAATGTCAGACATTTATGTGGATGAAAAACATTTAAATGGATGTCAGGCATTTTGTAAAGAGATATCAAATGTTATTTGAAGAGATGTCAGATATTATTTAAATGGATGTCAAATATTTAAATGTATATCAAATATTGAAAGGGATGTCAAACATTATTGAAAGGGATGTCAGATGTTATTTAAGGAGATATCAAAATATAATTTAAAAGGGATGTCAAATGTTATTTAAAGAGATGTCAAATGTTATTTAAAGGGGTGAAATGTTATTTAAAAGGCTGTCGGAAGTTATTTAGTGTAATGTCATGTTATTTAAATTGATGTCAAATGTGACTTAAAATTATGTCAGAGATTATTTAAAAGGATGCAACATTTTTATTTGTATATTCTTAGTACCTTTTCAACTATTATAGTCATAAAGAAGAATAAAGCTTTATTACATTTTGTAAGAAAAACTGCAGTTTTTATTAATGTCTTAAATTTGTTACAAAATGAGCATATAATGAAGCTAATTTCAATCTTTATGGACCAAGTCTCTTTGAAATTTAAATTCTTTTGAAGGTTATGTTTAAAACTTAATATCATAATTCATTTTGATATATTAAAAATTAATAACTTAAGGATCCTGACAGTCAGCTCTGAACTGAGCATTGTTCTTTGTGTGGGGTGGGGGTGGGAATTCCCTATTCATAAAGGGGGAAGTGAAGGCAGTGTAGCAAATATAAAAATTGAAGGCCCAGTTTGCATGCATCATGTTAAAATAGACTCTGAATTTACTAAAAAATATATTTGCTTATAAAATCCTGTTCCCTACTTTTTCACAAACTTTTTTGGCTGGTTGAATACATTTTTCATAGTAAAATAATATTTATAATCTCATTATAAAGTAGCAGTTGGGATCTGTAACTGCTGACTGAAAAATGTATGGAATCATAATATAGCGAGAGAGATTGAAAATGATATGACTGCAAGTATGTGTGTCATTTGCCCTGGCCAGGGTGGGGGATAAGAGGAGAAAACTAACAAAATGCTTGTCAGAAGAAAAAAAAAAGCAATATCAAAGTTGGTTGGAATCAATTATTGCCAACTTCATCATCTATTGAACTACAGCATAGTAAAATAATAAAAAGAAAGTTCTCTGTTTGTTGGGGAAATAAACATAATGCTAATCAAGATATGGGATCATTTAGTTTCTATAAATTATGTACAGCTTTTCACTTCATGGTATTTGTGCATATAACTTTATCCAATAATACTATTTTAAATAGGAAATAAAGGCAGTATACTAAGCTTAATGTTGTTTTCTTTCAGTCCATAGTATCATGCATTTGATAGACCAATTCAAGTACCATGGTGTAATTGTGGTCATTTTGGTACATAGCTGCACTGAATAGTTATACATGTGTTATAATGAAGAGTGTTATAATGAGGTAGAGCTGAATTGGTGACATCACATTTTCTTGAATCATTGAATAATTTTATATTCATTCTATTCACATTTTTATGAATCAGACATTTGGATATGAAGTTTCTTGCTTCACTCAGAATTTTGTGATATTTATTCAGTATTGTTTTGAAGATACATCAGACAAATTAACTTGCAAGAGAAATATTCCTCTGAGTATTTCAGTTGGATTTCTCTCCATTAAATTATTAGAGGAAGTTGCTGCTTGCATGATCATACATGGTTAATTGTGCAATAACATTTGCCATAACATGAATGAGATTTAGAATGTGAGGACATGAGTTTTGCTGGGGTGTTCTGGCAGATATTTGCACCTGTCTAACATATCCACTGTTTTTTGAAAGTTTCTAGAAACTCATGACTTGACCTTGTCACCTTGTAAAATTGTTGTGGAGAATGAAAATGTGGCAATGATATTGGTGTATTTTTGCATTAATCTCATGATACTTCTGCTAATCTGATGACAAAAGCAGACATTTTCCTACTTTCATCCTGAATATCATAGTGACATCCTTCTTGCTGTTCTGTCATCTGTAGCTTGTGTGAGAATACCCCCAAAAGAGGTGACATAAGTAAAACAGGGTTGTACCCACATCACATCAATTTACTGTTTGTTTTTAAACAAGACAAAATGCTCACATCTTACCAGCCAAAACCTGCAGAATAATGCAAGAATGAAAAAGAAAATAAATTTGACTGGTAAATACCCTATTTACCAATACACAACTCATACCTAACTTTGTAGATTTGGTTTGGTGCTTTACTGTACAGCAGTACAAGTTAATTGGTGCTGAGGCATCTCCCTGACTTTGTAGAGACAGTCCAGTGAGACACTAGAGACAGTTCAGTGAGACACTGCATGCCCCTGGCTTTATAGAGACAGACCAGTGAGACACTAGAGACAGTTCAGTGAGACATTGCATATCCCTGGCTTTGTAGAGACAGTCCAGTGAGACACTAGAGACAGTTCAATGAGATACTGCATATCCATGGCTTTATAGAGACAGTACAGCAAGACACTAGAGATAGTTCAGTGATAAACTGCATATATCTGGCTTTGTAGAGACAGTCCAGTGAGACACTAGAGACAGTTCAGTGAGACACTGCATATCCCTGACTTTGTAGAGACAGTCCAGTGAGATACAGCATCTACCTGACTTGGTAGAGACAGACCAGTGAGATACATCTCCCTGACTTTGTAGAGAGTCCAGAGAGATACAACATCTCCCTGACTTTGTAGAAAGAGTCCAGTGAGCTACTGCATCTCCCTGACTTTGTAGATACAGTCCAGTGAGATACAGCATCTCCCTAACTTTGTAAAGCATAAATCCAGAGGCGCCAGCAATCATGCTGGTAAGTCAGTGTTGAGTACACTGTTTGCTTGAAATTTTGATTGGAATATTTGTTGCAGACTCTGATCTGTTCAGGATTTATGCAATGACAGGTCTTAGACTGCTGCCCTTTTTGCTGTTGGTCAAAGAATATGCCTGGGCAAACAGAGTAAAATTTCTGTTCCCTGTACTCACAGATATGCATAACTTGAGTAAATACGCAGACTCAGATTTGTATAACTCGGCGGAGTTACTCAGTGATGAACCATTACATTTATTATGGTATTAAATGGATAAATTATTTTGTAATGAACATGTGAATTTACTTTGTAATTAACCAATGGATTTATTCAGCAGTTAACCAATGGATTTATTCTGCAATGAACAAGTGGATTTTTTTTGTAGTGAAACATTGGATTTATTTTGTAAATAACCAGTGTATTTATTTTCTTAATAAGAAATGGATTTATTTTGTAAGGACCCTATGAATTTATTCTATAATGAGCTGGTGGATTAATTTTGTAATGAACACTTTGATTTATTAAGTAATTAACCAGCGGATTTATTCTGTAATTAACCAGTGTATTTTATTGTGAACCAGCTGATGTTTTGTAGTGAACCATTGGATTTTTTCTAGAAGGAGCCTATGGACTGGTTCCTGCATTTCTCGAATTTCCCATCCCTATGATAAGAGATGTCAAAATTGTAGAAACAGTCAACTGAGTACTGGAAGATCCTGATGATTGGGTACCTGATGAAAGGAAAATTATATTAAATGTGAACCTGAACTGCTTTATTGTAAGTTCATACATGCCAACGTCCCCGAGGAGTATAAGTGTAATTATTATTAATAATATAAGTGGCAGTCTGAGTATAAAAAAGTGATTTAAATATTACATGTCATAATTACAGAAAAAAATATGAATAACGTACATTTATTTCAGCTACTTGCCTGGATCTGCAGTCAATTAAAAATGTTGTAAAAAATCAGCTAAATGTTGATTATTACAAGAATATAGACACAAAACAAAAGGATAAATTTTTTATGCACAATATTCACTTTAATTACTCTACATTACATGTTTAACTTCCGCACAAAGGTCGTAAAATCAAGTCCACTAATTCTGAATGATTATATTACTGTAGAATTCCTCTTTCAAAGTTTGTAAAGTGTTATAAATTTGTCTTTTTCCCGATGTGACACGTTTTTCATTTTAACAAAATCCCTCTCGTAACAATTTTCAGTTAAAAACATAGAGTCACATCAATAAAGCCAGTTTCACTAGATAATATTTGGCCCCATGATTTTTCAATAGACTGATCCACTACATAAGTGTTTATCATACTATATTTAATCTGTGGCACAAGGTTTTAAATTCAAGAAACCTATCTGTTTTCTTCGAAACATGTCATATGCAGTTACTTTAAATAGAAAAAAAAAGAAACAGTTTAGGTATATAGCTAAATGAGGGGGCCCCGAGTGTCACACACATTGACAATATGATGATCATTAGACAGACATCTATGATGGATCAATGACAATTAACATGAGCCTTGAACTGTATTCATTATGTTGTATCTTGCTCATTCCAGATGTTGACAGATATAATCATTGATCTGAACTTGGAAGCATGGTTATTTCAGTTCTTTGTTTGTTTGTTTTTTTACATGAATTGAACAGGTACCCTATAATTAATTTTATTACCTGGGTGATTATGAACGGGCGGGTACTCAAGTACCCGAATACCCGTTGACACCTTTACCTATGATATACAGTATTTTTTTAAGTGTGCAAGAACAAAATGAGCAGGTGAAATGTACAGTTTTATCAGTAATCCTTACCAAGACCTTTCAGATCTGGTTTTACATTAAGCATAAAAATCAGATGAAATTTATCCAGGAGATTTACAAATAGGACTTTACTGAAGTCCCCACAAAATTTTAATTTCCATATGACTAAAATTGTTGATCTGGACAGCCAATTTTCTTAACAAATTCATTGTATCCTGATGGGTCCAAATAAATGGATATAACTGCATACAGCACTTCCTCACTATAAGGCCATTGATTATAACACAGTTCTGTTATAAGGCAGGTATGGTTATCAATTCCATTTCATTTCATAGTCATATGTATCATTTACTTCATTATAAGATGGTCTCACAATAAGGTATATTCTGTTTCTCCCATGGACAGAATGATGATGAGAGAATCTGCTTCATTGTAAAATGGTTTCATAATAAGAATGTATACTCTGGCTTCTATAAACAGCATTACGATGAGGAAGTATTTATAATTTACTTCATTAATAAGGCAGTCTCTCTGTAAGGTGTAGGGGCCCTGATTGACCAAGTTTTCTAAAGCGATATCCGTTACGGATCGCTGCCATCTCACCTCTGTCTGCGTGGGTTCGAGTCTAGGATTTGGCGAATGTGGATATGTGAGAAAGCTTGCCAGTAGCTTCTCCTGGGTCGGTGGTTCTTTCCAGTGATTTCCCGGTTTCTTCCTCCACCATTAATACTGGCCGCCATGAATAGTCTATCATGTGCTGAAAAATGGCGTTAAGCCCTTCAACCATCAACCAACCACCACCTGTAAGGTGGTATACTTTACAAGTCCCATTTACAGCATTTTAACAAAGGAGTACTGTATTATGTATTCTGTTATAAGTCAGTCACACTATAAGTTAGTATACTCTGACTCTGTGGACAGCAGTTTAATTACAGAGTGTTGTATAATGTAATTCTTTATAATGTGGTCTCACTGTAAGGTGGTATACTAAGTTACTCTCATTGACTGTTATATTGAGGGAGTGTTGTATAATGTAATTCATTATAAGGTGGTCTCTGTAAGGTGGCTCCCATTTACAGTTTTATAATAAGAGAGTCTGGTATCATGCTTTGATTGGAAGTAGATATATGAATAGTGACATGATCTGTGCTATATTGGAAACAAAAGAACAAAATGAGCGCATTTTTCTGCATTATATCAAAGTAATATAAATTGTTTTCTGTAGAAGTAAATCTGCACAAGCAACTCTCAGCCAGCCCTGTTCAAATCATCCAAACATAAGAACAAAATGAGCGCATTTTTCTGCATTATATCAAAGTAATATAAATTGTTTTCTGTAGAAGTAAATCTGCACAAGCAAATCTCAGCCAGCCCTGTTCAAATCATCCAACTGGTCCAACACTATCTGCAAAACTTGCAACCTTGGCACACCTGTTATGCCCATCTTAGATAAAGCACATAAACACTTTTCCCCTATATCCACATTTCATCACATGATGCAAGTCCTCCCCTTCTCTCCAACATGATGATTATTTCATAATTAGGCAAAGCATATGCTTTCACAGTAGTTATTCCCTGTAGTTTTCCAACCAGATTATGGTATATTTGGATGAAAGATAATTTAATTTCAAATTTAATGCTAAGTATGCAAAACATGGATGGTAGGACACATCATATGAAGGTATAATATTGATGCAATAATTACTGTGGTTTTATTGATTAGTATAAAATAATCTTGCTTATGTTCTCAGTAAATTACATAATAGATAATACTGAAGGAGAGATTCATCTTAATTTTCTTTTTGAATGGTCATCATAGCTAAATTTAAATAAGAGAATGTTTTGGTCATAGCCAGGTTGATTTGAGTTTAAACTAGAAACCTCCATCCAGTTAAATAAGTAATATTGTCTATCCAGTCATTTCAGAATGATAATTGTCTTTGACTTTTCTCAGAAACAGTTGCTAAAATTTAGTTGAAAAGTATTTTTATATGAACATGTTTAAAATGTACATTTATCCACAGACAGGCAGGATCAAAGGTCAGGCCGACATTATGTATGGCTTGGAAATTGGAATTGGGTTTGACATCATCAGTAGCATACAGCTTCAGCAGGTTATTAGACTTAAAGACACTTAGACCTTTTATGCATACACAGAAATGGTTTAAGTTCTCAGCCATTAAAACAAAGAAATGCTTATCTTGGATTCCTGAAACTGCTTGTAGTTCTGTAGAGTATCAGTCTCTTTTAGGGACTCATAATTTTAGAACTGTCAACATTTTTGTTACTATTCTGACCAGACCCCAAACCTGCATTTGTGTTGATGGGGATTTGGAGTCTTATATATCATATTCATAGAACACTGAAGTTACTGCAGACAGATCTGTCTGCAATATTAATGAATATGTGTGCTTACATGCACAGCTTTTTAATTCTATTGCCATTCAAACTAGCATATAATAACATTGTTATTCCCATGTAATTATGAAGGCAAGTCTCATTTTGTGCAAAAAGATATAATAATGCATCAATTCTTGTCGACTGCACAAAATTGATTGCTTGACTTTTCCCCTTTTTCCTTCAAGTAAAACATTGAAATTTCAACCAGCTTTGTTATCCTTTCAAAAACAAAATAGATCCATCAATAAACACAGTTTCAAATGGATTCACAGACAAGTTGAAAGATGTAATTTTAAATTTTCATCAGTAGAAATCGTTCATTTGGTTATAGTCAAGTTGAAAAGCCAATTGTTAATATAAAATTTCATACTTCTTGTACATTTAAAAAATAATAACTCAAAAATTGACACAAAGGTATGTTTCATTTTATTGCAATAATATCAATATCTTCTTCTGTCCATCATCTCTAATACAAATACAGTATTTGATCATACTAATTATTATTGGTTTGTCAGCTGACCTTGGCACAAGCACCTGCATTTGCAAAAAGTATTTGTATAAAAGTTCTGGCATAAGACAAACTCTGAAATTTTTATTCTTTAACTTATATTGTATCTTGAAGATCATTCTCCAGAACTACTTGTCCAAGAGCAAAATTTTGGGAACATCAAATAAATTTTTTTTATAAACAAATCAAAATATTGTCTGTTTGTAAGAAGTAACTGCATTTCTGTTGTGATGTAATATGCATGATTGTGTTTCAACTTAACTATTCTGTCTTTTGATATGGAACTTCAGCTTTATTTTGTCTTTAATGCTATGGGGACACTTAGTTTCAAATATATGTATGAATTTGATGAATTAAATATCCTTATTGATGATTATATCAGATTTTTAACTTCAATATACATGATGTTGACAAAGTTTTGTTAGGGAAGCAAAATGGCATTGCAGAGAATGTGTGTATTGTATTGTGGGTATTTACATACACAATTGTTAAATCTGAAAACAACCAATAGACACTTACCTCTATTTATCATTGCTCATGTTATTTTGGTTGAAAGGGTCTTTTGGTAATCTCTTCTTTGAGTATGTTTGTTTTGGGATTTTTTAATGTAGCTTTAACAATTTTAATCATATCACTACAATGTATGTAATGTTGCAGTTTATAGTGATGTCCAGCACTGGGGCAACATGCCACAGACATGTAGCATGATGTCCCACCCAATAACATTATCCTGACAACAGGCCGACCAGTCATAACACTGACCTCTTAATGCTGAGTGCCTAGCAAGGCGGTTGCTATTATCATTTTTATGTCTTTGGTGTGACTCAGCCAGGGTTTGAACCTGTGACTTCCGAGTTGGATGATTTAACCAATAAGTCCACCAGAGCAGTAATTTCTTCTTTGAATAGATTACCCAATCATAATGCCTTAGGAGAACTACATGTACTACAATCTCGCAAATGCAGTCCTCCAAGGTTAAAAACTTTTAGCTAAAATGCTAAACGTTATGTACCCACCTAGGTGGCATTTGGTTAGAGTTATCTTCCCATGGTATTTATACACAGGTTTTATTTATTTGTCTTTATAGCATGTTTGACTGGGTAATGTGGCTGAAATTACTTTGGATATTGTACTTTTGGAAATTTTAAATGATCTTAGCACACTGCTAACTAACATAACTACTCCCTTGTGCTCCAAAAATCAACCTGAATTTGTCTAAAGTACACTATCTTTGGCATCTATTAAAATAGGGAAAATCAATTTTGCTAAATTTAACAATACCAGCTTCTAAAAGTGCAATGAATGAATTACCAAATACATAAAATGCAAAAAACGTTATCAACTCTTTTTTTTTACAATTTACCTCTGAAGTTTGGGAGGTGAAAAGGAGCAAGTAGAGCTAGCACTTTTTTGAAAGGTGCACATCTGGAGTAAGGCCAGGCTGTATACTCTCTAACCCATATTACACCCATCAATTATACACCAAAATAAAGGGAATTAAAGTTTCTTTAAACAATACCTAAGATATATAAAGTCCTTTTTAAATAGCCAGAATAACTAGTGAGGAAACCTGGGGAAATTCTTTTTCTTCCAAAAGGAATAGTGGGTAACAGTCTGTTTACAATAGTAAAATGATTAAGTATAGCAGTCTGTTTACAGTAGTGAAAGGATAGTGGCTTGCAGTCTGTTTACAGTAGTAAAATGACTGTGTATAGCAGTCTATTTACAGTAGTAAGGTCTCACTAGATTGGGTTTGTTTTGGCAAATTTTCATTTGATGATGACCTATTGCAGAAAAATGATAATAATATTACATTAAAGATACAAAATAAAAACTAATTAATAGTTTTGGTTGAAAGGATACTTGTAAGATTCTGACGTATTAAGGTTAATTCCTTATACAACTGGTGGCTTTTAAATACTGAACCGATACTACCACCAATCCCTCTTTTTTACATTTATTTTTATTTACAAAAAAGAGCTATTTTGAATATTTTCCTTAGACAAGGCAGCTAAGAGAATAAGTATGTACCTTATTTATCTTTACAGTTCACTAGTACTAAAACAAATTAACATACCTTTTATCACTCCTCAACCTTGTCGATTTTTAGATAATTACCTCTGTAGCAGACACATGTAAATATGTAAGCCAAGTCAGCTGCTCATTTTCAACCCAAGTTACGCATTTGATCTCCAATGCTAGTCTAACTGTGACAGGCAGTCACCAACAAGACAACCCATTTTTAAGCCTAACTCAATGTAAATGTATACCACATTACAGATTTAGATTGCATGCGAATTTATAAATGTTAGGGTTATGATAATTAGGCTCATGCCTTCTACCTTAAAAATTAGGAGGTTGTCAAAATACGAAATTATCCAGTGAGACCTCAAATGATTGTGTATAGCAGTCTGTTTAAAGTAGTAAAATTATTGTCTATAGTAGTCTGTTTACCATAGTAAAATGATTGTGTATAGCAGTCTGTTTACAGTAGTAAAAGGATTGTGTATAGCAGTCTGTTTACAATAGTAAAATGATTGTGTATAGCAGTCTTTTTGCAATAGTAAAAGGATTGTGTAAAGCAGTCTATTTACATTAGTAAAAAGATTGTGTATAGCAGTCTGTTTACAATAGTAAAATGATTGTGTATAGCAGTCTATTTACATTAGTAAAATGATTGTGTATAGCAGTCTGTTTACAATAGTAAAATGATTGTGTATAGCAGTCTGTTTACAATAGTAAAAGGATTGTGTTTAGCAGTCTGTTTACAATAGTAAAAGGATTGTGTATAGCAGTCTGTTTACAGTAGTAAAATGATTGTGTATATCAGCCTGTTTACAAGAATAAATAGGACCATGTAAAGCAATATGTCTGGAGATACATTCTTGTGTAAATAAGTATTTTTAAAGTCTCCACACCATCAGTCTTTTCATTACCCTGAATGATCATCCAAGTTAAAACTAATATTTTAAGGTGGTATTTTTAAGTGCATCCCTAATAGCTGGCCAGAGACAGAAGAATTAGTTGACTAATTGGATCCATTACTTTTGATTTACTGGTTATTCAAAGCATGTACCAGGCTGAACACTGTTATTGGATGTCATTACTTTTGAGTAAATTTAGAGCTGGTAACACACTGTTCATTGTTATGTACTTTTGTTCTTTACATTTGCAGACAACAAAAAGACCACTGACTGCAGGGACAAACTTCAAAAACTCCATTATTGCACTGGTTGATCAATTGGCCACAAAGGTAAAAGAATATATATGTTCTTGTTCATCTAAGTAGAGAGTCAAGGAGGAAAGTTTTGGGGGAAGCCATTTATAAATGAAAATTTAGGTTAATAAACATTGCAATATGGCAGTCCAATAACTAATATTCAACTTTTATTTGATCATTTAAAAGGGTGCAAGTCCAGATCATGTCATTTGATTGTGATACATCTTCTGGCATGGCACTGTAATCTATGTTCCTTTGCTTGATATAACCTTCATGTGTTGATGTGTCATAACACAATACAAATATAAATAAATGTTTTGAATATGAAATGATACCATATTTTGAATGTGGATCTCTATGCTTTTAAAAAGAAGTGCTTATATTGTAAAAATCTGTCCAATGTAAATATTTTTATCAAATCCGGTTTGTTGGATATATGTGATGAATACCTTGAATGATCCAGCTTAAATAGCTGTTATTTTCTTTCTGCATAACAGTATTTAAAATAGATTCAGCTACACATAGCAAATGGTTATGTTTTGACATGTTGTGAGACAAGTGTTTTCTACACATGATATCGGATTCAAAATGAGTGACCAATACAGAATTTTGTAAGATAGGTACAAGTATCGTGTCAATATATTAACTCTGACCTGCAAGAAAAATTTGTTTAACCATATTTCTTATGTTGAAGTTTTACAAAAATGTCAGAGATGATTTCATTACTTGGCTGTTGAAAATGAATGGTCATATCTTCAATTCCTGGAAATTCTAATTCGATCAATTTAGCATCAGTGTCTTGGGGAGAGTCTTGTTTGGCAAATGGGGTGGTCTTTCACGCCAGATTTTACTGTAATTCATATGAAAGTACTGTACATACTTGCTTATAAGTCAAGTCCAACTACAAACTGCACAGACCCAGATCTGCCAGTGCATAATGCACCCACAGATCTGGTTCTGTGCAGTTTGCTAGGAATAATGATTAAAACAAACAAGGATAGACCCTGTATCATGCAATGGCAGATTAGGGTCTATTTTGACTTGTAAACCAGATAGTGTTATGTAGCATAGAATTTTGATGACTGAAGTGCTGCCGGCAAAGGATGCTGTCTCCCTGATCAAATAATATGTACTCTTTTTTTTAACTTGAGTCCACCTTTAAACTGCACAGACTTATATCTGCTGGTGCATTATGCACTGGCAGATTAGGGTCTGTTTTGTTTGCAATGGGACTCAACTTACATGTGAGCATATATGGTATATTGTTATAACTGTTTCTGTCATAACTCTGTCTCATCTTAATATGTGTCATAGAAATTCACCCAGCTTGATACATCGACTTCCCATGTTATGACTATCTTAGAAGGATATTGTTTAGGGTCCTTTCCGTACCGTAAGGGATGCTTATGACCCCAGAGCCAAGGTAGACAATGTGTCTGCATCGAGGGGGATGATTGGGAGAAACATAATAAAAAGCATGGTTATTGCTATGGTGAATGACTGTTTCTATGATAACTTTGTCTCATCCTAATCTGTGTGATAGAAATTTACCCATCTTGATACATTGGCTTCCCAGCTTGATGCATTGGCTTTCCATGTTATAACTATTTAAGAAGGATATTGTTTAGGGTCCTTTCCGTAAGGAATGCTTATGACCCCAGGGCCAAGGTAGGCGATGTATCTGTGTGGAGGAGGGAGGGGGAGATATGTAATAGAAACATAGGTATTGCTACAGTGAATGATAACTCTGTCTCATCCTAATTGGTGTGATAGAAATTCACCCATCTTAATACATAGGATTTCCAGCTTGATGCATTGGCTTTCCATGTAATGACTATCTAAGAAGGATATTGTTTAGGGTCCTTTCCATAAGGAATGTTTATGACCTCAGGGCCAAGGTAGGCAATGTATCGGGGGGAGGGGAAGATAAAAAAAAAAAAAAGCTTTGCGATTGCTACAGTGAAGACTAAAGAATCTCTAGTCCAAGAACACAGTTGTTTTAGTTGTTTTAAGCTTGTGCCATTACAAGTGAGAGGAGATTTTATGCCAGTCTAAAAATATCCAAGTAATATTTGTATGATTGATAATCAAGTGATACTCTGTTACAAAAGAATCAAAATCATACATTGTATATATAAAAAAAGAGGATGTTATTAAATGCAGTTTTTCTTCTTTCGTACAGAGTGCAGGGGTAACTAGACTTTAATACCTTGTCACTCTCATGCTGCATGTCCTGTTTCTAATACCACCCCGCAATCTTTCGAGTTAAATTTCTTGACTTACACTATGTGGGTGGTTCTCTCATCTCATGTCTATGACTTTTCAGATTTTCTTTATGAACGTTCTCAAAGTGATAAAGTGTATGTTAAATGATTTTAACTTTTTTAAATCAGACCACAAAATAACAGAGCATTCACTCCAACTTTAACTTGGCCCACATTTCTAATGCCTGATTGTTTGACATACTGTAATAATTTTTGTGAATTCCAAGCATGAGTATCAGAAAATTGTAAAATCTCTGGGCCAGATTATATCAAAGCATTTTTGAAAACAATTGTTCCTAGTTTCTTTATATGTAAGTTCTGTAAAGTATTAAATTCACATAAAGTACAAGTTAATTTTTATAAATAAAGTTTATTATTAAAATTTTGTTTCAGCTTTTTCAGAAATGGACTCATGTCAGTACAATCACATATTAATTAAACTTTAATTTTTAAGTGAGTTTGAAAAAAAGCATTGATCATAAAGCATGAAGGCATCATATTTTGGCAAGTCTTTCTCTTCATCAGAAATCAAATAGACTAAAATTCTTTCTGCTTAGTGTCATTATAAGAATTTTGATGGACTTGCTGTTTCCTCACTCACTTCATAAGAATTAAAATGGACTGAGTTTGTTTCCACACCTTCCTTATCAGAATTCAAAATGGAATGTTTGTTTCCACACCTTCCTTATCAGAATTCAAATGGACTGAGTCTGTTTCATCACCTTATCAGAATTCAAAATGGACTGAGTCTGTTTCCTCACCTTATCAGAATTCAAAATGGACTGAGTCTGTTTCCTCACCTTATCAGAATTCAAAATAGACTGAGTCTGTTTCCTCACCTTATCAGAATTCAAAATGGACTGAGTCTGTTTCCTCACCTTATCAGAATTTAAATGGACTGAGTCTGTTTCCTCACCTTATCAAAATTCAAATGGACTGAGTCTGTTTCCTCGCCTTATCAGAATTCAAATGGACTGAGTCTGTTTCCTCAACTTCCTTATCAGAATTCATATGGACTGAGTCTGTTTCCTCACCTTCCGTATCATAATTCAATGGACTGAGTCTGTTTCCTCACCTTTCGTATCAGAATTCAATGGACTGAGTCTGTTTCCTCACCTTCCATATCAGAATTCAAAATGGACTGAGTCTGTTTCCTCATCTTCCTTATCAGAATTCAAAATGGACTGAGTTTGTTTCCACACCTTCTCAGAATTCAATTGGACTGAGTCTGTTTCTTCACTCTCATATTATAATCCTAATGAACTGACTATTTTTCTATGCTCTTTTTATCAGAATTCATTTGGACAAAGTCTATTTTTTACCCTCATCATCAGAAGTCATATGGACAAGTCTTTCCACATTAAGAAAAAGTACTTTTTTATCATTTAGAATTTTTATTGGACTGTCTTGAAATTAATCTGTAAAATTCTTATTTATTTGAATTTATTGACACAACCATTTTGCAAACAAAATCACCTATTATGCCTTGAACTTCAGATGTCTGTGCAAGAATTACTATTCACATATTTATTTTTGGGAAATTATTATTTGGCAGAAATGTAGTCAAGAAAATAAATGTTAGTAATTTAAAGTTTTATGGTTTCATTCAAAATTAAATTTTATTATTTGTGTGGTAATAAACAAGATACACAAATTCCAGACCTTTGCAAAGTTTTTCAGATTATTTGGTTCAAAGAGAATAATATAAATGAAAGATTTTTATCAAATTTTAACACTTTGGAACTTTCTGACCTAGGTTTTATGTGCAGTTCCACAAATAACAACAGAAATAACCAGTTTTCATTGCAGCAGGTGTAGTTGGACAATGATTATATTTAACCTCTGCATTAGAATTCTTACAATGATCATATACACTGACTTGGCATTTATAATCAGTAAATAAATATTTCATCATGGTTTATAATGCTGAAATTATAAAAAAAATAATGAATTTTAATAATGATAAATGTATAATTGTACAAGTAATTAAAATTAAATTGCCTGAAAGACCTTTCTTAGCACTTTTCCAAGTAATCACATTATGACCTGAAAAATACTAATATGTTATGAAGATAAATACTTATACATTGTAAATAGAGAAATGCCAAACTTTAATTTTCCATTCTGGATCTGCTTCCAATCAACTTTCGTTATTACCTGTCATTGATTAGTATTTAAATTCTCTTTCTTCACATAATTTTTTTTTAAAAACCTAACTGAAGTTTGATTTATTTATTGGAAAAATATTGCATTTCACATTTTCCATTGTGAAGTAAGTTAGTGCTTCTCACGGTTTATGTAACTTTAAAAATGCATTACACTAATGGACATCAGCAACTAAGTCACACAAATGTGTAGAAAACATCATTAGCCCTTAAATTTTGAATTTCAAAATATTTTAGTTGTTGAAATGAATTCTCGTAGGAAAATTTTGATCACCCATGACTCATGTCATCATAGACTTATCTTTTTATGAGCATTTGGATCTAAAGTGTACTGAATAGGTCTTTACTGACCTGTGATTTTTTTGTATTCCCTTTAGGAGCCTCACTATGTACGGTGTGTCAAACCAAATGACATAAAATCTCCTAGCAACTTTGATGAGGAACGAGTTAAGCACCAAGTGATGTATCTGGGCCTGCTGGAAAATGTTCGAGTTCGAAGAGCAGGCTTTGTGTACAGGGCCAAGTATAGCCGATTCCTGGATAGGTTAGTCTGGTATTCATGTACTTTTGATGATTGCATTGATATTGGTTTTGTTATACATGTTAGGATCTATGTTTACATTTTTAATATTTTTTGTTAGCTTATGGGATGGTCTCTTTGTCTTCTGTTGTCTGATGTCAATCCATGAATAGGCAGAAGTTTGTTATCATAATACCTTCTAAACTACTTGAAGGATTGCCATACAGATTAATTTACATTTATCATAAGGTCTTGTTGGCCATAAATAAAATTGGTGCTGCTTAGACCACCACAGCAACCATCTTAAAAATCTTGTTTTGAATTCACCTGAATGGATGGTCATATCGACTTTGGGTTTTCACAGAATGTCTTTGAATGATGTCTGATTTGTCCTGAATAAACACTTTAGTGAAGAAGAAATGGTCTTATCTTAAATTCCTGGATATTCTTTTGGCCATTAGATCTTAAGTCCCTTTGAGGAATTCTTTGCCCTTAATTCTCCATTTGGTCATTTGGTGTATAACATCACACCACAAAATGTCCATAACAAATTTGGAAGCCTTGCAGTAAGTTTAGAAAGACTTAATGTATTAAAACCAAATTTGATATGAATCCTTCTATTTTGTTTTGCCTGTTAGTATTCTTATACTGGCATGAGGATCATTCAAGTCTCCGATAGTGATCCTATTCTAGTGTTTTATCTACAAATGGCTTCATGTAATTTATTTGACTCATCAAGGCTAAAAACAGTCAGAATTCTTACCTAAGAGTCCTATTCAAGTCGATGATCAGTTTTCAGTTGTTTTTAAAAAAAATTTTATTGTTTAAATACAAAACAAAAATATTAGTTATATAATGTGACTAGAGCCAATAAGGCAATTCACTTGCCAGAAGCATCCGAATATTCTATATTTGTTGAAAATCTTGTTGATGGTTTCATGTCATCTGAAATGATTTGAACAAATTTGATAAGCATTTTATTGTTGGATATGTCAGTGCTTTCTTCTGCCATTGATGTCACAAATGATGAATTTTGCAGGTCATGTATAAGACTATCCTCAACAGTGTTTGATATGCTTTCCAGTAACTCTGAACAGGTAGTAGCCAAGTCATAATGAATGGCAGAATTCTTCAAAACAACCATTGGCATAAATTTCTTCAGCCATTAGGTTGTGTTTTAAATTAAGAAGAGATTTGTATTTTAAAAAAGGAATGTCTTCTACACTCAGCCAATGTACACACTTAAGTAGCACTTTCACTGCTATGTCTTGCTTGAAAGAATGTTTTTGTAAGACTGCATTAAAATCTTCCTGGTGTTGTGGACCTTTAATCAGCAGTTTGTGTTTAGGCAACCAAGCATGCCTGTACTGTTCTGAAAGTTATTGTATTTTGCACATTGGTCATGAAGGATTATTTTTAGCTTCATTACATATACGGCAAAACATTAAGGTGTCTTCACTGTCACATTCTTCAATCGACCGAACTTCTTTTTGAAAACGTAGCCAGCTGAATGTTTTCAACAATTGCTCCACAAAATTACATTTTATCTTATGAATAACTGGTACCTCATCTTTGGATGATGTTGTCTCCACTGGTTCAATAACAATGCTATTATCAATTGGTCAGTTGTAAAAAAACATGGTCCAAATGATAATTTCTTTTGTTTTAAATCTATTTTAATTTTTTTGCCTTTTACGCCATTTTCAGTCGATTGCTGACAGTTTCTTGAAACAACGCAAATATTGACAAGGATGCACATAAAATAAGTTTCTTGTGAAAATCACTTTAAAATCATGTGTTTATTTTCTGCCACTTTCTTGTGTGTGGTGATTATATGGTTCTAACATCCTGTTGCTGCAAATCATGTGACAGTTACAAGTCCCATAAGGTCAGTTCCAGGCTCCACACTATCTTGTAACCCAATGTATTATGATAGCATCAGTGTAAAAAACTGATGTGCACATTTTTTCCCTGTTTTGGAGAGTTGTAATCTAGCAGGTAAACTCGTTTGAGCAAACTTTTATTTTGTGTTATTCAGCAAAACATAACATTGGGGTGCATCATTTTACGGACCGGCGATGATTTTTGTACGTCAAATCGTATTTAATGCATGACACATGGGTAGATAAAACACTGCTGATCCACCATCAAATATTGCTGTCATTGCTAAAAATAAAATCAAACCATTTACCAACTTCTTATCAACAACTGCAAGATTGAAATTTACCAATCGGGGAAGAAAGCATCCTCACAAAAAGACATTTAAAATTTATGCAGAAGATGCAAATCAGTCATCAAATAATTGCCACCTTTTGTAAAAATAGAAAAAAAGTTAAAATGACTTATTAAATATCTAACTTCAATTTGGCAAATATTAGACTGAAAGCATATAGGAATTTAGGTTTTGTACAACTGATGTTGATCTGCCACTGTTGCTATTAATAAAATACCTGCAAACGTTTTTTTTTTTTTTCATTTATGAAATATACTCAACAAAATTTGGGCCAAATATGACAGAAAGAATCATGACATAGAGGTCTTTCATTTTTATGCAGATGATGCCAATGATCATTGCTAAAAACATTGAAAAAATATTCAATTGAATAGGACAAAACTTTTCAGAAAGCATCATAGCATAAGTGATCTTAAGACAGACGATACCAACCAACCATAGAAAGTAGAAAAAGATTTTTCAGCTTTACCTCAGAAAAATGCTGAACAGAATTTTAACAACTCTTACCCAAAGTGTCCAAGCACAGAATCTTTCATTATTGGACAAATGATATTGATGTGCAATCAGACATCATTCAAGGTCATAAAAACTCAGAAAACCTTGAAATGGTTGTCTTCATAACATATCAAGCCAGTACATTAGCAATGAAAAAAATTTCAACTGAAAGCATCCTAGTGACTCAGATTTCTAAGCCACAAATTCTTAGTTTGACTGTTAGGTCAATGTCAGTCAAATTCTGACCTCATTAATTTTCATTTAGCATCAGCACAATCCTGGCTATATAGGACCAATTAAAAGTGAAATAAAAAAAGGAATATTGGTAAAAAAAAATTGAAACAACTTTGAAAAGATAGATCATTTCAAATATATGTTAGTGTTAATGTTCTTAAAGAAAGGTTTAGAAAATAAATACTTGTGGATAAATAAATATTCATCTAAGATTAGCACTAGAAATTTTACATCAATTTTAATGCGATTTTGGATTGCTTTGATTGATATTGATGTAAAAGTATCAGTTATACAAACACTTAAATAGTTTACCTTTCTGTCAAGTGTTCATTCTTAATAGGGTATTTTATTTTCATATTCTTTCTTTTAGGTATAAGCTGATCACTAAGAATACTTGGCCAAATTTCCGTGGCAATGAAGTTGATGGGGTGAAAATGATCATCAAAAGCCAAGGGTTCGAGAAAGATGTTGCTTATGGCAAATCCAAGATTTTTATACAATCTCCACAAACGTTGTTTACCCTTGAGGAGACTAGAGACAAATACATTCCATTCATCATTGTGTTCCTGCAGAAGGTAGGGCAGATTAGAACTTTCAAGGAGGTTCTTAAGGGCTGAAAATATACTCAAAATCATGCTGGCATGCTAATTTCAGACTTATGGAGACAGCATCTCTGGTTTTGCAAATGTTAGATTGCCTGACTTGCATCATGTTTGTTTTTGTACAAAATCCTTATCATGGTATTTCTACTGTTGTCAAGAAATGATCCAACAAAAAAATATAAAACTCCTTTTTACTTGCACACATAGATGTACTAAATTATGCATCTGGAACATACAAATGAATGGAGAAATAACTAAGATCTTTCGATAGTAAGTATCAATGTATTGTTTTTTTGCCGTTTAGCTCCACACCTACTAAGATAGTTAACAAAACCTTATATTACAGACAAAATAAACCCATACCCTTGAATTTTAGTGACTTCTTATGCTTCTTGTAAAAATATTAAAACCTATAATGAAAAATAATTAAGATCATGTTTCAATGTAATAATGAGTAAATAATGTTTTCTTATGCCTTTTACAGTTATATGTATAATTGTTTAAGAAAGCAAAATAACAAATTTTAATGAAATTGTTGCATTTTGGAAAGGTAATAAAATTTCATTGGGAACACACAAAGTATAAAATTATCATTAGCAATTTAAAAATTAAAATTTCAAACAAAAAATATTAACTTCAGAAATGTGTCAGCAGAAAAGAAAAATGGTCTACCAATACAAATAATTAGAAAATGTACAATGAAATGATCCAACCTTTTATTATGAGTTCCAAGAACATAGTTCCAGAGTTGCATCCCATAATATGAAAAGTACTGTAAAGAAAGCCTGTGTCTGACTTGTTCTACACAACTACTGAATAGAATCTTATTATACTTAATGTATCAGGCATAAAAGGCCCTTGAGACTTGTACAAATGATGACAGTCTTCCATCAGATATGGCCACATTTGCTAACAAAAATAGAAAATATGACAAAAAGAATCCTAGCACAAAGGACAGTTATACACATGATGCTGATCCACTGTCAGCCACAGCTGCTTGTACTAAAAAAAATAATAATGTAGCCAGTTTACCTGTTAATGCAAGGGAAGCAACCCGTGATGACGACTTAAAATTCAGGTTTGAGTTTTGGGTCCCACATCCCTTTGAGACCTAGTTCAAATAGATTTTTAAAAAAAGTAATTTTAAAATAACAAATTGTTAAATTTAAATGTATATGTGTATGTATGGATGGATGGATGGATGGATGGATGGATGGATGGATGGGATGGGATGGGATGGGATGGGATGGGATGGGATGGGATGGGATGGGATGGGATGGGATGGGATGGGATGGGATGGGATGGGATGGGATGGGATGGGATGGGATGGGATGGGATGGGATGGGATGGGATGGGATGGGATGGGATGGGATGGGATGGGATGGGATGGGATGGGATGGGATGGGATGGGATGGGATGGGATGGGATGGGATGGGATGGGATGGGATGGGATGGGATGGGATGGGATGGGATGGGATGGGATGGGATGGGATGGGATGGGATGGGATGGGATGG